>CM064557.1:15510207-15627707 GCA_032716605.1 Paralithodes platypus | reverse complement strand
CGTTAAACAAACTTTACTATAAATACTAATAGAAATGTCTACACAATATTATCAACAACCAACTCACACTTAGGACCAAAATCAATTTGACTCATCTAACTATTACTACCTATGCTGAAAATAAATAATCAATCATACACAAAACTTACCCAAACTCGGGGGATACTGACGCAAGGGATCAACAAGGACAAGTGATAAGTTCTTAATTTGTAAACCCAATTGTTTTATATATTAATTGATTAGTTGCACTCTTCAATGTACACGTCGAGTGTTCGTTTTCTTTATATATAAATATTTGTTATGCCCTGATTGTATACAGGATTAACTTGGTATAGGTGAGTTCTGCAAGACTGGGTTATTGGATTTCATGCAAAATACATAAAGAGAATCAACAGAGGACATAGATAATCTCGGATAAATGGTTTGTAATACAGCTTTATTCTAAATAACACTAAGGTATAAGGTACGTAACAGAATTCACACGAACAATAGATGTTGGAGCACTCAGGTAGGTTATTGGACTTATTACAATCTCCCAGCACTTATCGCGGATTTGGATAGAGACGTACTTCCCACTTCCAATGTTCAGGCATTATTCTCCTGATCACATTATTTCAACGATACATAGGGTACACGAATCGCACAGGTTCGGTATCTCGTTTTGTTAACTCTCTGGTAATATGACTCGTAATCAAAGATGAAAGTATAAGTAATATGGTTATTTCCCAAGAATTAACGTAAAGGGATAACCATAGCTAGTTAACCTGACAAGCGTGATATGACAGTAGGTGCTAGGGTAGTTATTTGTGCATTTCTAGCCCTGGATTCTGACAGAATTCGTTATATTTACAATATAAACCATTATTTGTTTTCGGTATGCTTTTATTTTACATATATGATGTATATATGAACCTTCAAGAGTGCTAAAATAAGTGGGAAAAGCATTTGGGTGGTGAAAAACGAAGATATTGGCCACCCGGTCATAATCTCAGGCGAGAGAGAGAGACAGGCAGCCCTCCCCCTCTCGCTGTCTGGGAGTCAACTGAGAAGAGCGGGGCGGTGTGTGCCGGTGTCTGGGTGTTGCATAACGATTTTTATGCAACCCACTTGTGCTACATTATCGCGGGAGAGAAAAATAACCGATAAATGATGAAAATAAGAGAAAAATTAGGTGATAATTGAGGGGGGGAGGGAGGGGGGAATAAGGTGGGGAAGGAGGGGAGGGGGGTGGGTGAGATTTACATGGATGAGTACTGGAGGGGAATTATCTCACCTAGAGACAAATTCCTTTGTTTTGATAGGCCCTTTTTTTTTATGGAAGGCTTTTTTTATGGTCCTGCTTCCGTGAGGCCTATCGCGTTCCCTATAGGAAGCCTTCCGTGAGGCCTATCGCGCTTGCCGGGTTAAGCACTGATCTAGTATGTTCACTTGTCTAGGTAATACTTAAGACCGAAATATCAGTGAGGGGCAAATCAGGTTTCGGATTAACAATCACAATCACTTTTTTCAGAATTGCTTTCACTCTAGCTGTAGTCCAATTAATTCAGACTTATTTCTTTGGCGAGGTTAAACCTGATGGCAAGAATAATTACGGGAGTCAGTTCGCCTAAGCTAAATTTCACTGATATATATTAACACACACTAGCATAATAATCACTTGCTTCCTAACATCAGAGAAAATTGAGACATAATCGATACACTGGATGGTTGAGTTAAGAGTACCGTAGCACTGGTACTTTGAGAATTAACACTGTGATAGAGTTTTCCTGGTTATCTTGAGTTGGTGATGTCGGGAGTTAACAGTTGCTCTGGGGCCGTCCAAATTGTTCGGTAGTGTAGAGAAGGTTTACAGATGGGTTATTTGCTTAACCGGTGATGACACCCCAATATGTTACTCTAATTAGGGGCCTTAAATTGCAATGTATCAGGTTCAACCGGAGTAACAATGAATCGGACGCACGTAAGACAGTCGGGAGAAGCGACTGACTTAACTGTCTCTGGCCTTTACGAAAGGTTCAAGGGGCGCGGGCGGTTTTACACCTTTTTGTCAACAATGCTGATGAGGCCTACAGTCAATTGTTGCCAAGGAGTTATTCTTGCAGAGTCCTCAATTAAGAGTTTCTTGCATAATCCCTTCTAACATAACAAAATCTTTCTGTCCTAGACCAGTTATGAGTTATGATTGCTGGTAAACCCAAGTAGAAGAGGACACACTACAAGGTGTTTATCAGACAATCAATAATTGGTGAATTTGTTGTATGCAGATATACTATTACCTTCGGAGCTCCCGATTGCAATAAAACATTCACAAAGGGTTAATTCACTTCCTCACAGATTTGCACAGACTACGCGGGCACCGAATGATCGAGAATCTTGAGGGGTGGAGCACAACTAGACTTCAACTAGAGCGGCGCAGCCGTTACTTTGGTGTCTACTGATGAACTGGCCGACTGTTGTCTCTGTGTCGTATTTATAGGCTTGGTCAAGGGAAACAGAGAATATTCTAGAAGCCTGGATGTCGGAGCTATGAAGTAGTTAATTTATTCTGGTTAACTTAGGGGGGTAATGAGGGGGGTCTTTATCTTGGCAATAGGTAGTCTGTAATATGCTTGGTTATTGTGGACATCTTTACTCTATTAGAGTCGATTAGGGTAGGATTTGTTTCAAGGGGAGGGTACATTATCCTCAGTGAAAGGTGGAATGACACTAGTCATAGTCAATCCAGAGGGGGAGCAATTACGGGAGCATTAGTATCGACTTTTAGTTGAGCTATACGATGTTGATATTCATAATGTTTCGGTCTTTATTCTTGCTTCTTCGATATTTAGTCCGGCTTGTTCAGTCTTTGCTTTTATTCTGGCTTCTTCGGTATTTGCTTTTATTCTGGCTAGTTCTAATATTTGATCACCGGTCAAACCAGGTGGCAATTGTTCATCAAGTAGGCTAGGTTTACTCGGGATCCCACCAACTGCTCCGTCACCCTCCTCGCCTTCTACAGGGAACAGGTGGGTTTTTATGGTCTGAGCCACCTCTACTTTAGACATGTTTGAGGCAGTTAATTGGAGATGTGAGGCAAGCACTTTCAGTTCGGATTTTGACAGACAGTCAATATCAGGGGCTGTGGGGTCTGATTCTATGAAAACTCGAGCATCTTCGTCATTAATTAGATCTATCTATCTATCTATTGCCTGACGCCGTGATCCCCGAAGGGGTGGCCACGAACGAACCGCCCCCATGCACCTCTGTCCCCAGTCAGTCGACGCCCCTCCCCCCAACCAGCACCGCCTTCGTTCATGTAGTTCCTCACTCCATCCTTCCACCTCATATTCGGTCTACCTCTCCCCCTCTGTCCCTCCACCTCGCTCTCGTACACCCTCTTAGTCATTCTCTCGCTTTCCATACGTTCCATATGGCCGAACCATCTCAAGTTGTTCCTTTTCACACTTTCCAGCACATCTACCTCCACACCACACCTCCTTCTTACTTCCTCATTAGTCTGTCTATCCCTCCATGTAACTCCGCACGCACTCCTTAAGTAATTCATTTCCACTGCTCTCACTCTTGGTCTGAGTCTCTCAACCAACGTCCATGCTTCGCTTCCGTAAGTCAGTGTCGGGATTACCACACTGTCATGCAAGGACTTCTTCACTTCCATACTGACCACCCTATTTCTTGTTAATGCTTTTAGCGTTCCTACAACCCTCTTCCCCTGTTGTACCCTCTCCCGCACCTCTTCATCCATAGTCCCATCTTTACTCAACACACTGCCCAGATACTTAAAAGAGTTGACGATCTCCATAGCCTGACCGTTCAGCTTCACCTCACACTCTGTGACTTCACCCCTTTCGAAGACCATAACCTTGCTCTTCCCCGTATTTACCTTCAAATTCCGTTTTTCGCACACTGTTCCAAACTCATTTACCAGACCCTGCAACTCCCATTCATTATCACTCATCAGAACTGTATCATCCGCAAACAGCGTATAGGTAGCTTCCACTCAATTCCCTCCCTTTTCAGCGATACACCAACATCCACTGCTCTTGATAGTATTTCTTTCATAACTCATCCATATATACAGTAAACAACCACGGGGACATCACACACCCTGTTTCAAACAATTCAGGTCAAAGAACTCGCTCTGCTCACTCTCCACACGTACTGCCGCCTTTGCACCCTCATACATGCTCTTCACTGCTTTCAGCAACTTGCCCTCTACTCCGTATATTCTAAGTACTTTCCACAAACCTTCTCTATCCACTCTGTCATAGGCCTTCTCCAAGTCCATAAAGGCAACATACACCTTTTGTTTCTTCTCCAGATACTTCTCCACAACACAATTCAGGGTAAAAATCTGATCTACACATCCTCTTCCCTTCCTAAAACCTCCCTGCTCGTCGCCTATCCATTTCTCCGTTCTCACTCTGACTCTCTCAATCACTACCCTACTGTATACCTTCCCTACTACGCTTAGAAGACATATTCCTCGGTGATTACCACACACTCCTCTTGCCCCTTTACCCTTATATAGGGGGACTATTATGCCAGTCTTCCAGTCATCGGGTGCACTCCCCTTCTCCCATGCTAGTTTGCACATTTTCCATACCCATTCTATCACTATCTCACCACCATAACTCAACATTTCCCCACACACTCCATCTGTTCCTGGTGCTTTCCCCAACTTCACTCTTTTCATGGCTTCCCACACTTCTGACCTCCTGATCCCCACCTCCTCCTCCACTACTTCTCTTCTTCTCCCTCCCATACCATATCCAGCTATGTTTGCTGGCTCTTCATTCCTTTCATTTAGCAACTCACTGAAGTACTCCCTCCATCTTTCGACTCTCTCTTGCTTCTCGGCTAGCATTCTCCCATTCTTATCTTTCACACCCTTACTGTTTCCCTTGCTACCTTCCCTAACTTTCTTGACTTCTTTCCAGAACAGTTTCTTACTCTCCCTCCATTTTACACTCAGATTCCTTCCAAATTCCTCATCTACTCTTCTCTTACTTTCCTTCACTACTCTCTTCACCACCCTCTTACTCTCCACGTACCTCGCTCGTTTCTGTCTCTCGGAATCTTCATTCCCTCTACTACCCAACCACTCTCTATATGCTTTCTTCTTTTCTTCCACAGCTATTCTTACCTCTTCTGTCCACCATTAATTAGATGAGGCATGATTAATATTTGATTTTTAAGTAGTGAAACGGTAATGAAACTGAGTGAAACTGTATGAAACTAATCCTGGCAAGGTCGCCACTCTTCTGTTACGTATCTTGATCCTCAAGTGGTTACCTTGATGAATCTAGATAGCACAGATATATATTAAGGTATCAGTCAGCTGAAGGCAAAACAAAAGTAAAATCTAATAAAATTATTTCCTGTTGTTGCTTCCTTTCCTTTTGGATCTTAGGACTTGGTATCTTTTATTGACTGATACTCTTTAATTATGAAAAAATACTGAAACTAATTAAAGTCATGTAGTATTTATAAAGAATTATTATTTAACCGAAGCTTAGTAGGCTATGGTTATGAACCGAATAAGTTATATCTAAAGAAGGACTATTAATTCTATAAAAAGTCTTGAAAGATAAATATTGAGGTAAGAATATTTCTGTCTCTTACCCTTTTGTGTTAAGGATTTATGAAATAGGAGGAAATTTGTTAGAAGCAGTTAAGAGTTTTTATGAAGGGAGCAGAGCATGTGTGAGAGTAGGAAATGGTGAGTTGAGTGAATGGTTTGAGGTAAAGTAGGTTTGCGACAGGGTTGTGTAATGTCACCATGGCTGTTTAATATGTTTATGGATGGTGTGGTGAGGGAGGTGAAAAGGAGAACTATGGGAAGAGGATTGGGTTTAGTAGGAAAGAATGGTAGAGATTGGGAGTTGAATCAGTTGCTGTTCGCTGATGACACAGCATTGGTGGCGGATTCTGATGAGAAACTGCAGCGGGTAGTCAAAGAGTTTGGTGTGGTTTGTGGAAGGAGGAAACTGAAGGTGAACGTCAATAAAAGTAAAGTAATGGTGTGTAATAGGGAGAGCATAGGGTGAATCTAGATGTGAGGCTGGATGGGGAAATATTGGAACAAGTAGAGTGTTTTAAATATCTAGGAGGAACGATAAGCAGGAGTGGAGGTATGGAAGTGGAGGTAAAACAGAGAGTGTGTGAAGGAAGGAAGGTTTTCGGAGCAATGGGAAGTATGTGGAAGACGAGAAATCTCGGAGTGAAAGTAAAAAGTGCACTGTATCAAGGAATTGTTGTGCCAACGGTGATGTATGGGGCTGAGACATGGGCTCTGAAGAAAAAGGAGAAAAGAGGGCTGGATGTGATGGAGATGAGCTGCTTGAGGAGTATGTGTGGAGTTACTCGTAGAGACAGATTGAGGAATGAAGAGATACGTAGGAGAGTGGGGCAGCAGGAACATTTGTCAGCCAGAGTGGACAGAAGGGTGCTGAGCTGGTATGGTCATGTTGAACGAATGAGAGATGAAAGGCTTACAAAGAGAATATGTGAGTCAGGTACAAGGGGAGATAGAAGGGCAGGAAGACCCCAATTGAGATGGAGAGACTGTGTAAGAAAGGCTTTGGATGATAGAGGAATGACTATAGATCAGGCAGGGAAAGTGGTGGTGGACAGGAGTGAATGGAGAATGCTTGTGAATAGTTGAGTGAACACGTGGTCATTTGGAGTAAGGGGTCGGGCGCAAGTTCGACTAGATAATAGTCCATCAGGCGCCTGGCCCGGGGGGACGATTAATATGAAGGGTGTGCCTGGAAGTGTGGTGGGAGGGCTTGTCGCTTTGGCTCCGCTGCATGTCTGCCTGCCGAGATCGGAACCTCTCCGGGTGGTCAGGGGCCGGGGGAGTGCTGGAGCGACCTTGGTAACCCTGGTCTCTGCGTCTTCTCCTGGGTGACCTGGATGTGTGTGAGTTTGTGTTTTTTATCTGTGTTTATTTTTTGTTTTATGTTGTTTTTGTGTTTTCCCTGTTCTTGCTCTGTCTTGAGTCGGCTACCCCCAAAATGGGGATTGAGCCTGAGCATATAGATAGATAGCATATAGATAGATAGACCCTTTTTTAAATGAATAGCTAGTTTTCTTATATGTCCTTTTATTTATATTTAATGTAATTATTCTTGGTTCTTGTCTTACGTTAATAGTATTATATTATTATTATCAGGATTAATATCAAAGTCACATAAAAAGTTAGATATATATATTTAATAATTAGTTAAATATATTTCTTAACCACGTAATATTGAGGTTTGATTTATGAGTAAATTAAGTTACAGGATCGCTTCATAGATTCGATTCAGGTCTCACTCAAATAATATGAAAAGCAAAAATAATATTTTGAAGCTAAAAGAATTTTCTTCAGCTTAGGAAATCACTAGAAGTAACATTAAAACAGCCATGTTAGTCTAAGGTGATATTACTAATATGAAACAATAGCATCACCGTACTAAGTACCGTTAAGCAATGTAAGCTTAATTAAAGAAAATATGAAAGAACTCGTAAGTCTTAATATAAAACAATAGTATTACTTTATCATAACCCAATTACTTAAAGAGTTTCTTTAGTCCACAAATTAGTCAACTAAAATAGTTAAGTACATAATAGTAGCGTTAACGTTAATTCCCAATCAAATAGTTAAGTACATAATAGTAGCGTTAACGTAATTCCCAATCAAATAGTTAAGTACATAATAGTAGCGTTAACGTTAATTCCCAATCAAATAGTTAAGTACATAATAGTAGCATTAACGTTAATTCCCAATCACATATCTCACTAACCAACATAACGTAAGTGTTTACACCGAACACACTTAACACACACTTATATAATCTGACTGACAGTCACAAACCCATTATAATACTTCACCCCGTCTTCCTCCAGCTGCAAGTTCACCTTCCCCAACTCCAAATGAGACTGATTTGAATGCCCACTACTCGGGTCTTATATACTAAACAATGATGGTGTAGGAACGAATCAGGAGGCGGCTGATGGTGCGCGCTCCAATCACAGCTCCTCGAGTTGCGTAGCAGGTGCGTGGTCCAATGGAGTCTCCTGGCGTCGATCATACGTCATAGCGTCGGGTCATCGAAGTAGTTTGCAGGGTCCCCTATGACGCACACAGGTGTGAAGGCTTGTTTGCTGGTATGCGGACGAGCTGGTTTCCCACTCGCTGGTTCGCTCGCTGGTCTGCTTCGCCGCCAGGGTAGTTTGGCACTCCTTCAAATCTTAATTCTAATTCTAAAATAAACATACAGGGCTCCGTATGTCAGAATATATAATTATATATATATTGTATATATTGTTTCTGCTAGAGCTCTTCCGCGAGTCGTTTACCCCCAGCTATGGGATATGTGCCTTAGTATATACTGTTATATACACATACATACACACGGTGTAGCTTTCCCTACCACCGTAAGTGGAGAATGTGTAAGAAAATATAATATAATGTATTACATTATATTATATTTTATAATATATACACAATCTTCACCCTGCGGTACTACACAGTGGCGTATTTTTTTGTTTATAGTGGAAATCCCCAGTAGGCCTATAAACCACTTTTGAATATTGTGAAAATGAGGTAAATGAACGATGAATAGAAGAATGGAAGTGAAGATGAGATGATGATGAGTGAATGATAATGAGAAAGTAAAGAGTGTGCACCGGTGGGTGCACGTAGGAATGGAAGGTTTGCAGGTAGTGGCATCTGAAGTGCAACTACCCATGCCAAAGGGTACTATCGGGAATTTAGATAACTGTTAAATTATATATCACTGGTACATGAAATATCCCAACAAATAGTTATAATATATTTACCAACAAGGTATTCGTCGATGGGTGTAATCCAGTCCCCCACACACGGCTAGTTCAATTGAATGACATGTAGGAATGTTCACATAATACAATATCGATACAATGAACTTAGCTTAGAGGACTGGTGATGTAGGACTGTTGTTATAAATTAATATTTGTAGTACATGGTGAACTGTGGGTTGAGTCAGAGCCGGGGGAGGAGATGTTGACTGTTTGGTGTTGATTGAGAGACTAAAGGGCCGGCCTCCGATCGCTTCGCGAAATTACATATGGCTGCCGGCTCATAATAATTATAACCCATAACTTGGTTTCATAATACATCTAGAGCTGATGTAGATATTTATACATTACAGTTAATATTTAACCTAACTTAAGAATAAACTACAATACACAAAGAACCAGCCGAAATCGTACAAGCGATACGATACCGCCAAATTCAAATGTCCTATTGGACCAAAACCTGTCGGGATCATTACCCTATTCCCGACATATTGCCCGCCACCAAAAATGATATACAGGAACAAAACAAAAAGGACATCGAAGTCAAAGATCACCTTGTTGGATCTTTGATCTCCAAAGATCCACGGAACTCATAGCCGTCCTCCTTTTGGGACGAGCGCCACCTGAAGCCTGAAGAGGATCATCCTTCTCATCATCTGCTGCCCCACCTTGAGGAGCACTGTCACCAGCACTCTCCCGCGGAGGGGTATCAGTAGAGACGCCAGGATAATCCGGCAGTTCTACATCCTGCTCCAAGGGATATAACCTCACGACTGGGCGAGTAGTAACCCCAGTCGAAGTTCGTATTTTAGCAACCCTTATAAGACCATCAATGCCCTGGAACAAATCGATAATCCTCCCAAGCTTCCAAAATAACCTAGGACGCTCATCATGAATCAGGACGATATCCCCGATACGAGGCCATCGTTGATTCGTCCCTTTGATCTTATGAGAGTGACGCTCGCGAAGAGACAGCAAATATTCTTGGGTCCACCGTTTCCATAGATCGTCAGACACCTTGTTTACATACTGGAAGCGACGACGTGTGGCGTCAGCATTGCCGAACGTAGGGTCATGCAGATCTTCGTCATTTACGGACGATCTAGGAAAGGTATTAAGGGTTCGTCCACGTGTCATCATGGAAGGCGAAATGGGTAAGAGGTCATCAACATCTGCCGAGGTATAGGTCAAGGGCCTGTCGTTGACTAACATCTCAATCTCTATTAAGATGGTTTGCAACTCCTGTCTGGTCACCAGTGCCCTTCCTAATACCTTCTTCAAGGCAGATTTGACGATACCGATTGTTCTCTCCCAAATCGCCCCGAACCATGGTGCACGTGCTGGTATAAATCTCCATTGACAACCCTTTCCAGTGAGGGTAGCCACAACCTGCGGGTCATCCATTAAACTCTGGAGATATTTAGAGGCCCCGACAAAACAAGTCGCATTATCGCTCATAATAATTTGAGGGAAACCATTGCGACCTGCAAAGCGTCTTAGAGTATGCAAAAACCCCTCACTGGATAGGTCGTCAATCAATTCAATATGAATCGCTCTGGTTACCGCACATGTGAATAGGACGGCATATACCTTTATGATATTACCGGGCGATTCTCTAACATGAATCGCTCCGGTGTAGTCTACCCCGGTTACCTGAAATGGTTCAGTCCTTTGTACCCTGAACTCAGGCAAGGGAGGTAGATCAACTGGGGAGTAAGGCTTACCCTGTAATCTTTTACAGATAGTACAGCTATTGTGGATCCCTTTAATTGCTTGTCGCATCTTAGGGATCCACCAACGTTGTCGCATATACGCCAGAACATAATTTACGCCAAAATGTAGGCAGGTCCGATGGCATTGGCGAATCAACAGTTTGGTAATCAAATGAGAGGAGCTAAGGAGGACAGGATATTTCGCAGAATCAATAATGTCCGCCTTTTGTATCCTGCCTCTACACTTAATTATGCCTCCTTCCATATATAATCCTAGCTGCCTCATTAAGTTAGAGGGTTTGGCCTTTGACTCCTTGCTCAGGATTTGATGTTCAGTAGGATAAGATTCCTTTTGTACTAAACATATTATTTTTGCTTCTGCTGATCTAAATTCATGGAGTCTGATATGCTTCGAATCTTCACTAAGGAAAGACCCGTGAGCCCGACTTCTCATGTTGTTAATGAAACGGTATATCCATGCAAATACCCGTATTACTTGATCATAGCTGCCGTAACGTTCCCACTCTACCAACTTGTTATCCTGATGTGTAGTACTCACATTCGAACTACTTAGCACATCATCTTGGGGCCGACTTGAAGGATCAGATATGTATTCCCTGAAATCCTGAGGCCATTCAGTTGGAGACGTAAGCCATGGAGGTCCATGCCACCAAATAGAGGACGACATAAACTGCTGCGCCGAGATCCCCCGGGAAATTATGTCACTGGGGTTATCCCTGGTGCTCACATAGCGAAATGTAGCTGTAGGAACTAAGTTATGAATCTCATCAGTGCGATTAGAAACATAAACAGGTAACACTTTCTGGCTGTGTACCCATGAAAGCGCTATTTGACTGTCGCTCCAGACATAGACGTTATTAATCTGTAGTATGTCTGTATAAGCATCCAGTGTAAACTTTACTAGACGAGCAGACAGAAGCAATGCAGTAAGTTCTAATTTAGGAACTGTAATCTTCTTTATAGGGGCTACTTTGGCCTTCGCTATAACCAGCGTCGCTTCACTACCATTACATATGTATATGGCAGTACCGTACGCACTATTACTAGCATCAGAAAAGGCATGTAGATCCACCTGGTGACCACTAATAACCTGACGAGGAAGTTGGACCTTGCAACATGCGGAAAGGTCCGACCGAATCAACCGCCAAGTATCCTGTAACTCAATCGGGAGGGGCGTGTCCCAATCTAGTTTTAACCGCCACAGTTGCTGTAAAAACATACGAGCATGGATTGTAACAGGCAGCAAAAAACCTAGGGGATCAAACAACCTCGCTGACAAGCTTAAGCAGTTTCGCTTGGTCATAAGCTCACTGCCGCATGGGGTGTGACAGAAGGATATACAATCTGTGGTAGTGTCCCATTTGTGGCCTAAAAACTTCACCTCACTATTCTCAGTAGCTACAACCGTCAGAAGCAAATTGACCTTTCAAAAGATCACTATTAGTGGCCCATTCTCTTAAGTATAAATGAGCCTTGGCAAATATATCACGGATCTCCCAGCATCTCTTGAGCAATAAATCTTCATTGTCTCCGGTGCCTTGAAGATTGTCCACATAGATCCCCTGCTTGATCTCATTCTTGAAGTCAGGATCTAGTCCAGCCTCCTCAAGATGACGCAAGATAGTAGCGTTGAGAAGGAACTGGGAACAGGTCGCCCCGAATAAGACGACTCTGAACCTGTAGACCAGATACTCTGAATCTAGATCCATTGGGTCCCGTGGCCATAAAAATCTTGTCGAGTCCCTGTCTTCACGATGGAGTTGAAGCATCAGGAAGGCCTTCTCAATATCGGCGACCCATGAGAAACTTATGACATCTGAAGCGCAACATAATTTGCGCTAGATCAGAGACCAGGGACGGACCCGTGTACAGACAATCATTCAGGCTATAGGAGCGAACACTGGATTTAGCAGAGCAGTCATACACAATACGAACAGGAGTGGTGGAACTGTCCTTTTTAATCCCATGGTGAGCAAGGTAATGGATGTTATCCCCATACTCACTGAGATCTACTCTCTCCACAAATCCACGTTGTACCTGCTCGGCTAAAACTGCCGCATAAGTCTCGCAATAACTTGGATCCTTGACAAACTGCTTCTGAAGCCCACGCAACCTACCAAGTGCTAGATGGAAATTAGTAGGTAATTTACTCTTGTTATCATTCCAAGGGAGCCTTACCACATACTGACCTCTGCCAGAGTCATACGTTACAGTCTCTTCATACGAGCTTAACGCTAGCTTGGACTCCCGATCAAGTTCATGTGGGTCAATTCCAATATTGTCCAAGTCCCATAGCTTATCTATATCAGTACATGTATTATCAGGCACATTTGGCCTAATACATTTATCTATGGGGCTTACTGCTACCTTGAGGACCGTAACCACCTCCACCTGTGTGTCTTGAGAGGAAGTGGCATAGGATCCAGAAATGGCATAACCTTGGATCGTGGGGAGCATTATTAGCTTATCTACCCGCCGATATCCAGGGTGAACCAGGTCGTAGTAATAATCAGCTCCGACCAGTAGCATAATACCATTGTTAGCAGAGAGTTGATCATCAGCCAGTTTATAACCCTTGCTTCTGAGATATTTCAAATGTGGTTGAATCTCTGATGCTATATAGAAACTGGGTAGTGTGTCGACCACAACAGCCTTGATGGGACATACCTTTTTTCTATAAACATATGAAATCTCCACAATATCATAGTCACTGGAATCTATTTCACCAGTGAAACCATGGAGATGCAAATTCTCTTGACCCTTGCTGGTACACTTGAGCTGGGGTAATGATGACCGCCCTCTGTGAGCACTGGTCAAGTAAG
Organism: Paralithodes platypus; assembly: GCA_032716605.1. Taxonomy (NCBI): domain Eukaryota; kingdom Metazoa; phylum Arthropoda; class Malacostraca; order Decapoda; family Lithodidae; genus Paralithodes; species Paralithodes platypus. The sequence continues at coordinate 15,614,329 of CM064557.1, read as the reverse complement.
GTGCGCGTCATTATAGTATTATTATTACTCCCCACTACTGGCAGCATCATAGTAGGAAGCAATTGACATTCTCGAGAAGCAATGGACATGGCAGATACTTTATCACCCTCGCTCTTACTTTTCTCATGTGACTCTTTGGGGGTTCTCCCCTTTTCTTTGCCGTCGTGCCGATCAGACTGGGTGCAAAGGGAAAACCAATGTTCCCCTTGCAATACTTACAAGGTTTGATGTAGGAATTGGTGCAAGTACTGTTGAAGTGGTCTCTTGCCAGACAGCTGGTACATAACTTAAGCGATTTAGCCTGGCCAATCTTCTGTGTAGCCTTAGGATACTTAGGACACTGATACCACAGATGACCGTGGACACTGCACAACTTGCAACCTAATGGTATTGGCCTTTTCTGTTTAGGAGAAGTCTGTACCGGGAAAGCTGCAGTAGATGGCGACATCTCCACTTGTCGGTAGTGTCCAGTACTCTCCATATTGAAGACTTCAGTCTGGTACACCTGCACCAACGCTTCCAAGTTTAGTGGAGAGTCGCTTAGTTGTCGTCGTAAGATTTCCCTTAAGGGAGAGGGTATCTTATTCAAGATATTCACACTAAATATCTCCTCCTTGGTGACGGCCATTGTCTCCATAGATCGGAGGAGGCTCTCAAAGGAGGCATAGTACTCCTTTAGGTCCGCCACATCATAGGATGGAGGATCTAGTGTGAAGAATTTGGTAATTAAAGCAGTCTTGATGACTTCCACTCTCCCGTAAGTTCTCTTCAGCAACTCCACTGCAGACTCGTAGCTGGTAGCTTCTAGCTTGTACCCATCGACTAACTTCAATGCCTCCCCTTTCAATTGACCACGGAGATATGTGAACCTTTGGATGGATGTGAGTGTTTTATTATGATGGACGGAACACTCAAAAATATCCCAAAATCCAGTCCAGGTAGCCGAATCCCCGGAAAAGGTAGGCAAAGTAAGCTTCGGCAGGTTAAAACCAGTCGCCTTTGGTGTACCGGTATCCTTAACAGAGGTTGATTCTTGGGTGGAAGATAGTCTGGCTAAGGCAGTATTAACATTCTCAAAGTACTCAAGATCTGCCGACATTTCTTCTTCCACATCGTCAGTAACCGTCAATAAACCATATACCTGCTGAGCATAACTATCATAAGTAGCTAGCGATTTAGTAACAGTAGCGAATTTACCCTTTATTTGATCAGCCGTGGCACTTATTAAAAATTCATCAAGATCTCTTAAACATCTATTTAAACTTCCCTTCATCCCTCCCTTAAGAATCTTAAGTTTCTTTAAATCTGTCATCGTTAAGGTCTAATTTTAAGCATCTTAAACTACAATGAGGTCAGACTACAAACCGTTAATCGCTTAGGAATCAACAGCGGCAAACCCCCATTACTTAATAAATTACTCAAAAAGAATTACATAATACCTACAGTCCCCTTAATATAAACTAACGAAAGGAAATTACCTGACTAGACAAAAGAATTAAATACTAAATCCATTAAAAGAAAGGGTAAGGTGAAGCACTAATTATTGTAAGCCCTTTATAGGTAAGCCTAGTTGGTTAAGCTACAATCATGAGGTCTGACTATTAACTGTCAATCGCTTAGGAATTAACAAAGACCGACACTCATGACCGCCACTTTAAGCAACTAGGCCTAGGCTATTATGAAATTTAAATATAAAAGGTCACATGAGAACCCTCCCCACCAGCAAAATTAAGAATGAGTCTCACAAAGACAAAACACAATGAACACCACAGGCACACCACCAAAGCGAAATGAAAAGCCACCAAAGACACCTGCAGGCCTAGACTGCCTAGCCTAGCCTATGAGCGCGAAATGGCGCCCGACGAAATTACCCCAACCCCAAACTCCAGCCCAGCTAACCCACCAAAAAAACGCCAAGGATCACACGCCCAAAAAAACCTGGAAACTAGTCCCAAAAAAGATAGAGACGGCGCCTAAATGGTAAAAAACATGAGGGAAGAAGCTGGGTGTAAACTAGGGAACGGCAGTCGGCCTACAACACGCGAGGCGGCAGCCATTAGTAAGCCCACAAGCGTCAAGGAAGCAAACAAAACGGTACTACGGTAAGGAAGCTTTAGGGCACGAAGGACCAATATTTATCGGGAATTTAGATAACTGTTAAATTATATATCACTGGTACATGAAATATCCCAACAAATAGTTATAATATATTTACCAACAAGGTATTCGTCGATGGGTGTAATCCAGTCCCCCACACACGGCTAGTTCAATTGCATGACATGTAGGAATGTTCACATAATACAATATCGATACAATGAACTTAGCTTAGAGGACTGGTGATGTAGGACTGTTGTTATAAATTAATATTTGTAGTACATGGTGAACTGTGGGTTGAGTCAGAGCCGGGGGAGGAGATGTTGACTGTTTGGTGTTGATTGAGAGACTAAAGGGCCGGCCTCCGATCGCTTCGCGAAATTACATATGGCTGCCGGCTCATAATAATTATAACCCATAACTTGGTTTCATAATACATCTAGAGCTGATGTAGATATTTATACATTACAGTTAATATTTAACCTAACTTAAGAATAAACTACAATACACAAAGAACCAGCCGAAATCGTACAAGCGATACGATACCGCCAAATTCAAATGTCCTATTGGACCAAAACCTGTCGGGATCATTACCCTATTCCCGACAGGTACCATGTGAGGTCTTGACATACCTAGCTATGGCAGATGTTGAGCCGTGTGGAACAGTGTGAAACGAATGCAAAGGGCCACATCACAGGAGACACACATGTGGCTTGTGTCTCTCCTTACATTTCATACCATTTTACAGTAATGGCATGCGAGGCGCTTTTTGTGTGTGATCAAAAAGTCCTTTTTGTTATTGTAAAGGTGGGCAAGGCACACACACACACACACTCTCTCTCTCTCTCTCTCTTTCTCTCACACACACACAGTTTGTTTGTGTGCGTGTGTCCCTCCTACTTTCGCTTAAGAGGAAATAGGCGGAAAGATCATAATTATGAAATAATAAGAATTAGCCTATCAGCTTAACAATGACAAGCTAGAATATAAATATAGACACACACATACACTCACACAGCCCGTAGCCTAGTAGGTAGAGCTCTCGTCTCACACACGAGGGGTCGGGGGTTCAATCCCCGGCCGGGCGGAGACAAATTGGGCTTGTCTCCTTTCATGTGTTAGCCTCAGTTCACCTAGCTGTAAATAGGTACCTGGAATAAGTGGACGACGTTGTGACGTCCCATCTGGGGTTGGCAAAAAATGGTACAAGGCGAGATGGGTATCATATGGTTCACCTAAGCTGATGGCTACCTAAGCCTTCGGGCGAGACGGTACCGTCTATAGTGAGAATAGTACCATACAGATCCACCCTAAGCCTTCGTTTCCGATGTCGCCAATTGGCTAAAATACAGACTACACACACATCCAAAGCCATTCCAACAGTACATAAAACACTTAACATGCATTTCACGCAATACATTCCCAGTTAAGGAGGCGCGATAATAATGAGCTTAGCTCGCATTGCGTGGATTCCCCTTGACGAACAAGTAACTGAGTAACATTCTCACTCAGACCCACACTCAGTCTCTCTCTCTCTCTCTCTCTCTCTCTCTCTCTCCAATATGAAATGTTGATAATTAAAAACAAATCTTAATGTATATAAGTTATTTATTTGTATGCTCACTATCATTTATAATTTATTACCTCATAATTATGCACATAAAATTGTAAGATAAACTAAGCTTGATGTATTTAAATGTTTTCTTTTGTCCCGTTTCAATAAATATGACTCTATTTATACCATAGTTCAGTAGATCACAAAACAAGTGTCTTAGATGAGGAGTTCAAGCAGAGCGTGGGGATTCTGACGTCACTCGGCCACAGGTATTGTACTTGAGTTTGGGTTAACGGTTAACCCTGTAGTTCCTTAACCCTGGTCCGTTCCATGAAATACGCCAGCACGGCCAGCACATTACCAGCCAGGTACAACAGGAACGTTCCCTGTGGAGGCATAAAAATCAAGTTAGCATTGACAATCAAATAATGCCATTTTATCCCTTCAGAATTCAATGACAAGCTTGTTCATTATATTCTGGCTATTATTAGACGATTACATGCAGTTTAGAAAGGATTTCCGTACTTATTTCCGAAACTACCACGATTTCGTTCTTAACATTTGAAGCCTATTATATAAAAGGAATATTGTAAAAATCATATTCAAATTTGTTTCAACCACCTGAAATGCATTTTAAGTGCACTATATATAACACTGTCAAAAAACTTAAGAACATAAGAACATAAGAACATAAGAAAATGGGAGTCTGCAGAAAGCCGATTGGCCTAAGCAAGGCAGATCCCTGTCCCACACAACCCCAAATCAATTACAAAGCCCAATTATAGGCTCAACACTCTAATACCCTGAGGATCATCTTACCAAAACGGTACCCTATTGATGGTGGTAAAACTATTATTAAGCCCCTTACTGGCAAAATAGATGCTGATTTCAATAAGTCATGGGGGGTTGACCCCCCTCAACCCATCCTGTATCCCAAGGCAAAATATGGTTGTTTGTTCACTCTGAATATGACGTACATCTGAGTGTTTTAAGATTGTTGGATAATGTGGAAAAACATTTTCCGGGGATTGTAACCAATTTCAACTACCATATAATGATAAAAAAACCTACCTAAAATCAATACAAAAAACATGAGAAAATTAGTTTTAGTTTCGGTAATATTTTCCAGAATTTCTAGTAATCAAAGGGGTAAAAACTGTCAATTAAACCTCTGACTTTCAAAATTTGTCCCAAAATTGAATGAAACCTTCTAATGATGTTCATAATTAAAGGGAGAAATGCGTCCTAGAATACTGAAAGGGTAAAGTATACAGATTTACCACTAAGAGGTTGCTTTCAGTTAATAGAACATAAGGTTAAAATATTTGTCTGTGTTAATTAACCTCTGATTAAACAATATTATTTTAACTTCTGGACTGCGGCCAGACTCTTAAGAGGTTCTACTGGACGAATGTGGCCAGAATCTTAAGATTCAAGGCTTAAAAAAAACTTTTAAAACACCCCAGTGGCACTCAAAACAAAGCAATTTGTGATTAAGTGAGATAACTCCCCTCCATTACTTGCTACCACTCCTACACATGTATCCCAACCCACCCCTTCCCCTTCTCTCCCCCCCCCCCCCCCCCTTTTTCCCCCCTCCTCAATTATCAGGTATTTTCCCTATTATTCCCAATATTTATCGAGTATTTTCGTAAGAGGACGAGTGGGAGAGAGGAGGGTGGATGGAGGAGTGTATCTTCGACCCTCTAAGCCAGTCTGAGAGCTCCCCTTGTGCTCAGTACTATCCGAGACAAGAGAGAGTGAGGGGGTTTCCCTCTCGCCGATCAAGGTCAGATTACGACCGCGGGGCTAAAATATACAATTTTCACCAGCCAATTGCTGTTACCACTTGTTTTATTGCTTTCCAATGTTCATATGTTCATATTAAATGTAAAATAGGCGCGTATGGATAAGTATTAATTATATGTATGGTAAATTGACGATTTTAGTCAGGAATCAATCAGAATACCTTCGCATGGCGGGCACTTTCAAATACCATATCTGCGCAGCTTATGTGTTAAAGTTCAATAATATCGATTGAGGTCAGCATTAAATGAACATTGCCTTGTCATATTGGGTCATATGGGGGCCAAATTGTACCCAACCATGTATGTTAGGAAATACACAACAGCTGGTCTGGTCATAAGTTATAATCCACATGTAACTTTCTAATAAATACTGATATAGTTTCTCTCTTTCAAGAAGCGATATTTTAATTCCATGAAACACCATCTGGATCCTATGACTGCTAGCAGACCGATATGCATAGAAAATGGCAAACACAACCAAAATACTGACCAAAATCTAATTATTCTTGGCCGCCTACAAGGGCTTAGCTGTACAGTATAGGCTTTATTTACCATTTAATGAAATGGAGTTTGAGATGGGGAATAAAAGCACACAAGAAGATGGAAACACCAGAAACAAAACAACTCCTGTCACCACGCCACCAAGACAAGAGGACATATGAGCCAAAGCTGTGGCGCGAATTCCGAGAAGGGCTACCACCATCGACACACACCCTCCTCTGCGCACAACCGCCCTTCTAGACCCGAGATGCGCAGCCGGAAGGAACGACGGAACTGGTAAGACATCTCCAACCAAATCCATAAGCGGTACAGTTGAAAAGATATCTTTTTCGTATTTTTTCGATTTTCCGTATCCTTGTTGGGCCACACTGGTGCAACCCCAACATCGAGCACTTTGCTTTACTATAGGAATTACTATAATCCGAGTAGCAGCACTGGCCACGCCCTTTAGTTTTAGTAAACCTACCCCCTCAGTAAGACTTGGTTGGAAGAGCGTAAGACACTGGTGAAACGGCTTCCCTCTAAGTCAGGACTTTAGTAGTGGAGGGTGTAAGACACTGGTGTAACAACTCCCTACTTATTCCTTATGATACGAGAGCGTAAGACACTGATGTAACGGCTCGTACTCGTAATTATTCCAATATTCCATCATTTAAGTTCCTCGAGAGACTCACATAGAAGTCTAGGTCTGGATTGTAAGAGAGAGCATAAGACACGGGTGAAATGGCTCCTTAATTTAATCCCATGATACGAGAGCGTAAGACACTGGTGTAACGGCTCGTTTTCATTTAAGACCAATAACCTCTACAGTCTTCAGAAGATCTACAAGGAAAACTTCCTCTACCTTCTGTCACCGTCACACGACAGTACCGCCCCCACAGACCAGGACGTCGTATACGTTCGTGTAGATGATGTAGTGCAAAAATGTGTTATTTAATTATAATCATTAATGAGCTTGACTTGTATATCTTACCTGATAATTTAGTACAACGTTATCTAAAAGATGGTTGTGTTAAACAGGGGTTTCATTTATTATTATTTATTTTAAAGCTACAAACCAAACTCGAAAATAGGCATCAATTAATTAACCTAACACAAAACATAATTAACCTAGCCTAACCTTGTAATGTATAAATATATATAAGATGCGAGGAGAGGAAAATGTGCAGCCGAGATTCCCACAACTAATTCCGGCAGCCAAAAGTCGAAAAGAACAACCAGCTAAGATTGCTAGCATAAGCACCTGCAATCCTGTTCAGCCGAAATCCAGCACGGGGACCGAGGAAAGACACAACATCAAAGAGAATGTATATACGAGGGGGAATTATTTCAAACTTCCGAGAGATCTTCCCTCCACGCCATTTCAAACCGAGCTCCCACAACAACCACGAATGCTCAAACTACCAGCTGATCACCACACAACCGCCTCCATCCAGTGCACCACTAGCAATCAACCAGCATTCGCTCTGCAACCTGCAACACGACCAAAAGTGCGAAAGAATAGCAAATACGTGGATCGCACCAAAGAAAATGTAACTACGAGGGGAAGCTATTTCAAACTTACGAGAGATTTTCCCCCCACGCTATTTCAAACTGAGTTCCCACAACAACCACAACATCTTGCACCATGTAACGTTAACACCAATAGTGATCCAAACCAGTGCACTATAGAAAATTACTTACGACCAATTCCGATTACTCATGTATCAAAACAGCCAAGTGAAATTAATAGGCCAAAAGTGGAGAAATCACCACGAAGTTCTTACATCAATATCTACCCCAGTTCCACCAATTCAAGTGTCAAATCAATGTCCTTGAATGCACAACTTATAAGTGCACCTAATATACAAGTTATCACCAGTGCTCCTGGCTCCCTGAAAGCCGAAAATATCTAGCATATAATGCTTGCCCTGGAATGACTTATCCAGGACAACGCAGATTAAAGAGTCACTATGCACGCTGAACAGAGTAGAGTCAAGCAATCAGCCTTCGGGCTAAACCATATTTTGGTTCTGTTCTCGAAACTCCTAGGTTAGAAGGGAGAAGGAATAGTATCGGCTACTGTGAAGAAGGTAATTCTTTGTTCTCTGGATGCACCAACAAAAGTGGGCCAGGGAATAGTTCAATCCGGGTCCGCACCAAATGTGGGACTAAGATCGAACCACATAATTGAACACAAAGTAGGCCTCTTGCGTTGATCTCTGACTGCACCAACAAAAGTGGGAAGGAGATTGAGACATTAGCCTCATTAACGTTCCAAGAAAGGTTCGTAGTTGAAGAACTAAGTACGACTAGTGCAAGCCTACCAAGCCAATCTAAGCCTAGGCTTGCATCAAAGTACTCTATCGAGATTCAGGACAGTGAAAATCTTAATTTTCCACCTACGCCCGGAAATACTTTGTGTTTACCGAGTGAAGAGGATCCTTTAGTGTTATCCTTCAGGTTCAGCGTGAATAGTGATAAAGTGTGTCGCGCTAAGACGAGGGCGCGTGTATACTGGAATTGTTTGGACCTCAACCTAGCTGGGAAGTGTGATTATCCCAGGGTCCCTGTAGTCAAGAAACAAGACAACCGTGCCTCTACCAATGTGCTCCAACCTCGTTCTCCCAGTGCTTCTGCTCTCTACAAAATCCTTTAAGTGTTTTTCCTAGTTCGTAATGGTAACGATGAATACAGTGAGGGTTTAGACCTAGGTATGTCAAGGTTCACATATTAACGTAAACATAAAAGATTTCCCATTCTTCCCTTCTTTATTTATTATCCGTTGCTCTGATTCGAGAGAACAGTACACATTCTATCGTGCGGAAAATATTTACATACTTCCTCGAATTCATGATCCTGTATTCTTTGGCTTGGAAATATATATATATTTATCTGATTATAAAGACATACACTTACACGTAAATCTTGAACACTTCGTTAGACCTGAGTTTATGCGCTACATATCATCCGGGTACAGATCCAATAGTGAAAGTTCAGTCGCAGAGTTAATTGCTTCCTCAGTCATGTATAGTTGACTAATATAATTATTATGCTTTTATGAAGTTATCTTTCATACTTATTACTCATTGAGTTATTACAGTTTAAACACTTATTCAATTTGCATTAACTTATTGTTCGTTTTGAGATTAAATATTGTCCTATAATACTTATCAGTGCTACGTTTCCAAGATGGCAGTAACTATTATTTACTTGTATTCGAGCCATATTTGAGAGCTTTGCATATTTATTTCAGGACTCTATTTCTTGTGATTTGAGACTTATCCTCTCTGTGTGTTATTATTTATATGTTCATCAGTAACATTATTATTATTGATATATGAACATTATGCTTATTTTTCCAGAGACATATTTAGATTGTACCCGAGCAGTTAAGGAATAAAACCTCTATATCCTATACCTCTGTGTTTTCTGTCCATTGTATATTACTATTGTCTTGATTAAGAGGAGTAAGGCCAGTCCTCACCCAGTGGAGAGGTACCTAAGTTGATAATAAACGCTGATTCCTAAGTTGAAAATCGCAATCAGATTGTCTCACGTTATTTGAAAACGTGGCATAACAATATATATAATTTATATACATACAGTATATAATATATGTACAGTATATATATATATATATATATATATATATATATATATATAGCATATATATATATATATATATATACAGTATACATATATATATATATATATATATATTTATATATATATATATATATATATATATATATATATATATATATATATATATATATATATATACCGGTATATATATTGTATATTGCTTTAATGATTTCAATATAGCTTTGCAAATGCCTTCAAAATACTCCTAGATATGCTCAGCTGCAGAGGCTCGCTACGCTCGCCCCCCACTCCCCTATCCATAGGGGCGCAATTCCAGTGCTTGCCCTAGGCCCTATTTTCACTAGATACGTCCCTGTCCATGTCTGACTGTAACTCTGTATAAATATTATAGTTACATTGAATAAGATACCTAAGATAACGGAGAAAACAAGCATCACACCACTACCACCAAGCAGTTTTCCAGCGCATACCACCACACCCCCGAGGAAGGAAGCCATAACCACCACACCACCAAGATACACCAGAGTCGCCTCAGTAACTCCCTCACCCCCTCCAACACCCGACAAGGATATCCGGATAACCATGCACAACCCTGATGCCATTAGGTAAATAAAAAGTAAAAAGGAAATGAAGACCAACAAATGCGTGCATAAACACCATACCTCCACGCGCCCTTCTTCCTCCAAGCCGCATCACCACCATGACCGGAGAAGGGACACCGGGAGAAACGCCAAAAGAGGTAAGAGTATGACAGGCAAAGTTAAGATCTATACAGTTGGAAAGCTATTAATTATCCTCACTGGAAGCTAAGTAACAGCTGGAAGATTTGGGTTTATAATAAATAGAACACTGATAACACTGGTTATAAGATCTATTTAGGATTCTTTAGATATTGGCTCATCAAAGGAATTCGTTATTGGATCCCACTGGGGACAACCTAATATCAGTTTTTCTGCCTCGATTAACCTAGGCTTTACTGTCAATAAAGAATGCTGTTTTGATATGCGCTTTATTGGTAGTAAACCGAACTCTGAAACTTTTCAAAAGTTCACGCACTGGCAATTGGCTTTTGAAGGGTAGGGCTCTGTGAGATACTGTAGCTTTTGCATAACAGCACTTTGCTTATAGAGTCCTTACGGTACGGAATCTCAGGCACTGGTTCTAAGATACGAAGTCGTAAAAGGCCCAAAATCACCTCATCCACCAGTCCCTGAAAGACTCTTATAGCGGTCAGGATAGTTAAGAGACGTTGTGTCAAATCAACCCTCTTATGTTAGTCCGATGATATGTTATGCGTACACTGGTATATTGTAGCATAACATTTACGACCCAACACCCAAGAGTGCTGGAAGTTTCTGCATCAAACTCTTATAACGGTCAGAGTAGTTAGAAAAACAGTATAACTTCTGTATAGCTTCTCTCTATGTTCGCTCGATGATATGTATACGTATACACTGGTATTTCGGAACATAACATATAAGACCCAACACCCAAGATTTTTTCATCGAGTTTCATCCGTTGTCCAACATCCACGTCAGGACCACCACCATGGCCAAGACCCTCACCAGAAGACTACAGAGTGCCTCGTTATATAATACCCAGTGTGACCTCAAAAGAAGTACTAGTACTACCTTATTAAAGGAAGTACTTAAGTGATATATTATTATAAATACGCAGTGTAACCTCCAAGAAGTACTAGTGATGCACCTTATTAAAAGGAAGTACTTAAGTGAATATCTTAACCCATTGGCTGCGGGAGACGTTCCTGAACGCCATGGCAATTTACAGCAATCTACAGGCTTTTAAAGCCTCTTAAAGCCTGTAAAATCGAGTGCGAGGGAGCGAGAGCGCGACAGGCCACCTGTCCTTTTCCCAGGCAGCCGCCCGGTACACTGAAGGGTCTGAGTCAGAGTCTCGCTAGATATACAGTGCTGCCAAAGGCAAAAATAGCGAGACATAAGCGAGAATTGCTCATTTTAGCGAATGTCTATGGTAGCGCTGCAAGTGAACCCCGCGAGCTACAAAGCTCGTTCTGGCGTCATTTTTAAGCTATTTTCTTCTAGTTTTCACCTGAATACATATCATTTCATGCAGACACTTGCCTACTTAATCAGGAGTGCCTGAATGAGCCCTAATGTGGCGGAAATAGGCGGAAACATGCCCGCATCGTAAGTGTTAATATATTAATACGCTATTTAACCTCAAAGAAGTAATAGTGACGTACCTTATTAAAGGGAAGTACTTAAGTGTAATATCTTCATAATATCAATATACACAGCAGAACCTCAAAAGAAGTACTAGTGACGTACCTTATTAACCCTCTCCGACATATGACGCGATTTTGAGCCTATTGGGGATACTTTAAAGCCTTTGTTACCATCAGAGATATTTGGAAACCTTTAGTTTAATTACTTCAACCTCTGCAGTTGTCTTTGAGTTAGCTGTGGGCAGAAAACTAATTTTGGAGAGGTAATTATAAGAGTGGGAGAACTCTATTTCTTATTGCTAATCTGGCAACCTCTGCGTCATATGAGCGTGAAAGGGTTAAAAGGAGTACTTAACTCTTTCAAACTTATATGACGCTACCGCGTTATATGACAGGGTGAACCAAATACTCATATGACGCTACCACGTCATATGGACTTATCTTCATAATTCTAGAATAAGTTATATGACGCCCTAGCGTCATATGGAGCTCAGTAAGTCCGGTAAGTTAGATGAATATCTGTCGGTTGGTGGCAACCCCAGGTTTCTCCGACAATTCTAACGGTCAGCAGTGTGGTTTTGACAGTTGTGTGGTGCAGTGGCAATGATACCGGGCTCCCGCCTCCGTAGACTTACTGGAACATAATATGTCTGAAGGAGTTAAGTGAATATTTCAATATAAATATACATAGTGTAACCTCAAGGAAGTACTAGTGACGTACCTATATTAAAGGGAGTACTTAGGTAATATCAACAGGCAGTGTCATAATCGTGAGAGAGTAGTTATGGATCCTTGTTCGTACATCTTTGAACTATTCTAATATATATCTATACCATTATCAAATCAATATCTGTGTGCCTTGTCAATACAATTTATGAATGTACATTGTGTTATATTTACCCTCTATTACCTTTGTGAAAGTGTTTATGTGAATTCAACTTCTCCAGTCAAGCAAGATCCTACCTAATCAATCCAATTAACCCCAACAAAAACCTGGTATAACAATACTCCATGTTTGTACTCTGTATTATATTTATCATCTATCCTTTATCCGGTGCATGTGTTCATGTGGTTTCAACTTCTCCATTCGAGTAAGAACCTACCTAAATAGCCCAGTTAACCCCAGCAAAAATCTGGCATATCCATTGCAACAATCAATGTTCTTCAGAGCTCTCTCAGTGCGAAGCGAGTGTGAAGCACCCGCCTTTCAACACAGTCCCTCTCCTATCTGTCCAGCTCTCCAATCCAAGAATTGGCAAATGTTCTTAGTCTTTCTTCTATTCAACAAGTGAACTCTTGAACTCACTCCCTCAATCAACCTTTCCTTCATCTTATGATTAAGACTGCTTTAAACTTTGTGTGTCAAGGCATTTTGTCCCCAACGTCCCTTGAATATGTCTCTCTGTCACTCTTTTGGATATGAGGAGATGCTCGTTACAGGCAGCCTATCTTATGTCTCCTTCATACACATTAGAAAGAAAAAAAGGGTGCATGGGCGGCGGAGCAGCATAGGTCCTCCCACTCTGGAGGCTTTCGCCACTCTGACTCAGCCTTGGCGCTCACTCGCACATGTATGGGGGTTGAGGAGGTCAGGGAGGTGTAAAGGAGGGTGACTGAATGTATTTGAGGTATTGAGGGAGAAAGTATTGCGAGATTGGGGAGTAGGGGAGGGAAAAAGTAGAATAAAGGAGGAGGGGGAAGTTGAGGGAGATCTGGGGATGAGGAAAGGGAGGGGGGAGGGTAAGATGCATGTAAGGGGAAGAGAGGAGGTGGTGGCAAGGAGACATACCACCTAATCATATCATGTATTGTATCCATTTCACCGGCACTGATGCATTTTTTGTTTTGTTTTTTAACTCGGCAGCTGCATAGACTTGTTTTTGACAGGTCCACCAGTGCGAAACATTTAGCTTAAATTCGGACACAAATATTATATTTACCATTTATAGCAATATTACTGCGCCATTTGTACATATTTTACTTGGATAATGAACATGTTATCAATGAAGAACCAGAAAATAGGTGTAAAGAGCAAATATTCTGTGAAAACTAGATTATTGTGACAGGAGGGTAGGAGTCCAAGGGAGACGTAGTAGCATAGACCCTTTCTCTCTGGAGGCCAAATGCCACACTGAACATATTTGAGGCGAGAGGGAGGAAGTATAGAGAGTAGGGAAGGAAGAAAGAAGAATAAGAGAGGAAGGGGAAAATTGAGGGAGATCGGGAGAGGGTAGGACAGGGAGGTGGGGGAAGACACATGTAAGGGGAAGAGAGGAGGTGGTGGTAAGGAGACATGCCACATAATTACACATTGCATCCATTTCCCCAGCACTGGTGTAAGATTCCGGAAGAAACGTCACATTCGCCCAGTAAAACATTCCCGAAGGATCCTTGTAGTCATTGGGTCAAGTGTCAGATTCCGGAGGGAATGTCGCATTTGCCCAGTAAAACATTCGGGAAGGAACCTTGCAGTTCTTGGGTTAAAGTGTTTTCTAATCATAGAAAACAGGTAAAGGATATAAGCTATTGAAAACATGATCCAGACACCTAATGTTTATTTGTTAAATAAGGTTTGAGGCATGATTCCTTATATGAAGTCTTTGTTTGTTTACAGTAACCTACATGTAGTCCATTGGCTACAGTCGAAATCGGTATATCGTACGTGGCTAAACAACATATTTAGAATTTACAAAATGTTGTTTGTATCGTATTAAAAAAGTAGTTTTGAGATAATAACAAAGGAATAGAAAGAAAGGCAAGCAACAACATACCTACTGGTCCTTATTAGGCTGCTAATAAATATATATATATATATATATATACAGTATATATACTGTATATACTGTATCATAGACTACAGTAGATCTGGACTGGACACAAAAATGGAACTTTGCAGTAAGGGACCCAAAATCAAAGAAAGAACCCCCAAGTACAAACTTGGAAACCGGGAAAGCAGGAAATTTCCGCGGTTTCGAGGTTCGAACTTGGGGGTTCTTTCTCCGATTTGGGGTCCCTTACTGCAAAGTTCCCTTTTCGTGTCCAGTCCAGATCTACTGTAGTCTATGACTGATTATATATATATATATATATATATATATATATATATATATATATATATATATATATACAGTATATATATATCTATCTATCTATCTATTGCCTGACGCCGTGATCCCCGAAGGGGTGGCCACGAACGAACCGCCCCCATGCACCTCTGTCCCCAGTCAGTCGACGACCCCTCCAGCACCGCGACCAGCACCGCCTTCGTTCATGTAGTTCCTCACTCCATCCTTCCACCTCATATTCGGTCTACCTCTCCCCCTCTGTCCCTCCACCTCGCTCTCGTACACCCTCTTAGTCATTCTCTCGCTTTCCATACGTTCCATATGGCCGAACCATCTCAAGTTGTTCCTTTTCACATTTTCCAGCACATCTACCTCCACACCACACCTCCTTCTTACTTCCTCATTAGTCTGTCTATCCCTCCATGTAACTCCGCACGCACTCCTTAAGTAATTCATTTCCACTGCTCTCACTCTTGGTCTGAGTCTCTCAACCAACGTCCATGCTTCGCTTCCGTAAGTCAGTGTCGGGATTACCACACTGTCATGCAAGGACTTCTTCACTTCCATACTGACCACCCTATTTCTTGTTACTGCTTTTAGCGTTCCTACAACCCTCTTCCCCTGTTGTACCCTCTCCCGCACCTCTTCATCCATAGTCCCATCTTTACTCAACACACTGCCCAGATACTTAAAAGAGTTGACGATCTCCATAGCCTGACCGTTCAGCTTCACCTCACACTCTGTGACTTCACCCCTTTCGAAGACCATAACCTTGCTCTTCCCCGTATTTACCTTCAAATTCCGTTTTTCGCACACTGTTCCAAACTCATTTACCAGACCCTGCAACTCCCATTCATTATCACTCATCAGAACTGTATCATCCACAAACAGCAGTATAGGTAGCTTCCACTCAATTCCCTCCCTTTTCAGCGATACACCAACATCCACTGCTCTTGATAGTATTTCTTTCATAACTCCATCCATATATACAGTAAACAACCACGGGGACATCACACACCCCTGTTTCAAACCAACATTCAGGTCATATATATATATATATATATATATATATAGATATATATATATATATATATATACAGTATATATATATATATATATATATATATATATATATATATATATATATATATATATATATATATATATATACATATATATATATATATATATATATAAAATACCCAAGAAAAGAAAAGACACCCCGCAAAACAACCAGGAGGAAAGTGTGCAACGAAGAAAACGTTGCCCCAGCCTGCAAGGGGTAACAAAAGAAAATCCATCAAGAACACCAGAAAAGACAAACCCCAAGAAGTCACCTACAGAGAGAGAAGTAAGCCAAGGCACGCCACAGGGAACAGCATCTGTAGCGACACCCAGGAAAACCCAGATCGCCTCCATTATGACGGAACGTCCTCCGACACCAGGAAAGACGATCCGCCAACCAACCACACCCCGGACATCGACCAAGAAGGGAAGACTAATATTCAGCCAGAAATATTAGAATAAAACACTTATCTATGTTACCTACTATATTCACATGTTCTTTAATTGTTCTGTCATAAAATATAAACCCTAGTTAGCCCACATTATGTTTCGTTCGTTAAGAGGTTACTTAAGTTCCTCAACCATGATTATACGATAAGATAAGATGTAATACAACGTATTACGTATGATGTGTGAAATGTTCATGTTGATGAAGCTCCATTGTCTTCGCAATAGTAATCTTTAAATTGCCTAACATTCTGTTTCTTTAATACCATTATGCTTCCTAAGAATATCAACATTATACTATGATACCACCACGTACCATATAATTATTTTTATGCAAACACATTATTATTCCGAGTAGATGAAGTTCTTCTCTTATTTTCTCCCACAACATATATTCACATGTTTTCTCATTACTACACTATTTTACTAATAAACAAAACACATCACCTTCCTTCATGTATTTAAACTTCCCTAAGTTACAGTCCCTTATTATTTCATTTGCGTATCTCTCCCTTCACTTCTAACATATATTAACATACGCTCGCCAGAAGTACAAACATGCACTCGCCGGGAGTACCAACCCCTCGAAATACGTGCTCGCTTATATATACCATTATATAATATAGAGAACCATCTTTCCTACTTTTTCTAAGATAATAGGCTAACCAACCTATTGATATATCCCTGTATATTAATCGTAAACCTAATAGAATACTCTTTAATATTGAATACCCTGATGCACATCCAGACCTTCACTTCTTCCATTGTTACCTTCGTTCCTGGGATTCCCCATCTCGAATTTAAAGCCCCAAAACCTTTACCCTGAACAAAAAGTTATATTATCCCGAGAACCTCATGACCCTGTTCTTTTCTATGACATGAAGAATAAGCCTTTACTAAAACCCGTTTCATATAAAATACCACCTTTATATAATACTCCCTTATCATGGAGTTATTTATTAAGTAAAGTAGCATTGACCTCCCGCTAGAGTAAGAAGGACTCTCTATCCTAACAGAGAGTGCGCGCTCACTCCCTTACTCCCTTCAAAGGGTGAACAGGTACCCTTCAGTAATCATCAACACTATGCCAGGAAAATCTGAGAGGAGTAAGCAATTTTGAGGCTTCTTATAACTGGCATACCAAGTAAGGAACCTCAAGATTACCCTCCCACTCAGTTGGATATAACGGCATACCGAACATCTACTTGTCTGAGGAGTTAAAAATCCTATTAAGGGGTCGTTGTTAATTGTGGCATACCATCAGTTAACATCGAAGCCTCTAATGGGCTGTACCTTCAGTAGTAAAAGTTGAAGTAGCCAGGCATACCTACGCTCCAACCTTTTATTGCTGCAGATGCGGTAACTGTATCCTATTAACAGGATCTTTGTTATCACTGGCATACCAGTGCTTAACATAGATACCTTTTCTAGGTTACATGTCCTATTGGAAGGATCTGTGTTATTACTGGCATACCAGTAACTAACATAAACGCCTTCATAGGTTCTACTCTTAATGGTAGAGAGTTGAAGGATTCAGGCATGCCTACCCTTCAATAGTCTATTATTAAAAGTTAACACACCCCAAAGTATCCTAGTGCAGGATCCTTGTTATTACTGGCATACCAGTGATTAACCCCTTCTGTACCGGTGATGTACTTTTCATTTTATTCTAGCCATAATTAGATGATTTTGTACAGCTTAAGAAGAATATGTGATAGTAAAAAGGGTCAAATAAGATAGTACGAAGCCTTTGAATTGCTGGAGGCCCTTTTTAAACTGAATAAAATCGTTTAAAAGTAGCCAGAATGAAGTTGAAAGTACGGCACCGGTAATGAAGGGGTTAACATAGAGACCTTGTCTAGGGTATTGTTTCCTAAAGGGATCTCTGTTATTACTGGCACACCAGTAACTAACATAGACACCTTTTAATAGGTTCAACTCTTAATAGTAGAGAGTTGAAGGACTCAGGCCTGCCTACCCTTCAATATTCTACTATTAAAAGTTAACACTCTAACTCCTCGCAAGAGGTCTGGCATGCCACAATCTACTGTGCGGGGAAGGGCTTGCGAGATACCCTCACAGGCACTCTGCACAAAAGTCCTAGGTGTACTCAGTCTACTGGCATACCATTAGACTAGTGCAACTAAAAGGTTTAAACACCGCACTCCACCTTTTTACAAGGGACCTTGGCATACCACGGTCACTTGTAGAAATAAGGGCTTGGTGATATACCTTCACAGGCACTCTGCATACACAAGTCCTATGTGCATTTTGTCTGTGGCATACCATTAGACTTTGCAACTAAAAGGTTTGAACACCGCCCCGGATTCCTTGAACCTCTTATAAGGGTCAGAGGCAGACGAGAAAGACACTTCCACAGTCTTCTCGCGTTAGCCCGATATAGTGCTACTTCGTCATTTCTGAGGCACTATATTCAAGACCTTACTCCAAGAGTACCTAAACGGAATTCCATCAACGTTTAATAATAACGGTCAGGATAGACGAGTAATCCTACCAAAGCTATAGGCTCTGAATACTCGCGTTAGTCTAATGTGGTGCCCAACTATTTAATTATAGTTACGGAGCCACATTTAAGACCTCAAGCCCGTTAACCCATCTGTAACTAACTTCACACGACCGGTCACCCTAGACGGCCTACGGAGACTCAGAAGACTACAAGCAGTAACTGAAATCAGTAACTATAAAATCAACATTAGAACAGTGAATTACGTTGATACCAAATGACGAGGAAAAAAGTGAATCAGAGTCCCTCAGTATTAAACTATTGAGAAATACCAATGCGCACGGTATATGAAGAAATAAGTTAGAGTCCCTTGAATCTCTTATCTTGAGATAAATCATTAAAAGTGTTAAGTAACTCGAGTCCATAGAAACAGACTCGATATATAACTGTACAAGTGTTAAACTAAGTATTAGTACACGATTCTCGACTCTAAGAGGAATTCGAGATTAAAATGCAAATTAGCCGAATTTGAGCATGTATTAACTTTGCCATAATTCCGACAGTGATAAATAAGTTAGAGCCCACAATTCTCTTGTTTTGAAATAAAGCATCACCAGTGTTTAGTAACTCGAGTCCATGGATAACGACTCAATATGTATATGCATAAGTGTTAAATGAAGTAATAATTAATATACAATACTTGATTATAAGTGAAATCGAGAATAAAATACAATTAAGGCAAAATTCCATCGACTCTGTCATCATTTCCATCACAGATAAATAAGTTAGAGTACACAATTCTCGAATATTAAGATTTAACCAGATACACTAGTGCGCAAGGTGATAATAGTGTATAACATTCTACTCTATTAACTCTACCCAACCTCGTCAATAAATATAACTACTTAACCAGATTTGAACATTAAGTAGTCATTAGGTAACTCGACTGTTTTATAATAGTATCTTTTCCTACTAAGATACATAGAACTTGATTACTGTGAAATTAATAGTAACTGAATAACTTGAATATTCCTGAGCTCTATCTAGATCCACGATCGTGCTGGAAGAGAATAATTGATTGCATTCCTATAGTTCTCATGTTTAGCATATTCTTATTTCTATATATATGTATCTAGAGTGTAAGCGAAATAAACTGTTACATAAACTATATTTTGGTATTATATATATCCTCTATTGTATTCTTTGCATGTAACTGTATGAACTCTGACATCCCAGTCTCGAAAGAACTCAGCTCACACAATAGCTAAACCTGAATAAAAATCAGGGCATAATATTGGTGGCAGACAGTGGTTATTGATTCGGATAGAAGAAATCACAACTTTACAAAATTTGAAACAATAGAGTATTGTATAACATTTAATATGGCAGCTACTCGCTCCCACATCCCCATTCCCTAATATGATGGGGAAACATATGAGATAGAAGTCTACATGGACATAGTGAAACCAATACTCGACTTACCATACAATACTGACCGTGAGAAAATCGCCGTCCTTCTAACGCACTCGGGAAAAGCCGTTTCCCTCGTTGCCTCACAGGTAACCCCTGAACTTACCTGGGACCAATTTAGGCCCATCGTAATTGATGCTGTTAAGCCATCACTAGGTACTTGCGTCGCCCACTCCAAAATAAAAGACATTAAGTAAGAAGGCGATTTGCACGCCACATTAGCCACTGTCACCCAACAAATAAAAGCTGCATTCCCTGGCATCCCCATGGAACAACAGAAGCAACACATCCTCGTATACCTTGTACAAGAGTTACCATCAGCTGTCCAAGAGAATTTTGCAGTACATGACCCCGTTGGGTTTCAGAAAGATTTAATAACTATCAGAAAAATCCTCGCGGTTCGCCCCAAAACCAACACCCTAGCAGCCATTAAGAGGTTTCCCACTCACCCTCAGGCCACCAAAAGGCCCCGGGATCAATCAAATTTTTCATAGAACCCAGCTTAAACATCAAAGCCAAACTATCAATCTGGCCAATATCAACCAAAAAGCCGAAATTTAACCCAAATCCACTGAGGAGAGTATACCCACGAAGCCAAACAACAGGACGTTTCTTAACCCAGCCAAACAACTAGTACAAGGGTAGGAAACCAAATCTAGTCATCATAGACCCCTTCGATTTCCCTGCTTGTAACCACAGATGCTCTCTCCATGACATTCAAGATTCCGCCAAATTCAGGCCAAACAACCCTCGTATCTCATCAACCGTGGAAGAATTTGGGGAAGATAAAATCGAAGAACATCTGGACACCGAAGAAGTAGCCCAGATATCACCAGAAGAGGAGGAAGAAGAAATCCTGGAACATGAAGAACCAGATTCCCAGGGTTTTTAAAACCTACCACGCCCACGATGGCTTCGGCGGGGGAGTCCACTATTGAGAGACCACCCCTTATATATCACCATGCAAAGATCAAAGACATTCCTGTAAGGTTACTGATCGATACGGGCGCAGTTCGCTCGTGTCTCTTCAACTCCTTCTATATTAAACACAAGAAAAGATTTGGGGAACTTCAGGCCACCACAAAAAATTTAATCAGCGCTGGGGACACCCCTCTTCAGATTTGAGGAGAAAAAAGACCCCTTCATGTCACCACCCCACAACCTCATGCCAACTGCTACCATCCTTTCGCGGTGTTTTACTCAGAATGTTGATACTACGACGGTTATCTAGGCTTGGATTTATTGCAAAAACTCCAAGCACAGGTAGACTGCGGACAGAGGTTAGTCACTTGAAGAAAAGAAAAACGAAACAAAACACCTAAAATTTCAGTCCCGACAACCCCAACAACCTCAACAACAAACTTCAATCATGCAAATCTACTATCAACCTCTTAGAGAGGACTCCACTCACTAAACTCAGCCACCCTTACCAAGAAAACTTGTCTCAAACTGCCTCATCAACAATAAAAAACAAAACAAAACTCAACCAAGTTGAGATAGTAAAATCTAAAAAAAAATCACAAAACCCCGATCAAAAACAGAACATAATTAAGCCTTATGCACCCACAACCACTATCATCAGCCCAGCCATAACTAAGAATAAAATCTCCATTCCCCCCCAACAATGGGTACCAATCCACAAAATTCCTCAAGATACAATGATCCTCACTCCCACTAGTCTCACCACTGGCAGAGATCGTTGCCGAATCCAGCCAGCCCTAGTATCCTTTCATCAAAATTCCATAATGAATGCAAAAATTTCTGACGAAGTATTGACTCTACCAAAGGGCCTCATAATTGGGAATTTAGAGACCTTCGACGAGATTAACCCCACTCATACCATAGACGGCATACCTGACGTACTACCACCAATACCCAGTACCTTGACAAGTCAACAAAAGCACCAAATGAACCAAGACCTACAAGAATTCACGGACGTTTTTGCCAAAACACCTAACGAGATCGGAAAAAACTACCATGGAAGAACATGAAATTCACACTACCGGACGTCAACCGTCAACCGTCAACGTCAACCGTCACGCCGGAAAAAAAACCTGCAACGGCAAAAAGAAGACCGACCGGTACAGGAAATGCTAGACGCCGGGATTGCCATCCCTTCTGTCAGTCCATGGTCCTCGCCGATAGTATTAGTCAAGAAAAAAGATGGATCGACAAGATTCTGCGTAGATTATCGCCGCCTAAATGACGCCACTATAAAAGACGCAACTCTGTTACCTCGTATCGATGACTCCCTGGACTCCCTACATGGCTCCAAGTGGTTCACCACCCTCGATCTACAAGTTGGATACTGGCAGGTCCCTATCAAACTGGAACATCAGCAGAACACAGCATTTTCAACCAGCGGGGAACATCTATACGAATTTAACGTGTTACCATTCGGATTGTGTAATGGTCCAACCACGTTCTCCCGTCTTATGGAATCCGTATTACGAGGATTGACTTGGGAAACTAGCCTTGCTCACCTAGATGACGTGATTGTATACTCAAAAACTTGGCCTGAACACCTTCAACGACTTCGACAAGTATTGCGACTCATCAGAGAAGCAGGATTAAAACTCAAGCCATCTGAATGTGAGATTGCCAGAAACTCGTTAGACTTCCTGGGCCACGTTATATCTGGCGAAGGTATCTCTCCCGACCCAAAAAAATTAGCAACAATAAAAGACAACAACCCCCTACAACCGTAAAAGGAGAAAGATCTTTTCTCGGATTAGCCACCTACTACAGGCGTTTCGTACACAACTTTGCAGCTATCGCCAGGCCTCTTCACCAACTTACCCATAAAGATACTGAATTCGTGTGGACAGATGAACGAAATACAGCGTTTGAAACTTTAAAAAACAAACTTGTTCAAGCTCCAACAGTATCTTTTCCTGATTATCGACAACCTTTCCGCCTATATACCGACATATCGCTTCATGCCATTGTCAATATATATAACTACTTAACCAGATTTGAACATTAAGTAGTCATTAGGTAACTTGACTGTTTTATAATAGTATCTTTTCCCCCCTGGGGGTTAGGGAATAGAATATGCCCCACGTGCCTTCTGCGTGTCGTAAGAGGCGACTAAAGAGGTTGGGTCGGTGGGCTTGCGACCCCCACCCGGAAAAAATATCTAAGCAAAAAAAAAACGAACGAACAGCCTCGGATGCGGACGGAACCAACGTTGACGAACCACGACCGACTAAGGACATGCCTTCGGACATTCTGAGAATGGCTACGTGGAATGTTAGTGGCATGAATGATGGCACAAAAGAGAGAGAGGTTCTGGAAGTGTTAGTGAATGCCAGGCTGGATGTATGTGGAATGACAGAGACCAAATGGAAAGGTTCAGATGTGAGAGAGTGGGAGTGTGGAATGGGTGTGTGTGCTGGAGTGAGTGAAGGAACAGCGAGAGAAGGTGCATGTTTGTTTGTAAGTAGCAAATGGAAGGAATGTGTAAGAGAGTATGGGTCTGTGGGTTCAAGGATTGTGTGGGTGAGAATGAAAGTAGGAATACAAACGTGGGTGATTGTATGCGTGTATGCCCCGACAGAGGATATACTTGAAAGAAAGAAAGAGGAGTTCTGGATGAATGTGGAGGCGTGCCTGGAGAAGTTTGACAAGAACGAAAGAATATTTCTGATTGGGGATATGAATGGTAAGGTGGGTGATAGGAAAGTTGAGGGAGTGGTGGGAGGGTGGGGGGTACCATCAGAGGTGAATGGGAATGGTAGTGCACTTGTGGACGTATGTGTGGGGAGGAGGCTGTGGATAGCCAACACCTTCTTCCGACACAGAATGATCCACAGGTACACATGGAAACGGATGTTGACGATGAAGGATAAGACAGTGGTGGAACGAAAGTCATTGATTGATTATGTATGTGTGGATGAACGAATGAAGAAATCTGTGATGGATGCTAGGGTGTATAGGGGTATTGGAGGGGGTCTGTCTGATCATTATGTAGTGGTAGCTAAGGTTAGGATACAAAAGAAGTGGGTGAGGAGAGCGGGAGGGAGGCGAGAGGAGGGTGGAATGGTGAGGAGGGTGGAGAGGTTGCAGGAGGAGGAAGTCAGGGAGGAGTACAGGAGAGCAGTGGAAAGACGACTAGGTGGGTTCGACCTGGAAGTTATGGAGGAAGTGGAGGAGATGAGCAAGGTGTTTAAGGATGAGATCTGTGCAGCATGTGAGGAGGTGTGTGGAGTGAGGAGAAGAGGGAGGGGAGTGAAAGGTACAGCATGGTGGACAGAAGAGGTAAGAATAGCTGTGGAAGAAAAGAAGAAAGCATATAGAGAGTGGTTGGGTAGTAGAGGGAATGAAGATTCCGAGAGACAGAAACGAGCGAGGTACGTGGAGAGTAAGAGGGTGGTGAAGAGAGTAGTGAAGGAAAGTAAGAGAAGAGTAGATGAGGAATTTGGAAGGAATCTGAGTGTAAAATGGAGGGAGAGTAAGAAACTGTTCTGGAAAGAAGTCAAGAAAGTTAGGGAAGGTAGCAAGGGAAACAGTAAGGGTGTGAAAGATAAGAATGGGATAATGCTAGCCGAGAAGCAAGAGAGAGTCGAAAGATGGAGGGAGTACTTCAGTGAGTTGCTAAATGAAAGGAATGAAGAGCCAGCAAACATAGCTGGATATGGTATGGGAGGGAGAAGAAGAGAAGTAGTGGAGGAGGAGGTGGGGATCAGGAGGTCAGAAGTGTGGGAAGCCATGAAAAGAGTGAAGTTGGGGAAAGCACCAGGAACAGATGGAGTGTGTGGGGAAATGTTGAGTTATGGTGGTGAGATAGTGATAGAATGGGTATGGAAAATGTGCAAACTAGCATGGGAGAAGGGGAGTGCACCCGATGACTGGAAGACTGGCATAATAGTCCCCCTATATAAGGGCAAAGGGGAAAGAGGAGTGTGTGGTAACCACCGAGGAATATGTCTTCTAAGCGTAGTAGGGAAGGTATACAGTAGGGTAGTGATTGAGAGAGTGAGAGTGAGAACGGAGAAATGGATAGGCGACGAGCAGGGAGGTTTTAGGAAGGGAAGAGGATGTGTAGATCAGATTTTTACCCTGAATTGTGTTGTGGAGAAGTATCTGGAGAAGAAACAAAAGGTGTATGTTGCCTTTATGGACTTGGAGAAGGCCTATGACAGAGTGGATAGAGAAGGTTTGTGGAAAGTACTTAGAATATACGGAGTAGAGGGCAAGTTGCTGAAAGCAGTGAAGAGCATGTATGAGGGTGCAAAGGCGGCAGTACGTGTGGAGAGTGAGCAGAGCGAGTTCTTTGACCTGAATGTTGGGTTGAAACAGGGGTGTGTGATGTCCCCGTGGTTGTTTACTGTATATATGGATGGAGTTATGAAAGAAATACTACCAAGAGCAGTGGATGTTGGTGTATCGCTGAAAAGGGAGGGAATTGAGTGGAAGCTACCTATACTGCTGTTTGCGGATGATACAGTTCTGATGAGTGATAATGAATGGGAGTTGCAGGGTCTGGTAAATGAGTTTGGAACAGTGTGCGAAAAACGGAATTTGAAGGTAAATACGGGGAAGAGCAAGGTTATGGTCTTCGAAAGGGGTGAAGTCACAGAGTGTGAGGTGAAGCTGAACGGTCAGGCTATGGAGATCGTCAACTCTTTTAAGTATCTGGGCAGTGTGTTGAGTAAAGATGGGACTATGGATGAAGAGGTGCGGGAGAGGGTACAACAGGGGAAGAGGGTTGTAGGAACGCTAAAAGCATTAACAAGAAATAGGGTGGTCAGTATGGAAGTGAAGAAGTCCTTGCATGACAGTGTGGTAATCCCGACACTGACTTACGGAAGCGAAGCATGGACGTTGGTTGAGAGACTCAGACCAAGAGTGAGAGCAGTGGAAATGAATTACTTAAGGAGTGCGTGCGGAGTTACATGGAGGGATAGACAGACTAATGAGGAAGTAAGAAGGAGGTGTGGTGTGGAGGTAGATGTGCTGGAAAGTGTGAAAAGGAACAACTTGAGATGGTTCGGCCATATGGAACGTATGGAAAGCGAGAGAATGACTAAGAGGGTGTACGAGAGCGAGGTGGAGGGACAGAGGGGGAGAGGTAGACCGAATATGAGGTGGAAGGATGGAGTGAGGAACTACATGAACGAAGGCGGTGCTGGTTGGGGGGAGGGGCGTCGACTGACTGGGGACAGAGGTGCATGGGGGCGGTTCGTTCGTGGCCACCCCTTCAGGGATCACGGCGTCAGGCAATAGATAGATAGATAGATCTTTTCCTACTAAGATACATAGATCTTGATTACTGTGAAATTAATAGTAACTGAATATTCCTGAGCTCTATCTAGATCCACGATCGTGCTGGAAGAGAATAATTGATTGCATTCCTATAGTTCTCATGTTTAGCATATTCTTATTTCTATATATATGTATCTAGAGTGTAAGCGAAATAAACTGTTACATAAACTATATTTTGGTATTATATATATCCTCTATTGTATTCTTTGCATGTAACTGTATGAACTCTGACATCCCAGTCTCGAAAGAACTCAGCTCACACAATAGCTAAACCCGAATAAAAGTAGGGCATATATATATATATATAAAGAGAGATTGCCACAGCCATTACCTGAAGGGGTTCATCTCCAGAAAGACTGTGGTCAGAAAAACTAAATTATAGTAATATGTACGATACTAAAATGGTCACATTACTTGGGCACAAACGCAGTTAATCGTGGGTTCATGGCAAGATATTAAATTGTTAATTCGATATTTGAATGTTTGGACTGTGTGGTACTCTACAACGATTCTAGGCAATTTATTCCACAAGTTGACCACTCTGTTGAAAAAGAAGTGCTTCGCATCTTGTGAATGAAATGTCTTTCCAACAATGTTGTAACCATTATTTCTTGTGTAATTTGAATTATCTAGTGTGAAGTACTTACTTGCATCCATGTTGTCATGGCCTTTGATCATTTTGTAAACTTGGATTAGGTCCCCTCTTATTCTGCGGTTTGTCAAGGTAAATAGGTTAAACTCTTTTAGTAGTTCCTCATATAGTTTGTTTCTTAGTCGGGGAATTATTTTAGTTACTCTCCTTTGCACTCTACCAGCTGTGCATGACAGGTGATTGGCTAAATGGGTGTGACGTCATCCAGGGCATGCCATTGCTATTGGTCGATTATTTCACGTCACTTTTTAAGTCAGTAGACAGCTGGTAGACAGTGTCCAGACATGCGACTGTAGCGAAAATGATGGCAGGGCCATTTATAGGGAGACTATTATTATCGTATTATATATATCCCTTATTATACATTACAGCTCGTAATGACATATATTATATAGCAATGATGTATATGCTCTACCGAACCTATTAGGCCTAGAAAGATGGATACGAATAGTTTCGGTCCTAAAGATAACCTTTTCCCGATATTCATAAGTTTATAATCTACCTATATGACTCAAATGGATAAATACTATCTCAATGAACCCTCTTAATAACATAGGACCTTCTTAAACTGCATACAATTGTTTAATTTTAGGCAGAACCAAAGGTAAAAAGGAGTAATTCAAAAGTAAAGAATTAATAATCTTAATGTTTTTTGATGAGCGTAAAGGCCTGACCTGAAACTTACCAATAGGTCTGAGATATTGAGAGGTTTGGCCGTCTCGTTCACCACCCCCACTTCCGTCATGTTCTGTTCCCTCTTGAATTCTGCTGACAAGTTCTGCAGGGTGTACAATTAACAGATCATCTTCTCACATTATTCATTTTGCCAATATTACCATCAGTACTAATATAAGTGTATTTGTCTTTGCATTAAATGACATAGATATGGTGTTATACATATGCATATAATATTTAATTTAAAAATTAACTTCAATATAATGAAAATATGAGGGCCCAGCGAATTTTTATGAGCGACATTACTTTCATATCAATTCGCAAACTTCAAATATATTCAAGATACATGTATTGGGATTGAGTGATGGATACAATGTGTGTTATTATTAGTGGGAATGTATGTATTATTGATTATTGAATATAAAATCAGTCCTCGAATATTTGTCAATGGAATGGGCAACACAAACGCCGGTCTTAGCTGTACAAATTATACGTCAAAGTGTATATTATATTACAGTTCTGATACAATCATAATACTAATATAATGGCTTCACTAAGTTACGTCTATATCACTGAACTGTTAGTAGGTGTATATATTGAATGGTACAACTTAGGTGCAAGCAAATAAAGTGAAATGATATGTGCAATATATAACATAATAATTATGTAGTAAACCTTTAGTAGAGTGTTGAGCTCATATGAATAATTCTGCAGTGCATTAATCTAAATATATAAATATCTTTTGAATAATACTTAGAGGAACAGCTCCGATACACATCATTGACCAATTACTTTAATAGATGCTTTGTTTATCATATACAACTTTTATGACACTATTTGACAAGTTATTAGCAGTAATTAAATTGCTTCACATTATATAAGTTGAATTAATCATTATATTGAATAAACAATAAAGATTAAATCATAATGATTAACTTTTGATCTCTCTTATTCCGTGGTCATAATAAAGAACTAGATGTGAAGTGGCTGGTTGTACCAATGGGCTACATAGAGTTAACCCGAAAGTGGCGCGTCAGTGGTAGTTCAAACCCTCCCGCCAAGCGAGGATATTTTGGTTCATTCCTGCCTAAAATCGTAATTTTACCATAAATATTGTTATTATGAAGATATTAACATGTAACAGCAATAAAACAAGTGGGAATAGTATTTGGGGAGTGAAAAAGATGAATTATTGCCGACCCTCCAGTCATGAGGTGAGAGGCGAACAAGACGTATATCCTCCCTCTTCGAGGCCTGAAGGCAAACTGATGTCTCTCTCTCACTTTCTTTCTCTTCCCACGCTCTCTATATGCGCACTAGACGACCTTGGAACAGGGTTGGAGATATTGGCGAGATAAATAAACCGATAAATAATAAGAGGAAAAAATAGGTGAAAACTGAAGGGGTGGAAGGAGGGGGTTTTGATACATGTGGAAGAGTGATAGGACGCATGGAAGGGAATTATCTCACTTAATCACATATTCCTTTGTTTTGAGTGTTACTGGGGTCCTTTAAAAGGCTTTTTATAGGCCTTGGTTCTTAACCCTTTCGCTGCGGGTGACGTTCTGGAATGTTTTGGCAAGTTACAGCAATTTCCAGGCTTTAAAAGCCTGTAAAAAACGTAAAAATTGAGTGTCAGTGGGCGGGAGCGTGATGAGGGGCCCACCTCCGACCCTCAGAGCACCGAGCAGCTCACTGAGCTAGGCTGTGTCTCGCGCGGGTCTCTCTCTGTCTCTCTCACCAGTGTAGCCAAGCGAGCGAGTGTTACATAATAGCGGGGTTCCCGCGTTTCACTGGCATTACTGCGGGTGAACCAGACCACGTACAAGGTCCGTTCTGGTGTCATTTTGAAGCTATTTTCGCCTAGGGTTCGGCAGAATACACTTCATTTAATGCAGATGCTTGATTTATCATTCAGGAGTGCCTGAATATGCCCTAAATAGCCCAAACATAGCCGCAGCCAAAGGGTTAAGAGTCCCGTCGCCTTTCACCACCAAAACCACTTAAGAGTCTCTGCGCCGTTCCCGGGTTAATGTGACGACACACCAGTTTCAACTCTGTGTGGAATCGTTTTCAGGACTCCACAGAGTCAAACTGTGGTGTCGCCACTATAATAAAGTTTTACGCAATGTGGACTTATCTAAAAGGGTTTACTATGACCATTCATGCAGTGTGCACTTTGATGAGGTCGAGCCATTCCTTCACATTGATCTTCGATAGTAGATGCCATTCACCCTAAAAATGACTTGTGTACGTAATTCATGCGTGTCTCAGGTTTATAGAAACAGCTTAAATGGTGAGTGTGTGATTTTTTTTTTTTTTCCCCCAGGGGCAAGTTCGGCATCTGAGTAAAGATGGCATATGGAAGCTATTGACAGATGTTATTAATTAAAAACATTCATGTAACCTTACAACTTCTTTACGGTATATTAGATAACAACGTAAACTATAGGGGTAAGTATAAAATACTTTACTTACTGTACCTTACTCACAAACTGCAAAAGTACAGATGTTCTTGTTTATTTACAAAAAATCATTGTTGTTGAATATTCTTGTAATCTTACCACTTCTGTACGATGTCGCCTTTCTTCATCTTATTCCGGCTCTCATTGGTCAACTTTATTCGGCTTACTAAGGATCCATGAGAGTCAGAGAATAAATGTAGACAGTATTTGTCCCTGACTATTACAGGTCCTTCCTAAGCTGAATAAAATCATACACTGTTAGCTAGAAGATAAATTAGCCAACGCCATCGACCTGAATGTGTTAAAACTAGTAGACTACTTACATCCCTCCACCAAAACCAAAGGCCAGCCTCCGTGTATCTACTAATATGGACATCAAACTTGTGCTTCCACGGTGTGTTCTTGGGGTAGATCCAGCCCACATAGGTCGGCACTATCTCCTCTCTCATGAAGTACGTGTTCACGGCACGGTTCAGGATTCTTTGGTATCGGAAGTACTCAACACCTTCTAGAAAAGCGTAAGTACCGTCTTCTACCTGCATTGAAAGGGAACACTAACTTCAGTGTGTAATAATTATAATATACATTCATTAAGACAATAATGATTAACTAACATATTTATTATGCCAGGGTTTTTACAGGGTTTATATTGGAATTTGGTAGGTTCTGCTTGACTGGAGAAGTCAAAATCATACAAAACATGCACAGAAGGAGTAAAGAGTAACATTTAACACTGTGTACATCTTATTGAGATGACGGGGTTGCAAGCTGCCACATTAGCAACCCCCTCAGATACACTCCTAAATCAGGAGGAGACTTAACCAACCAGAGTCAGGATTGCCCAAATAGGAGAGAGGAAGAAGAGAACGAGGAAAGGGACCCACATCCAGACCGAGAATATGGTAACGCAGTCCCCCATCAATAATATGCGTTCTCCATGGGACCAACAAACAACACATCGACGTCAACGCCACCTACCGGGACCTTCAGGAAGTGCAGGGCCACTGACTGAACATAACCTGTTTCTAGACCAATCACAGGGACCCCCCCTAGACCAATCACAGGATCCAGGATGCGTGAAGGAGATATACCAAACCCAGGAATCAGATATGAATTATGATGAGGAAGAATGTATTCTAATTCCTCATCAAACCCCAAGGTCATATTTGTACAGATGGAATCAAAAGAAGCATCTCTACAGTAAAGAAAATTACCTGTAACCACAAAAAGTGATAAATAAAGAATAATGGAAGCCTGGTATGTAATGTTGAAAAGCAGAAGATGAATACCTGCAAAGCATTTATCCTGGAACCATGCAGGCTTTCTAAAATAGAAGTATAATCTTAAGAAATAAAGCATAACCATACCCATATATTCCAATGTACATTGTATTTTTAAGGCCATTATTAGCTGCACAGTAATTATTAAAAGATCGAAAACTCCATGTCCCTACTATTCCGAGCTGGAGTAAATTAGGTTCAAATTATAAGCCAAATATAGCCGGACTGAAATTATAATCGGTAGACAGAAATACAAGGAAATACCTTCCACTAGCATTATATGCTTTTAGTGGGTATAGTACTGTGTAGGAGAAACTTCTGAATAGGGCTAGCCATTCTCCCTATAAGAAGTTCATCGAGTGTGGCGACCCTGCAGTGTGTTAGAGGATCTAGAAGATACTGTCGCTAGTTGTGTGTGAGAGGCAGTTCCCATTGGTGTCCAGACGAAGGAGGAAATACGAGTCTTACGTCGACCAGATCCCCTCTCTTGGATATCACTTCTCTTCACTAACCTACCCTAAGTGTCTCTGTGTTACTATGTTTTGGGAATTATTGTGAAGGTAATATAAAATATGCGAGTGTTCAATTTAACTTTGTTTTAGAGGCCATCTCTGGGCTCTCCTTGCCAAACTTTTTCGCGTACTACGAGAACCTAACTTCTATATGTGCAGTTGATTTATTTATGTATTAATTGTGATTCTAACCAATCTAGGTCAACATTATATCATTACCTATATTTTTTACTTGTGTTGAAGAACCAATACTGTATGTAATACTTAGTGAACGCTCACAGGTTTTATTCAGTTGTGTTATTATTGATTGAGTGTCCAAGTTCGAAGTGGAGTGTATAACAAGAGCAATTTTCCTTTCTTAAACTTAATCTCAAACTCAGGACAGTTCTTCGTCCATTTTATAAGAGATCACTTAATGTATTAGTTTGCCCACTTTCAATGTAAAAACCCATTCCGTTGAGTTGAATTAATCTTTGTTCAAGGATTTATTTTCCTATATTAGTTATTGTGAATAATTCGTTACGATATTCGGCTAATGATATTATTTCACCACCGAAGCTAGGAATTCCGATTGTACGTTCCTATAGTCATCAGCCTCTATTTTGGCTAATTATCAAACACTACTTAGTTTTGTGTCTTAATTGTATTATATACTTGATCAACCTGTTTTCGGGTTATTATACGTCGCTACTTTGTTCTGCGTCTATATCTTTTTTATAATTCACTAGCCCTCGTTCCGGCTATTCATCCGTCACTACTTTGTTCTGTGTCTGATTTATTTACAGTGGTTTGTTAATTTATTCAAAGTCACTGCTTCTATAGTTATAATTCTGCTATAAACGTTTCACTATATATTTGGTGAATCTAAATTCCTTCTCGAGTGTGATTTTAGCTCATTTACGATTGAAATTATTTTTCATATGTCGTGTGAGATATTATTCACAATTATTCTTATAGGAGTGTATTGTAAATTTAATTCCCTTTCCAACAAGAGTAAAGTGAAATTCATATCCTGGAGAGTCGAATTAACATTGCACTAAATCAAGTATGTATTTAGCTTGACCGCAGTCCGTTTGACCTTAACCGCACTCCGTGGCACCTTTGATCACCGACCCAGTCGGGCAGCCTATTTGTATTTCGAGCCTCGCTTACTGTGCGTGGCTGAGTAGATGATCTCAGCTACCCACATTTAATAACTATCATTCCTCTCGGTATACACTTGACCCGTATATGCATTGTCATCATATCCTATGTGTGTATTTCCTATAATTGTATATTTCATGTTTGATGCTTTGTAAGTGACATATTAATTCATGAAGGAGTAAAATTTAGTTAACTCTTTCCTAGTCACCTTGTTTACACATTGGACTCATACTCTGTAGTTGAGATTCATGTGATTATGATATGTACATTAATGCTTATAATAATAAACTAGTGTAATTATCCTGTAGTTTATTGTGTTTATAGTGTGATTGAGTAACCCAGAAAGACCATTATTAAGTGCTAGTTGTGTTCCTGTCGGGCAGGATTTGGTTCTAAGCATTCTAAACAAGATGCTTTATAGAACGAATATATAAGCGAGTTGGATTACAACCTCGCATAACACCTATTAACAACTTTATTTACTAGCTCACTATGTAGAACAATAATGTTTAATTATACTTGAACAATGGTTATAAATATATATTAGCCTAGCACGGTCGAGGATCCGCAAGAGAACTAGGAATATACTTCTTATCTCTCTCTCTGACTATGCACTGCACACCTTAATTCACTGGTGCAAGATATACTTTATGTTATTCTCTCTTAATACTTGATCTCATCTTTTGTCTTGATGAAAATTCGTACGCCTAAGTTCAATTAGTAAATCTCAGGTTGTCACTCATATCATAGAACAATGGAACAGATAATATATTAATCTCACTGTTTTGAAAAAAAATCAGTCTAAATTGGGGACTCTATATTCCTAAGAATTCACTTGGTCACACTGGTGGAAAATAAACAGAATCTAACTTTGGGGACTCTGTCTTCCTAACTATTTCATCTTGTCGCACTGGTGTATGAGTGAGAATCATTTTCAATAAACACTCCTAATCTAACACTTGCAGATTGAAGTGACGAGCATAGTTTGGGCAGAGATGAGTTGATTGAAGTCTGGCCATCTAGTTTCCGTTGAGCCGTTTAGGTGGTCCTGCCGTGTGGATGGGGTAGTTTGGGATACAGATGGATTAGCTGGTTTTGGGTCTTAAATGATAGTTCCTTGATGTCATGACATTGGGCACTTTCATCGGACTAACGCGAGCGAGAGCTAGGACATGTCCTGGGCTACTATTACTCGTCTATCCTGACCGTTATGCTAATCGTTGATGAAGTTCCGTTTCGGTACTCTTGACTTGGGGTCTTAAATACAATGTCTCTAGTGTCATGACACAGCGACAAGGTATCGGGCTAACGCGAGGAGATAGTAAGATCATGAACTTACTAATTTCACTCGATCTGCCACTGACCGTTATAAGAGGTTCAAAGAACTCAAGGGCGATGTTTAGACCTTTTTACTGTAAGTGTCCTCGACCATGGCGTCGGACAGATACAATATGGACTTCTATTTGTAGAGTGCCATTATCGAGACGGTATCTCACAAAGCCCGAACTATTAGAATGACCTTTACCATGGCAAGTATCTTTCTATAGTTTTAGAGTGCAGTTTTGGCAAAAGAAGTAAGGTGGGGACATGTCCTACGGTTATGCTTCTAATACCAAAGGTGTAGCCTATTAGGGATCTTATTATTTAGCACTATACCATGGCATGTGATAATATTAATTCCTCAATAGGTAAAATAACTCCTCAGACCTCGAAAGATATTCACCATGGCTTCAGTAGATCCTTGAATGGGAGGGTAATTTTAGGACTTGATTGCTAATATGTTAGTGAAGTCAAGCCCAGGAATTGCTTGCCTTATCCAGGTTTCCGTCGAGGTAGTGATGACTTCGACTGAGATGTCCCAGGTCAGGTGTGCGGAGGTCAGAAGGTCATAAGTACAGGGGGGCATATTCCGGGTGCATTAGGAGGACCCCCTAGAAGCTTGCGGGCAGGTGAGTAGACCTCTTCGTGGAAGAACGGCATAACTGCTCCTTGTTAGTGCATCCAAGTTTGTCCTTGTGCCTCTGACTGTACACTATTTTCTTCTTCGTGGCCTCGTGGTGTTTGTGGGGAACTGGAATGGTTTTGCCTGGCATGGTTGGTAGATCAGGTTTTATTGTGGCAATTCTAGCATCTCGTCAGGTAAGGTGTAGTGATACACAGGTAGGTTTTGGGCGGCTATGTGTTGTGGGTTTTGTTAGGATTTTACTGTCTTCACATGCCACGTTGGTCTTCTGTGATGGAGGTGAGTTTTCTTTCTCGGTGTGGGTATTCTGTGCCTGATTTCTGTTGCTGTCTTCATTTGTTACGGTGTGGTGGAGTTTGGGTATCCTGGGCATCTTCGTTATCTTGGTCTTGGTATCTCTCTCCTTTGTCTTGGTTATTTCTCGTTTAGTTTCTCCTTTATCCATCTTGTTTCGTTTTTCTTGATGATGTTGTCTTCTGGTATTGATAGATTAGTTTCCCCTCCTTCGGTTTCTTTCCTCTTTCGTGGGCGAGTTGATACGGTGGTGATCCTTAACTTGAGTATATTAGTATTGTTAGGTTATACAATTATTTCTTTACTTTTGTCGTCGAGCTCAGGGTTTGTCTGCGTAGGTGTGCTCTTCAGTTGCTGCAGGGTACAACACATACTGTTCTTATTAATGCAACTTTACAACCATCATTATACTAGTCACTGAAGAGAGAAGTTCAATTGATGTAGATAATGTTAGCGATAGTTGTAGTGATGGGCAAGATGGTTTTTCTTATAATGGAGGTGTTGATAATGATGTTTATTACAATGATATCTGCACTGATGAAAGTGAAGCTTATAATGGTGATAATGGTGACAATATCTCTCCAGAATGAACTGCAAGGTCTTTGAGATACTAACTATTACTTGTAACTCCTTGCGACTCTTTTACCGCAAAAGACAGACAAAGGAAATATGGAAAAGGTCCACTATTCCGACAAGACGATCATAGGATTAGACTAGACATTAGCACGTGAGTGTTGAATTCAACACCTCGCTCTCCTCTCCCAGACTCCCACCACAGATACGTAGAAAACATGAAATAGGGGAAAATTAATCGGAAATTAATTGAAGTCAACGATTAATTTGAAGATATTTCAATTAAGTTAAGTTAAGTTAACCCATTTGTCAAAATTAACTAGTTAACTTAAAAGTTAATTAACTTAGTTGGTTAATCGGCAAAAGTTCAGTTAATTAACTAAACTGACCCAACTCTGATATATTTACATTCCAACTACTCCCTCTCGGGCATAGGCTGAGAGCCTGTACATTGTACCGCTCAACACGGTGAAGCCCATGAGGTCTCGTTCCAGTCTAGGGAGTGAGACATGTGAAGCACCCATTCACGGCTCGGCTCGAAGCAGCCCCATCTCTGAAGCTGTCTCAACCCCGCACTTCACTGTCTCACCCCTCAGACTCAGACCCTCAACCTCAGAACGCCACCTATTTAGCAATTAACTCACTCGGCATTGCTCCCCTGTAGCATATTTTGAATATGGAAATATTCATAGAGTGCTATTTAATCAGGGTATTTTATTGGCATTTCGGTGGGCTTTGTGGTAATGCACTGATACCTAGGTACAGCACAAATTTCATCCCAATAATATCTTTCCATTGATACATCGGGATTCGAACCCGGTTCCATTGGAATACCAGTCCAGTGACAAGACCACTCCACCACACCTCTCTCTCTCTCTCTCTCTCTCTCTCTCTCTCTCTCTCTCTCTATATATATATATATATATATATATATATATATATATATATAGATATATATATATATATATATATATATATATATACTGTATATATATATATATATATATACAGTATATATATATTGCTATGTTAACCTGATGATGGAATAATTAAATAACTGAATGAGAGCGTGGGTTAGGTGCTAGGGTTTTTCAGTTCAGCATAATTATTATTCGGGAGACCCCTATGCGGTAGTAATTAGTGATCTTGTAATATAATTAATTATGATAGTGATTAATTAGACGCGCCACGGACAAGCTTCTTGTGGTGACCACCGTCGGAAAATTTTCGCATTGTCGCAGGACCCTAGGACAAGCGGTAATTTACTAGGTAACTCAACAATATAACCAGCTTCGTTTAAAAGACACTCCATTCACAAATGGTATTTTGTTGGTAGTAACATATCTATTTGTGCACACACAATTGATATATGTATCAACTATAACCCTATTATCATTACACATGGCGAAAAAAAAAATATATGAGAATCCACAAATTGCTTGCAAAGTATGAATGCTAACTTGCTAAGCACCAAATACTTATAGAAAGAGTATATATAATAAACACATGTTATAGTAGAATTGTTTACAGTGGAATAAACTACTGTCAGTAAGTTTAACTATCGTTAAAACTCACTAAATGTATGGACGCGTATTTATATGAGGATATGGCAGGACCCCATAAGTCATCACTGCCGATGTAGGATACACACTCTCCCTCACCCCTGGTCCCCTCACACTCACACGTGCGAGCAACCCACTGTCATTTTCGTTTCCAAAAACTATATCGACAGCTTACTTAACTCCTTCAGACATATTATGTTCCAGTAAGTCTACTGAGGCGGGAGCCCGGTATCATTGCCACTGTACCACACAACTGTCAAAACCACACTGCTGACCGTTAGAATTGTCGGAGAAACCTAGGGTTGCCACCAACCGACAGATCTTCATCTAACTTACCGGACTTACTTAGCTCCATATGGCGCTAGGGCGTCATATAACTTATTCTAGAATTATGAAGATAAGTCCATATGACGCGGTAGCGTCATATGAGTTTTTGGTTCACCCTGTCATATGACGCGGTAGCGTCATAGAAGTCTGAAAGAGTTAATTTTCCAGAACTTCTGTTGATTTCTTGTAAAAACTTATCATATTATGATAATACATAGCATCAATTAATAGAGCATAGGCTACTTATATGAAAATATAATCATGCTTTTCGTGATATAGTAATAAGGAGTAAAGGAATGGCGAAATCCTAGAACGGCGAGAAGACCT
Organism: Paralithodes platypus; assembly: GCA_032716605.1. Lineage (NCBI taxonomy): Eukaryota > Metazoa > Arthropoda > Malacostraca > Decapoda > Lithodidae > Paralithodes > Paralithodes platypus. Next base: position 15,576,026 of record CM064557.1, on the reverse strand, counting down.
GTTTACGGATAGAGGTGTTCGTACCGTACAGGCAGCACAATTGATAAGCCCGACTCCCCGAGACCACGCTCAAGACCAATAATTGGTAAAGCCCGTCTTATTTTATGGACTATTATAATATTCTACTCTACGTGAGGTTTATCCCTTTCACGTTTTTATGACGCAGAGGTTGCCACATTAGCAATAATAAATAGAGTTCTCTCACTCAGGGATCGGTACTAGGACCAATTCTCTTTCTAATTTACATCAACGACATAGATGAGGGCCTCACCTGTACAATCTCAAAATTTGCTGACGATACAAAAATTGCAAATAGCGTACTCTCAAAAGAACAAGTTGACGATATGCAACACAATCTAGATAAATTGTCATGTTGGGCCCAAATTTGGCAAATGAGTTTCAATGCGGATAAATGTAAAGTACTAGATATCGGATACCTAAATGAGAAAGCAAACTATTCGATGAATGGCACTCAGCTTAAGAATGTAAACAGAGAAACCGATCTGGGAGTAACAATATCGAGTAACCTAAAACCGAGTCAACAATGTTCAGAAGTTGTTAAGAAGGCAAACAAAATAATTGGCTTTATAGGCAGGTCATTTGAGCATAAATCTAAAGAAGTTATCCTAACCCTTTACAATTCCTTAGTCCGCCCTCTTCTGGAATACTGCGTTCAATCCTGGTGCCCTTATTACCAAAAGATATAAACAAGCTAGAACGAGTTCAACGTAGAGTTACCAAAATGATACCTAGCCTAAAGAACAAACCATACGAAGAGCGTCTTAGAGAATTAAATCTATTTCCTTTAACCCAGCGCAGATTAAGAGGTGACTTAATTCAAGTATTCAAAATCATCAAAGGCATCGACAATATGAACTGTAGTAAGTACTTCACTATCGACCAATCTAATTACACGCAGGGAAACGGTTGCAAAATTATTGGTAAATCTTTTAACTCACACGAATCTAAGAATTTCTTCTTCAATCGAGTTGTCAACTTGTGGAATGGGCTTCCCCGAAACGTTATAGACTGCATCACCGTTGATTCATTTAAACTCCGCCTAGACAAATATCTCGCTTCAAACCCGCGACTGACTGCGTTTGTAAATGAATAACTTTATTTTATCCCCCCCTCAGTTACTAACCCATCTGTCCCCTACTAACTTCCTAATCCTGCCACGGACATTAGTTCCAGGGCAGTAATTCCCTTTCCAATGTTCCCTTACCCACTCTAAACCACTGTTTGGACACTTGATCCTCAGTGTTTTGGAGGACAAGCAACCTAGAAGGGTCACTAGATATGTTGTTGCTTGATTTCCTTTGTACTCTTATAATTTCCTCTCCAAAATTAGTTTTCTGCCCACAGCTAACTCAAAGACAACTGCAGAGGTTGAAGTAACTAAACTAAAGGTTTCTAAATACCCCTGATGGTAACAAAGGCTTTAAAGTATCCCTAATAGGCTCAAAATTGCGTCAAGAACGTGAGATGGTTAAGTGCTATATAATGTCAAACACTTCTAAGAAACTTACATTGGATTAATTATTTACTTCATAAACCTCTGAATAGAGGAACTGAAGCGATAATATATTTTGTACAAAGGTTTGAGACATTCAGAGAAATCTAGTTTAATATTTACAAAGAGCGAATATAATACAAATTAAACACACGAAAACTGCTTCAAAAATCATATTAATGGCTGCTAATAGTATATAACGCATAATCTTGGTATATTTCTTTTTGACCTATAAAATATTGTGGTTAGTCCTCAAAGCAACCATTCTCCATCTGGTGGTCACCCCAAGAAGCTTGTCCGTTTTTTTTTTGTTTTTTTTTTCTTTTTTCTATGTGATTGAGGGAGGCAAGAGGCATAACTGCCTATAGCGAGTGCCTCCCCCATAGTTGAAAGAGTGACAGGGCCAAAATCAAGGGACGTTCGAGCCAAAATGCCTGGACACACGGAGTTTGAAGCAATTTAATTCATAGGAAGAGGGAAAGACTGATTCTGGGAGAGAGTTCCAGAGCTCAGCTGTTGAGTAGAAGAAAGTTTGAGAGTAACGTTTCACTCTTGGATTGGAGAGTTGCACAGAGTAGGGATGGGATTGAGTTGCAAGACGGGTACCACGTGCCCTACGTAAAGGAGGTGGTATGCACTGGGATAGCTCTGAGGAACACTGATTATTATAGTAGCGATAGAATAGCGAGAGAGATGCAACATTGCGGCGGAGAGAGAGAGATTGCAGAGAGTTGGTGAGTGGACGGGAGTTAATGATACGAAAGGCCTTCCTTTCAACTTTGTCTAGGAGAGCGGTGTGAGAGGAACCTCCCCACACATGTGAACAATACTCAATACAAGGGCGCACTATGCCCCTGCACAGAGCAAGAAGCTGTGCAGGGGAAAAGAACCCCCTAAGGCGGTTGAGCACACCCAGCTTCTGGGAGGCTGCCTTAGCAAGACTGGTAATATGGTCCTTCCAAATGAGAGCAGAAGAAAAAGAGACACCAAGAATATTGAGAGAAGATGAAGGGTTGATTTTTGTATTGTTGAAGAATAAGGGATAGTCCGCTGGGAGATCCTGACGGGTAGATAGATGGAGAAATTGGGTTTTGGAAGCATTAAAGTTAACAAGGTTTTCTCTGCCCCAATTGGAAATAGTATTTAGATCAGAATTTAAGAGTTCTATGGCTTCATTACGTTTGTCGTTGAGGGATTGCTGGCTGGGGCGTTCTGAAAAACTAATGGAGTAGTGCAAGGTTGAGTCGTCTGCGTATGAATGGATGGGAATTAACCCTCTCCGACATATGACGCGATTTTGAGCCTATTAGGGATACTTTAAAGCCTTTGTTACCATCAGGGGTATTTAGAAACCTTTAGTTTAGTTACTTCAACCTCTGCAGTTGTCTTTGAGTTAGCTGTGGCCAGAAAAGTAATTTTGGAGAGGTAATTATAAGAGTGAGAGAACTCTATTTCTTATTGCTAATCTGGCAACCTCTGCGTCATAATGCGTGAAAGGGTTAAGGTACAGTTAAGGAGATCATTTATAAAAATTAGAAAGAGAATAGGAGATAGGACAGAGCCCTGAGGAACACCGGAGTTTATAGGGTGAGGAAGTGAACAATGGCCGTCCACAACCGCGGCTATGGAACGGCCGGAAAGGAAATTAGAGACAAAGGCACAGATGGAGGGATAGAAACCGAAGGAGGGTAGTTTAGAAATTAAAGATTTATGCCAGACTCTATCGAAGGCTTTCGATATGTCTAGTGCAATAGAAAAAGTCTCACAGAAGTCCCGAAAGGAGGATGACCAAGAGTTAGTAAGATATGAAAGAAGATCACCAGTAGAGCAACCCTTAAGGAAGCCATACTGGCGATCTGAGAGCAGATTATGAGAAGAGAAATGCTTAAGAAATTTGGAAGCAAGAATAGTTTCAAAAACTTTAGAAAGACAAGAGATAAGAGCAATTGGACGATAGTTGGAGGGTTGAGAGCGGTCACCCTTCTTTGGGACAGGTTGAATGTGAGCAAACTTCCAGCATGAAGGGAAGACGTTAGAGGATAGACAGAGACGAAAGAGTTTGTCTAGGCAGGGAGTCAGCACGGAAGCACAGTTTTTGAGAACAACAGGAGGAACACCGTCCGGACCGTACGCCTTATTAGTGTTAAGCCCAGAGAGGGTAGAAAGTACATCTTTAGAAGAGATTCGGATATTAGGCATAAGTAAGAGAGAGGAGGGCGGAGAGGGAGGAATAGCACCGGAATCATCCAAGGTGGAGTTTCTAGCAAAAGTTTGAGCGAAGAGTTTAGCTTTGTCAGAGGAAGAAGTGATGGTTGTGCCATCAGAGTGGGAAAGGGGAGGGAAAGACGAGGAAGAGAAATTGTTGGAGAGGTTTTTGGCTAGATGCCAGAAAGCTTGGGAAGAGCTAGAGTTGGATAGTTCAGTGCATTTATTATTCATGAAAGAGTGTTTGGCAAGTCGAAGAACAGATTTGGCTTGATTCCGTTGCGCGTCTAATGAGAGAAAACTGTACTAAAAATCCAGATGGCGCTGGGGGTCTTATTCAAATGACTATCGTGTGTGATGCACCATTGAGGTGTTTTGAGGGTTTTCGTGATTTAAGAGGTTTAATACAGTTCGCAACTATTTATGACACATAGTTGTGTAGTATATTTTTACTAGATTCATAATATGATGGTTATATACTCGTTAATGCAGTGAATATATAATAATTAACATAATTTGATACATAAATATCAGCTTCCTGACCTAGAAATTTAGTTTCGTCTAATGTGGTGTAATTTGCTGGGCGAAATGTGTGATACTCATTGAAGTATTGTATTTACTTCCTTTTTAGTTACTAACAAATACGTGTTTCAGTAGATATTGGCTGAACATACGGTATTATAATTCTGTAGTTGTAGCATTTGGCAGGTCGAATGTCTACGCATGCGCAGACTACAAAACACGCTCCCATGCGCTTTTATGGTACCAATTTAGTAATCCACTCTCAAATCGGGCAGCTAAATAGGTTACCGGCTATATTTCTTATTATACCAGTGACAGGAAATAAATCAATGTGTATCAGAATGTCATTGAACACAGTGGCAGCAAATTACATACGTGGAGATGCAGGAAATTCGAAAAAGATGATGAAAAAAAAAGACTGACAACACTGCCCTTTCAAGGTCGAGGGTTTCGGTGACCAGCTGACCACGGCGTGATAAACATATTATACAGTGATGCCAAGGTCTTCTTTTGTTTGCACCATTGGGCTAGTTTGGGAGCGTAGATTTGCGAGATTGAAGGACGGACGTACATTAAAATTATAAATTTTCTCGAAAAGGGGCTCCATTCCTAACGATATTCTTGATTTACGGCGTGATGGGGTTGATAGCCTCTGAAGTACTATCCTAACTAAAATTGAGGAAAGCGGAATTGGGTTGGTTCTATATATTATTTATTCAAGTTGTAGAGGTGTCGAGATAGCCTATCGAGTGTCGAGTAGCTAGGCTACATTTCATACAAACGTTCATCATGGCTTTCAGTTGGTTGTACTATACATGTATGGTAACCTATGTGGTGGTGACTGAATGATCAAGTGATTGCTTGTGAGGGGGGATTGGGACATTGATGCAAATTTGATGAGTGCATGATTGTGATAATCATGTATGTGGTTATTTCATTAATGTTTAGATGATGTGACACGTACTACTTATATACTGTATATGGGACTAGGCCTAGTTATATACGGGGAACTCATAGTATCATGCACGCATGGCTGTTAAAGATAAACATATAAGAAAATGTGTGATAGGATTAAAATAGCTGAAACTTTGTGTTGTGCGATATTAGGTGATTGGGCTACTTTTGGGCGAGTTGGGAGTGGATATGCGTTGGCAACCTTGTAATACACACACACGCACGCACACCATTTAACTGAGCATTTTACCTTTATTAAGGCTATAATCCACATTATATTAAGATTTCCATCTGTGGGAAACAAATATCTACCACCATTACTGCTAGTGTGCACATACTGTAGATGCACAACAAATGTCAAATTTAACAAAGTAAGTGAAGTGGGGAACAGATGTTGACTGCTCGAGTAGTTTGGTTTAATGAGAATTATGGCTAGCGAATACTGGCATCAATTTATGATGCTCGTGCCATTTCAGAAACTAGTTTATAATTGTATAATCTAATGTCCAGTAAAGTGGCTAATGCCGATTATTTTATACGTTCATCTCGAGTTTTTATACATATTATTATATTTTTTAGGACATGGATACCTATCTATTGAAATATTAACAGGACTACTTTTAGGGTTCTTACCATGTGTTTGTGTAGGCGTAATAGAATCGTGTTTATTTATCATAAATACTTTGTATATTGGACAATGTACTGAATAGAATTTGAGAGTAATATATCTGTAACATTCATGACTATAGAAATCGAGTGATATTTTGATGACTGCGATTTAAAAAATTCAATTCACTCGACTGCAACAAATTTAGCTTCGGTGCGAACCAAAGGCGGGAAAAATAGCAGACAAATGTTTTATTTTCCCCCATTGCGTTAGTGCTTTCGGCCGATGGATGAAGATGGAGCTACGTATTCATCAATTTATATCAGTTGGTGCTAGAATGTTTCATGTGTGGATTTGTGCCTCCGCATTTTTGTATTTTGATTGGCTGTGACGTGGAGCCACTCCTGTAATTTCAGAGTTATCGGGCCGTAGAAGGAACAAGTTTGCAGGACTCTGGCGCCAGCCATGGTGGAGTGAGAAGCTGCTCCCGTTTGTTTTGGTTTTATCATAACGTAGCATTGCTTGCCTGGAGTCCGAGGGGAGAATGGGATTTCATATATATATTTATACACGACAGTCAATGAACTGCAACATTTCCATAACTGCAATTACACTTTATCCTTAGTGGTAGATGGCGCCGTCCAGGACAGGCGTATATGGGTTGTGGGTTGCGACTCTGTTTATACACTGTCTGTCATACCAGGCTTTTTGCTGGGTTTACTGAGTGAAAGGTGGATTCTAATCAAATAACACAAGTATGGCCTATATGCTAATGGTTCGCATACAAATAAGTATACAAAAAATATGGAATAATAGACATATAATTATAAAATGCCCCAGAACGAAAAGCCCACCACAGAAGCCACGAGCGAACACCACACAGAAACACTCGAAAGAAAGGCCCACAGAACGAAAGGACCAGGTGACTGAGCCAACCAGTTCAGACAGGCCGAAGCCCGCAGGGCTAAGCAGCTCCAAACCACACCTGCCTACCCCTTCTAAACACTGACCTTTCCCACACCTCGCGTATACACTACCCCTCGTGTCCTACACCTCTACCTACATGATGACGAACATAAATACACCTTAAAGTTAATACACCCATGCCCTGTCCCTAAATTAGGATGTCAATATCAACATACCCTAAAATACCTTGTCTTGCCAGACTAAGTTTCTGAAGACCAATCCCCCATAAATCTATGTATGTTCCTCCCAGGTTAAAACACGCATGCTCTGTCCCTAGGTTGAGCAAATGCCAACCAGTTCAGACAGCCATAAATCTATGTATTCAATCCTTAGGTTAGTTATCTTTATCCGCCATTGTGTTCATCTCTTCCATTTACTTTTCCACCATTGTTAAACGTCTTCCAATCACCTCCTTCGTATCCACAGTACACACTACTCTATTTTTGCTTCGTGTCCTACACCTCTTACCCGCCAGACTCTACCTACATGATGATGAACATGAGCACACATTCATTTAAAACACCCATGCCCTGTCCCTAGGTTGAGCCAATGCCAACCAGTTCAGACAGCCATAAATCTATGTATGTTCTTCCATCCGAGAAGTAATATGTTCACCCCCTTAAAATACCTTGTCTTGCCAGACTAAGTTTCTGAAGACCAACCGCCCCCATAAATCTATGTATGTTCTTCCATCCGAGAAGTAGTATGTTAAACCCCATGTCATAATTGATAAGAAACTATGATACCCACGGGTACACCATTGTATATATAACCATCATTCCTGTAAGACCTAGACAGAGATAATGACTGAAGATGTTAGCCAACATGCCGTAACTCTAATTCTTACCCCAACCAGAGATTGTATAGATAACCTTTTTTTACCATTGTCTAGACACATATCTACCACGAAACAATAACGAAGTACCCCTTCGAACTGCCGCTTTTCTTTGGTCTATATTTCATAGAAAACGCAGTTCCCAGGGACAACTAGATCCGCAAGAAATCGTGTCAAATAATAGTGTCCATAACCCCTCGTGTTGACGAGTAATAATACACCATGTTTTTCCCTACTTTTATTCACAGTCAAGCACACACCTACAGTTAACCTCCTTTTCCCCACAGCCCACAGTCCACATGATTCTATCTTTTCCAGACTCATATACCACCCCATATTGCTCATCCCCCGGTAGCATTTGGCTAACATACTTTCCCTGTCATTAACCCCCAAACTCCAATATCAACTGTAGTCTAATGCCACCCCTACGCCCAGAGACCTTAGGGTCAAACTTCCACGTAGCCCCCTGAACCCTCTCCCTCTCATTAACCCCCCATGCTCCTCGACTCCTTTCCGACCTAGCCTCTCCACCATACCTCCTGAATATCCTTGATTTTTTCGTTGCTAACGTTCTCAAACCTTTTATATATATACTCCTATCCAGCCTACCTTCCCTTAGTAGGATGGAACAACATTAGAACTTTACTAACCCTCTGCATGCCATCTATTCCCTCACAACCCATTCACAACCCTGTACCCAATGATCGTCAGTGCGAGGCTAGCCGCCTCGCCAGTGACTAACTTCTATTGGCATACTTCCAGATAAATGTGGCAGAGTTAGCAACCCAGTCTCCACCACATCCAGCAAACCATGCAATTAACAACCCAACCGATTAAACCAGCTAGTCAAGGCACGTTCGGTTTTGGTATTACGAACACCCACATCTGTCTCATAAACAGAGGGTTATTACAAACACTGGTGATATGGCAAGCCCCTAGCCACAGCCGCCGGACGACCATCACAGAGAGAGGGCGCGCATCTACCCCTTTTTACCCACCCGGGGAGGGAGACCCCCACCCCTGCGGAGGTATACCTGACCCCTGTTTTGACTTCCGGGTCATTGCCAGGTAGCACAGGAATTCTTCCTATCAATGAACTAACCATGCATGACTAACCCCTTTACTAACCTCTATTAACACCTTACGAGCGGCCTAGGCGGTATATAATATGTAGCCACCAGCGGGGTGTTTTTAGCCAAAATAGGGCTGTTTACGTGATCATTTTCATGCCTAAATAAGACCCAAAGCGTAAAACAAGTATCTATCCCTGAAAGGGCATAAACAGAGCTTTCCAATGACACCATAACGATCCTTTTATGATGGCTAGTTTTCTTGCAACAACCGCGCAACGCGAGTGCAAAAAGCATGTAATTCGGCACTTTCCCCATACAATTCCGTATATAGCGAGTGAGAGAGGGAGGGAGGAGGTGGGATTCGTGTCAGTAGGTTCGCCGCGGTGGTCTAGAGCAGTCATACGCTCGCTACTCTCCTGCCACCACTTGTCTCTCTCTCTCAGCAACATTACGTGCTGAAATTGCCACACGACCTATGTCGAGCGCCGCCAGATAGTCCAGATTTATTATACTTGACTTATGTTGCGCCCCGACAGTTATGGGTTAACCCCCAATAACCCATTCACCTTTCTTGCATACTCTGATAATCAAATTAGCACCTCAGCTATACCATAGAAGGAAGACTGAGCAAAATAAGAGACACTCCTATCACAGCTGTCCCAGTCCTCCTCGCAAAGTAGATCCAGTCTCCCTCCCCTCAATACTTCCAATATATCCAAAATAGTACCTCTTACTAAGGCTCAGTTATATCACATTATGAAGGCTCCCTATAGCCATGTGCCACAACAGTAATCACCACCTTACCTAGTCCCCGTATCTATTGAGAGCTCAAATAATTCCATAAGACTCCGAGATCCCTATGGCCTACAGGGTCCAAAACCGAGCCTATAAACCCAGCTCCAGCCCCCAGTAAAATCAGTTGAAAGATAGACACCAACCAGTGGCTGGCCCCCTTAAGTTGATCTCTAGCTCTGCCCTTGTGTTGTTCCTGAGATTTGAGTTCCAGAGCCGGCAGACTCCGTGGCAGATTTGAGATAGAAGCATCTGTCCACGTACAAGAAATCTACGTGCACCTTATAACCTTCACACACCAGTGGGTATATAAGCGTGTAGCCAGCAACGATCGCCAAGAGATCCGTCTTGAGAACTTCCTACATATGGACCCCTGGACGACCGCGGAACCAGTCGTTAGCCCCCAACATCACGGACGCAAGATAACCAGGACCAGACCAACCAAATACTACCCAAGATTCACTTTATTAGTACTACCGTGTTACAGAACTAATTAGAAACTCACTTATTAATCTTTCTATGAAGTGGCTATATCTTTGCCCCAGTATAATTCATATATAACCATTCTATTGGGGAGTGCTAAGCGTATCAGTGTTCATTAATTAACAGGCGACATTAACTCTCGTAATTACCCCTATTCAGATATTATTACAGAGAAGTAAAACCCTAGTGATATCTAACGTTCGCCCACTGATTTGTGTTCTACGTATTTCTGCTATAAGAATATATAACTTAGATCTGAGGTTACTAGAATTCCCGTACTCTAAAAATACGCGTGTCTAATTCTAGTCTGTGAGTTACTCTTTGTGCACCAGAACTGCCAGTAATAAATCTAATTAGTGAAATTGAATCTATAAGTAACATTGATGTCTTCCAGTATATAAACTTGCGAACCAAGCCAGTGATCAGAAGAGTATACCTGAACGTTGGAAGTGGGAGACTAGGCTCCATCCAGATCCACTAATGCTAGTTGTTCAATTCTATCATTTGTCTTGTACGAGTATTCATACCTTCTTATGCTTCCTATTAATCATCTTCAATAAACGTGATCATGTGTCTTGTTACCGTGTGTTTATTTTGTGTTCTCTATTCCTCATACCTTGTATTGTGCATGCAGCCTTATATACCCAGTCAGTTAGAACTCACATTACCCAAGTTAATCCTGTAGAAAAACAGGGCATAACAAATTATGTACCCTAGAGCTTGGGTGCAATATAATAATAACACAAGTATCATTGCTCCTTCAAATTAGAATCATGAATCAAATGCACACGTAGTGTTATGAACGTCTCTTATGATTGAGAATTAATATTGGATCACTTCGTCCTAAACAGCGCACTTTTAGGAGTCTTCGCACATAGATATTTTAGTCTATTCTATTGCCTGACGCCGTGATCCCCGGAGTGGCCACTAACGAAACGCCCCCATGCACATCTGTCCCCAGTCAGTTGATGCCCCTCCTCCCAACCAGCACCACCTTAATTCATGTACTTCTTCACTCCATCCTTCCACCTCTCTCTCTGTTTTCCTTTCCCTCTCTGTCCTTCCACCTCGCTCTCATACACCCTCTTAGTCATTTTCTCGCTTCCCATATGTTCCATATGGCCGAACCATCTCAAAGTGTTCCTTTTCACACTTTCCAACACATCTACCTCCACACCACACCCCCTTCTTACTTCCTCATTCGTCTGTCTATCCCTCCATGTAACTCTGCACGCACTTCTCAAGTAACTCATTTCCACCCAACTCTCACTCTTGGTCTGAGTCTCTCCACCAACGTCCATGCTTCGCTTCTGTAAGTCAATGTCGGGATTGCCACACTGTCATGCAAGGACTTCTTCACTTCCATGCTGACCACCCTATTTCTTGTTACTGATTTCAGTGTTCCTATAACCCTCTTCACCTGTTGCACCTTCTACCGCACTTCTTCATACATACTACCATCTTTACTCAGCACACTGCCCAGATACTTAAATGAGCTGACAATCTCAATAATAGCATGACCGTTCAACTTCACCTCACACTCTGTGGTTTCACCCCTTTCGAAAATCATAACCTCGCTCTTCCCTGCATTTACCTTCAGATTCCGTTTTTTGCATACTGTTCCAAACATATTTACCAGACTCTGCAACTCCCATTCATTATCGCTCATCAGGACTGTAAAATCAGCAAACAGCAGTACAGGTAGCTTCAACTCGTTTCCCTCCCTTATCAGCGATACACCACCATCCACTGCTCTTCCTTGTATTTCTTTCATGACTCCACAGAAGAGCCGCAGAAGCACTTACTGAACATGTATCAAGCATCGAAAATACACATACATATATAGATAGAAATGTAAGTAACAATCACCGAGTTACTTGGCATGTAAAAAGGTGTCACTTGGTATTGAATTTACTTATATTACTGTGAGTGTGAGTGGCTATAAAGTTTTAGTTTTAACATACATAGTCTCCGAAGTTTCACGGACCATAATATTAGATCTGTATAGCGATAGATTTATGTGTTTTGTGTCCTCAATCAAAAGAGTCCTATCAATTGAGAAGGGAGGTCTGTCTATGCAGCTTTCAGCAAGCTAACACTATGTTCTTGTGACGTGTTCCAACATCTATGGATTCGTCCTTGGCTCTTCCTTATAGTGGCTGCAACTTCTGAGTATAGGGGGGTGGCTCTCAGGCAGCATCCTCCAGCGGGTCTCGACACAGGGTAGTTTGAGTCTCCAGCCGTCTCGGTGATGAGGATTGGGGGAGGGCTCAGAAAGGATTGCTAGATACTCCGACCTGTGCCGGTGTCTAGTAATACCTATACTTGGGTTGGGCTGGCTGGCGTTGGCAGAAGACGGGCCCTGACCTGGCTTATTATAGCCGCGTCCTTTCTGACCTGAAAACCTACCCTGTCTATGCCTGAACTGACCTTGAGTGGAGGAGGACTTAGGTGGAAGAAAGGGCTTAGATCCCCCCGGCTGAGCTTTAGCGACTGGCCTGGGTTTGGGGAAGTTAAAGGCAGGTTTCTTAGAAGGGGTGGGACTGTGTTTAACGGCCTGAGCCATATTAAAAACCGTTCGCCACACTTCAGGGGACATTAAAGAGGGAGTGAGCACTGGTGACATGACCACCTGATTCGCAATGCGATCAGGCAGTTTTCGGACTAAGGACATTCTGAGATCTTGTCTCGCTCGTACCGCCTCAAGCAAGGCAGTGCGTACGTCACCTAATGATTGGATTGACGACTGAAGAAGCAGTCGCCGGGACAATTCAACCGAACGTCTGGCATCCGCGTCTGCGATTGCCTGAGTGGACCGGAGCAAAGACTTAGCTACCTGTTGAGACACTATGTATTGAGAGAACAGGCGAAAAGCTTTCCCCCGTAGCCTAAATTCACGGTCTAGGTGAGTTGGGGTAGGGGTAGTGAAAGGGTCTTTTAGCTCACAAAGATTAATTTTAGGGGCAGCTAAGAAAGCAAACAAAGTTGAAGGGACTCCGCCGGCAGAACACACTGGCATGGAGAACCAAGAATGAGTATCGTGAGGGATCTGGTGGGAAGTTTTGGAAGTAAATGTGGTCGCAAAGTTTTGAGCCTCCGTCTCCCATTCCAACCAAGGTCCTGGGCCCAACTGCCCCACCTTCAAGACTGGATTAGCTGCCGCGTCTGTGACGGTTTGTAAATCGAGTTCTGGAGTGAGAGCTGACAGTGTCTTAATGTCATTAAACCCATCATGCTTAGACCAGTCAGAAAACAATCGTGAAGCTGAGGCAGGGGGTAAAGCAGGCTTAGCAGTATAAACAAAATAGTCCTGGTGATAATAACTAGGTATAGCCTTGATGTTGACATCTAGTACATTCCCCAAAGTATCCAAGGCCCTTAATTTCCTAGATTTATTGCCCTGGATGACCCACTCACGCGGCACTGGGAGCTACCCTGACAAGGTAGGTTGGGCTAGCTCTGGTTTAGTGGGGGTCAAAAGGACCCATGACTCGTCTGGTCCGTAAAGCAAGGGCATAGCTACCTTTTTGAGAGGCGCTCTGTCTAGAGGGGGCGGATTGACATCCGTTATAACCCTTACATTCGAAGTGGTCAATGCCGCCGTAGCAGGCCTAGTAACCACCGATGGTGACATAGAGGGGGGGTGAGGGATCTGAGTCAAAGCAATAGAAGTCATCAGAGGCCGTACCGTAGAGCTTGTCGTGGGAGCTCCCAAGTCCACTGTGGGAGTTTCCTGCTGTTGGCCAAAATTTTTAGATAAAGCATTAACAAGTAGCCCATCAATTTCCTGTGCAGTGACAAATTGACTTGATGATGTACTCACTAGTGAATCATTAAGATCTTGTGCGGCATCGAAGCCTGAACCTGACTCTTGCCCTTCCATATCCGATATCATCGAAACCTCGTCTTTGTCATCCTGTTCCTCCTGAAAAGATCCCGCCAGAGCTGGGGTACCATCTTGTTGCCAATATAAGTTAGGAATAGAGGAAGGGATCGCCGCGTCCCGGTGGACGTCAGCCACTGTGTGAATAGTTTGAGCCGGAAGTGGGTGGTCAGGCCCCGGACGAGAATATCGCCAAACACCTAGGCCTTGGCCTATACTCCCGTGGGAGTCTGAAATACTCTCAACCACTGAGCCCTCTGAACTCTCCAACTCCAGGGTTAAAATGTTAATGGGTAAATCATCTTTAGGTACAGGTACTACACTGGACCCTTGAGACCGAACACAAACTCTGTCTGGGGTAGAGGTATGACGAGAAGCACTAGAAACTGGTGAGTGTCGGTAGGCCTTTCTATCATGGGAATCCTTTTTTGAAGATTTATGGCTGCGGTGTGACCGTGAACTACTCTTTGATTTGGAGGATTTATCGCCGTGACCACTGGTGGAACTTTCTGTCTTACTCCTCTTATTCGATGGTGAAGAGGCAAGACTGGGTGGCTGGTGTCTAAGGGGTGACCTAGACCTAGATCTCAGGCATTGCTAAGAATGCCTCTAAAAAACTGGGACTCCTGTACAGAGTTCGAGAATTCTTCACTGACGAGCAGTTGGCCGTAATATATAAAAGTCATGTGCGCTCTCAGATGGATTACTGTTCACCTCTGTGGGGTGGAAGTGGAGTGGTTGCATTGAGGCAGTTGGACAAAATTCAAAATAAAGCTATTAGATTAATCAATAACCCTGCAATCACACAGGACCTTCCTACATTAGCCATACGAAGAAACGTGCATCATTATTCTACAGATATTTTCACAGCAATTGTTCCGAGGAACTTGCTTCAATTGTGCCGCTCTCTCCACATCTTTCCCCGTAGAACTAGGGCAGCTGAGAGCGCCCATGAATTTACACTTTCTCCTCCACAATGCAGACTTCTTATCAGAATTCATTTATCCCCAGAGCTACTACTCTTTGGAATTCACTTCCCTCGAATTGCTTTCCACAAACTTACAATCAACAAATGTTTAAATCCAGTTGTTACAAACATTTTATGAATGGAGGATGCCTTTAGGCACATGGACCTTTTTGTTTTATCTGTGTTTTTCCTTCCTCCGTTCATTGTCTCTTAAAAAAAAAAAAAAAAAAAAAAAAAAATCTCGCTCGAGACGAGGAGACTGCCGCCGGGGGTGTAGGCTCACGGTGACGTTTCGAAGTAGCAGGGGCAGGAGATGACACAGAACCCTGTCTAGTCTCCGCCGGCTTATGACTAGTTACTCGAGAGGAACGTTTATTAGGGGGAGGGTGCTCAAGAAGAAGCCTATTCCAAAGAGGGACGTTGTCACATTGAAGTGACTTATGAGCCACAATCGTAGTATACGCTGACATTTGTTGCCGAACTTCTCGTAAGGCGACCGCTGCGGTCTTATCATTATCTTGGAGGACTTTGACACTTAGTTGGGAGCAAAATGAACAGTTGCGCATCACCCACAGACCTCTTGAACGGTCTAGACATTTAACACACCTGATACAAAGAGTGTGCGCAAAACGAGGGACACCGGCACAGGTTGGATTAATGCATAAAGCAAAAACTGGGGCAAAGGTAGCCATGACAGAGACTGGTGGGAACTTACTGCAGGGTCTGTATTGGTCCGCCGGGGCCCAGCCCTGGAAAAAAGGAAAATTTCCAGGAATTAATGCTTATAATGTTAACCCAAAATGATCGCATACAAGTGTTCATAACCTGCCGGATAACGAGACGTAATCTCACAATGATTACAGCTCGTTACGTGGCGGGGTTCTATAAAGATATCCGAATATCTAGACATGTCTTTAAGAAAGTTTTTAAGAATACCCTCTGACATAATATAAAAGACCAGTATGGCGTTTATAAAGTCTTTCTGGCGGTGACTGTTACAAGATTCAATTTTGAAAACAACCCCCCACAAAGACGCCGGCCCCTGAATTATCTAGCAGATTAACACAGGGCAGGCTGATACGAGACCTGACTTCTAATGAATTGTCACATAGATCGCCGTATGGTGAAGGCGGCGATACATAGCCGTATCTCTCAATTAATTGGGTAACTAGCTTGAATTGTAAATTCCGTATTTCCCCCTCCCAGGAGCACCCGCCGGGTGTGGCCAACTTATGAAAAAATACGTTAACCCTAATTGAGCATTCGATCACCGTATATAGTATATAGTATCACTAAAATGGACCGGTTAACTAAACTGAATTACCAATTCGTTCATCCCACCTTAACAAGGTACACCCGCCGGGTGAGATCTGATGTCTTAAACATTAACCCCATAAGTTCCTATCCCCACTTCTTTGTAAAAGATCGCCGGGGTGGAAAGCCCACAACAACAGCTAGGGTTTTTCCTTTGGTTTGTAAAACCGGGTAGAAAAACTACATAACATATGTCCGCATGAACAATGTTAGATGGGTACCACCAATCCGCCGGGAATCATAGGGAGCCTGAAACAGGAACCAACACAGAGACGCAGTCTTGGAGAGCCACAGACACCAACTCGCCGGGGACACCAGCCTGTTTTGAAACCACGAGTGGCCAAACACGGCTCACGGCCGGAGTTTTCATGGTGAAACCGAGAAAACCCCGCCGGAAAATAACCCACCCCAAACAGACACCATCTGAACGCACATAGGACCCGAGAGATAGCCAAAGCACGACTAACCTAGGGACCACAAATATAATCCGTGGAATTAGCCAATACACAACTAATCCAGGAAACAAACATAGTCCGTGGAATTAGCCAATACACAACTAAACCCGGATAAACATGACACAGTAGGACATATTTATAAAATAAATCAATAACACTTGTACATGTGGCAAAGCTACGAGCGGCTGGCTAGGCCTAAGCAGACGGCACAAGAAATGTTGAGATATAAACAAAAAACACTGGAAATATAACAACAGGAACCACCGCCAACACACCACTGTAGCAAATACTTCCGACCAAGGGAAGACCGACTCGGGACCCAGAAAAAACTTCACGAAGTGAAGAAAAATACGCTGGGAACGTCAGCAAAGCAACGCTACCTCATCAGAAAGATAAAAGGCAGCAGAAAGAATCGCGTAATGAAAGCCGCCTGCATCACAAGCTAACTCAACTATGAAAAAATTCACCTGTCCACAACAGGACCACGAGGGTACATCCGAAATAGATGCCCCAAACACACGACCCAAAATACACTGCACTGCGGGCAACCAGCCCAGGACACTCCTGCTACGATATCCTAACCTTACTCGATACATCCCGGAGTAAACAAATGAGGAAAAACTCACTAGGGACGCAGCAAATGCGGAACCAGCGGAGCGTGGAGAGACACGTCCGGGCCGGCTGATCGCAGAGCAGAGAAGGAAGAATGACGCCTGAATCAGCGTCTGGTCAAAGATCCACACAAGTACATCCACGATATGATGGAAAGCTTATTGGATAGTTATTCTTATTTTCTTTTTGTTTTTATTTTTTACGAAGTTTTTTCGTAGTGAGAACCCAATTCATAATGACTGAAGCCATGAGTGAGGTCGCGTGCGCTCATGATGAAGGCTCCTCAGATTTTAAATGCTCTGCGCGGTAGGTTCAAACTACGGCGGATTAGTGTTTGAAGAGGATGCCTTATGTAATAGGCATGTTCGTCAATGATGGAGGGGCCACTAATAAATGATCATTTATGGATAGAAAGAGAATTGGAGATAGGACAGAACCCTGAGGAATGTAAACGTAGGAGTGCCCAAAGAGAAATGGAGAGGATAATGTTAGGCATAACTTGGAGAGACAAGAAGAGACCCTCTTGGAAAAGAGAACAAAGATAAGTAGAAGATATTCTCATCACTCTAAAATAGAGGAAATGGTCCTGGGCAGGCCATATATTTGGAAGAGATGGTAAAAGGTGGATATCTAGAGCAACAGGATGGAAACCTTGAGAAGGAGCTAGAGGAAGGGGTAGACAGAGAACCAGATGGAGGGACGACATCCGAAAGTTTGCTTGGGTAAGATGGAACAGGCTAACATCTGACCGGTTAGAGTAGAAATGTTTAGGAGAGGCCATTGTCCTGCAGTGGACTAACTTTGACTGATGATGATGATGACTTACCATATTAAACCCAAGATCATAGGTGCCTTCAGGAATCGAGGTGAGCCTGTCTCCTAGTTCCCGGAGGTTGGGGTCAGTGGAGGTTTTGAGTATACTCTCCATACTGTTGCCGTAGTCGCAAAACACAACGCTACGGAGAATAAGAATGTTGGTAAATAATATTTTGACAGATTTAATGAGGGACTCCCACTATAACCACCAGATACTACTACCATATTAAACAAGTACGGCCGGAGGTTTTCTTACTTCTGGCATTTTGAAGCCACACGATTAATTCCATTTACTTCATAATGAAGATGCATTTATGGGGGACTAGTTAAAACCTTTAACCGTAGCTATTGGAAACTCAACTGTTCCCAACAGTTAAAGGTGAAGCTGGGGAATCAAAACTGTTCCCTTTACATGAAATTTAGGAGTGTGGATTCACAATGCCAGAAGTAAGAAAACTCACTCCATACCTGTAACTTAGTGGTGGCATCTGGTGGAGATGAAAGTTTTGAAAGACCCCCCCTCCCCCCTTGATATTATCATGGGTGACAAGCCCATACCCGAGTCAGTTGCTGGTCTGTTATTACTATTTTATAATAATATGAACAAGAATAATATTATTATGGTATTATTTTGTTCACCACTTATTATCTCGATCAGAATAATTAGAACTATACTTATTTCAGATATATAATTATATTATTGGAGGTGATCTTTGTGTTAGTAAATTTTGAGTGCATACAGTTATTAGGAAATTATATTATTCTTTATTTGAACTATACAAGGAAAAGGTTAACCCCTCGAGTACCAGTGAAGCACGTTATGCGTCGGCAATGTATGTAACGCTAAACCCCAGCGCCACGTAAGGTGCGCCACAGTTAATGACTCCGGTCTTATGGCACCTAGAGGGCTCAGATTTGTATTGGAACTGCGTAAGTATCCCACACAAAAATGCCGATGGTTGAAATCCCTCAAAGTCCAGCTGTGTGCGCGTGAGCGCGCAAACATTTTTTTTGCATGATTTTGCCTACCCATTTCCCCATGTTAACCCCCTCCGTCATATATGACGCGATCGCATTATATGGCGATTTCGCCCAAAAGTATCATATGACGTGATTGCGTCATATGAACTTAGTGAAATAGCTCAATAATATGTTTATGACGCGATTTGCGTCATATTGAACTCAGTAAGTTAGATCATAATCTGTCGGTTGATGGCAACCCCAAATTCCTCCGACTTCTAACGGTCCCTCAGTGTGAGAAAGAGTGTTGTAAGCGAAATACTGGGCGTTCAGCCAACCTCTAACTTATGGAACTAAATATGTCTGTGGGAGTTAATTCCGACTTTCGGGCACCCCGTAGGACCCCTTAATGACCTTGGGGATCGTTTTTTGTGGTTTTTCCTTATTTCTAACCCATTCCAGGTGTTTTCTGGAGACATATTTTTTTTGACAATCTGCCGGGCCTGGAGTGTACATTTACATTATATTGCCTGGTGCTCAGTGGGCTAAGTAGTGTTCTAGGCACTTGTAACAACTTACCTTAGGTCCGAGGCGGCCAGTTCTGCGATGGTGTTGATGCGGTGCACCTTGGGTGGTACGGTGAGGTAGGCCACTAGACTCTCAGTGTAACAGATGGACACGATCATACCACACAACCACCATACACACACTCCAAACCTCCAGTGTGTACATACCAAAACCATCAATTATATGCTCAGTAATAAAAATGTTAACTTAAGAGTAAATAAACAGAACAAGAATGAAAGCGTATCCAGAAGCCGACGCACTTGGGAGTATATCCCCAGAATGGACCGCAAGGTCTTTGCGATACAAACTATTCCTTATAACTATCTCACTCTTTCTCATAAAGATTCTATTCTATTAAATAAGTGGGTAAGCTTGATATCATATTTCAATTAATGTTGTTGAATGCTTTAATCAAATTTCAGTTGCCGCTGAAATTAAGAAGACGGCCAATAATAGGTAGGCCTAGTTATATCAGCTGGTGATCTTGTGCGTGGGAAGCAAAGATGTATTAGGAAAGATAAACACCAGCGTAGGTAACCACATTTTGATTTATTTGCTAACGTTTCGATACGATCCTAATATCATCATCAGAGCCTACAGTATATGGAACAAAACTTCTTTGAAATAACACACATCTAGCATTAATTTTCAAAAATTGAGTAAAATAAATATTTATGATATATATACATGATATTAATTCATCAAATGTTTAAAAGACATGAAATCAAATTGTTTAAATATATGTTTACCCATCATTACCATAATTCATTAAAATTGAGTGAAATTTTATAAATAATAATTAATTATTATGCCAGATTACATAAAATTGCAAAAATAGTAGAATATTACTTAAGTATGGTAGTTCAAATGAGTCTATATATTGATTATAAGCAAAAAATAAATATAATACTTTCAGCTATTGTTATTTGCATACTGAAATAACTATTCAAAATTATTAACCCGAGAACGGCGAGTAGACTCTTAAGAGGTTTTGGTGGTCAAAGGCGACGAACACTGTTAAGATCCAAGGCCTAAAAAAACTTTTAAAAGACCCCAGTAGCACTTAAAACAAAGGAATATATGATTAAGTGAGATAATTCCCCTCCATACCTTCTATCACTCCTCCACATGTGTCAAAACCCCCTCCTTCCCCACCCCCACCTTCAATTATCACCTATTTTTCCTCTTATTCCATTGTTTATCGGTTTATTTACCCCGCCAATATCTCCAACCCGGTTCTAAGGTGTTCTCCTGCGCCTACCGAGTGCGTGGGGAGAGATAAAGAGTGAGAGAGAGGCTTTAGTCTGCCTCTAGGCTTGGAGAGAGAGGGTATACGTCTCATTCGCCTCACACTTCATGACTGGAGGGTCGGCAATAATTCGCCTTTTTCACCCCTCAAATACTATTCCCACTTGTTTTATTGCTGTTACATGTTAATATCATATTAAACGTAAAATAGGCGCATATGAATAAGTAATAATGATATTTATGATAAAATGGCGATTTTAGGCGGGAATGAAGCTTAATATCATCGCTTGGCATTAGGGTGTGCACTACCAATAGCTCGCGCTTAACGGGTTAAAGAACAAACTAAAATATAATTTAAGGCAAATAGTGAGTCAAAGAGAGCAAGTTAACTAACCCATCAATCAATTTTATGTTTCTAATAATCTTGTCATGGAGAAAACAATACAATTACTTCTTTAGGGGTGCACGAACCTGTATGGGGTATTTTGGTTCATTTATGTTCAGCATAACTTCTCCTAATGCGGTAAGTAGCTTACAAGAGCAAGTTACATGAAACTATCTATCTATCTATCTATTGCCTGAGCCACGAACGAACCGCCCCCACGCACCTCTGTCCCAAGTCAGTCGACGCCCTTCCTCCCAACCAGCACCGCCTTCATCCATATACTTCCTCACTCCATCCTTCCACCTCTCTTTCGGTCTACCTCTCCCTCTCCGTCCTCCCACCTCGCTCTCGTACACCTTCTTAGTCATTTTCTCGCTTCCCATACGTTCCATAATTATGGCCGAACCATCTCAAGGTGTTCCTTTTCACACTTTCCAGCACATCTACCTCTACACCACACCTCCTTCTTACTTATTACATGAAACAATGTTCATTAAAAACCTCTTGTTTCAATCTCCCTATAAAAGTTTAGTTGACCCAATAAATTAAACTCTGTCCAGGGCCAGCCGAGCCCGCGAAACTCAAAGATTGTTACCACCACTGTGAAGGCCACTGGGTTCACCAACCTCTGTCTTTAGCAGGCTCAGCTGGCTCCGGACAAAGCATAATTTCTCAATCGGTTTCGTATTTTTTCACTTGTAATAACTCTGAAATAAACAGTTAGGAAAGCAAGTCATGTTTTTGGAAGACAGTATGACTTATGGCCTGTAAAAATATGAATCTCGCATTTGTACCTAGTATGTATCCCACAGAAGTGGGGAAATTGTAGGCATCAATCAAGCAGGATAATACCCAGGGAATGCCTCATAGGCATTTGATAAGGAGTTGCTGGAACTCCTGTTTCATTTGTCTGGCTTCCCTTACTGATTTCATTTGTGACTCATCTACACAGAGTAATCCATCTATCTCTCACAAACACCTCATCCTCCTATTTACTTCACACCACACTTCTTTCTGACACAATAAATCTTTTTAATATGATGATGATCAATAAGCCCAGCCTCGGAGTCCCTGTGTGTGTGTGTGTGGGGGGGGGGGCATTAATACCCCATACTCACCCATCCTTTCCCAAATGACCCCTCAAAATGCTCTGGACCACGGCCTCTCACTCATACTCTCAACTTTTCCAATATTTGTGGCCTTTCTCTTTTGAAAACCACCTCTCCTCCTAGAAGCCTGATTTTGTTTTTCTCACCGAGATTCAGGTATATGAAGCAACCACCAGCATCCCTTCTCTGTCTCCTCCTATCCTAATTTCCAAGCCAAAGGTGGATAATGTGTATATGTGCACAACAAACTTATTTACTCTCGTGCTCCCAACTTACAGTTGTCTAAATTCTCAACTCTCTGGTTCAAACAACCCTGTCACTCTCAGACTGAATACTTCTGTGCTGTCTATCTATCACCTAACTCTACTGACTTTCCTAAATGTTTTGACTATTTAAACTCTAAAGTGGGACACACCCTATCAACCACCCCTTTCTTTAAAATCTCTATCTTAGGAGATTTCTATGTTCTCCAGTGCCAATGGCTCACCTCTCACTTCACTGACCAACCTGGTGAACAAGCTTACATCTTTCCTAAATTACCTAGAGCAGTTAGTTCAGTACCCTAATCGTATTCTTAACCACCTTGGAGATCAGTCCAATCTTCTTGACTTATTTCTAACCTTTAAGCCTTGTACTTACGCTGTGAACCTTTTCTCTCCGTTGGGCTTCTCCAATCACAACCTTATCTCTGTTACCTGTCCTATCTCTCCAGTACCGCCATCTGATCCTCCCAACCGGCGGCGATTGTGGCACTTTGGCACTGCCGACTGGGATGTGCTTCAGTAGCACTTCTTTGATTTCCCTTGGAATTATTTTGTCTTCCATGGCTGGGAACCCTCGGAGTGTGCTGAACTCATTATCGAGGTAATAATCTCTGGCATGGAGGCATACATTCTGTTTTCTTTCTCTCAGTCTAATGCAAAATAAATTGGTTTAATCACACTTGTTCTATTGCTGTCTGCAATAAGGAGGAAGCATTTCGTCTCATTAGTTCACCGGTAAGAGTTACCGACCAACCAGTGACGGGCCCCATCGATGATTATTAGTGTGTTATCACTTTCATGAACAATACTTTGTTGGTGTATATGTACTTACTGTCGCAAATTCGCTATAAGTGAAATACGAGAAACTGTAAAAAATACCTCCCTGTCGATGGCCGCGGCGCAATAGTACACAATGGCCGTCGTTCGGGAGCTCTTACCCTCAGTCTTTCAGTCGAACGTCACTACACCTAGCGGTCTTTTTAGGAATCATGAACCATGACATGAACCAATCACAGCCTTCCATCAAATTATCAACCAATCACACAGTCTTTCAGTCATCACGTCACGCGCCACGCCCCTCGCCCATCCGGGCGCCGGGAGAGCTCAGTTTGAAGATGGAACTGTTTTTTTTTTTTTTTTTTTTTTTTTTTTTTTCTATATTCAACTTACTTCCTCTCGGGCATAGGCTGACAGCCTTAACATTCACCGCTTTACAATGAACAGTGAAGCCCGTGAGGTCTTGTTCCAGTCTAGGGACATGGAGGTCGTGGTGGTATGTGCTAAGAGTTTTTCAGATAATTTGTTGTACTTTGGTATTTTTATTTACCGGATCAGTCTGAAGATGGTTTTTTCTTTGATATACAGTGTTGTTTAATACCAAGGACTGTCGCATTTTACTATTTTCCCATTAGCCTATCCATCAATCTTAAGACACGGCCCCCGATAATGGGGAGGGCTATGAAGATCAGGGAAATTGCGGGGTAAAAGCCATAAATAAAGGAGTAATATTGGAAGAACTCTGAAAATACAATATTGAAAAGTAACTATCTATCTCTATCTATTGCCTGACGCCGTGATCCCCGAAGGGGATGAAAACTAACAAAACTTGAAAATAGAAAAACCCGAGCCAAGTTTTGACCAAACTTGGCTCGGGTTTTTCAATTTTTCAGAGTCCAAAATCACAGTAACCTCATTTCGAAAGTTGGCTCGGTTTTTTTTGGCAAAAGTTGGCTCGGATTTAAGGGATTTAGCGGGGGTGTAGGGGCGGCAGCCCCCACCCATAATACTAGGTTAGGTTAGGCTAGGCTAATGTTAACCCCATAATACTAGGTTAGGTTAGGTTAGGTTATTTGGTTAGGTTAATGACAAAACTTGGCTCGGATTTCATGGATTTAGTGGGGGTGTGGGGGCGGCAGCCCCCACCCATTATACTAGGTTAGGTTAGGTTAGGTTAGGATAGGTTAGGCTAATATTAACCACATTCTTACTGGCTTTATCCACGTTAAAAAACAAAAAACCCGAGCCAACTTTCGAAATGAGGTTACTGTGAATTTGGACTCTGAAAAATTGAAAAACCCGAGCCAAGTTTGGTCAAACTTGGCTCGGGTTTTTCCATTTTCAGGTTTTGTTACTTTTCAATATTGTATTTTCAGAGTTCTTCCAATATTACCCCTTTATTTACGGCTTTTACCCCGCAATTTCCCTGATCTTCATAGCCCTCCCCACTATCGGGGGCCGTGTTTTAAGATTGATGGATAATAAGAAAATAGTAAAATGCGACAGTCCTTGGTATTAAACAACACTGTGTATCAAAGAAAAAACAAAAAACAACAAAAAATAACCTGAAAAACTCACTGGTTGGTGATAAACATTTACCAGTTCACCTCCTCTTATTAATGCCCTACAATCTCTCTTTACACATTCCGCAATGTTGCATCTCTCTCACTCTTCTACCGCTATTACTGAGATGCGACCGTGGAAAGAATTGCCAAAGGACCATCACAAAGTCCAGATTGCTACCATTTAGGAGTGCAACCCAATCAACTCCGACGGGCACCAAAATGGCGACCAACGGGACACGGAAGGGAGTCCCATCCCTACAAACGCCGGAGCGTCCAGAGAGAAAGATCGGGAAAGAAGGGACTATTACATTCCTCCTAAACAAAAGAACACCACCTTCTGCACCAACCTTTACACCACCACTACAACCCCTGCACCAGCCCAAACCTTGTCACATTCCGCCCACAGTACAAACGTAAGGGCGTGCACCAGTAGAAATGCAGAAAACCCTAGTCTGCCACCGTTTTCATCAACAAAAAAGCGAAAGAGTGGTACACATGGACGGAGCTACCCAGGTCACCTCAACTCTTTCCCCCTTACCTGACGAGCCAAAGCAATACAAAACCAAGCCAAACTGCAGCCGCATTACTAATTCTAAGGCGTGCACCCAAGAAAAATACCCAGCAATTGCTCCAGCATCTAATTACCCTGAACAACAAAGCAAAAATAAGGAACAAAATTCGGGAAAACACAACCCACTTCTGGCAGGAATATCTACAAATCTTCACCACTCCCAAACTTCAACCCAGTTCTGCCACCGACGCGACTACTCAAACTACCGGAAATGCAAGGTGCAAATAGTGCAACTCATTATCCCGTTTGTTTGGAAACAGTCCACACCTATCTTACACCAGTAACCTATACTGTATATATACTTCCTCGAGTCCGGGCTCCCGCGACTCACTGGAGAGGGGATATATACAGTATATATCATTGCTATATCAATTTATACATACACCTTACACGTCATTTGAGAAGTCTTGTGCAGATATGAGTTTATGCATTCCTATCACTCAGGTTTATATAAAAATAGTGAGTCTCGTCGCAGAGTTATGATTTTCAGTCGATTGATACAGACTGTATGTTTGATCTGATAAAGATATTTTAATTAATATTGACAAACCATTCGTAAAGACTTTGTTTATATTAACTGAATCTGTTTAGTCCATTATTCAAGTGTGTCCTTGTAAGTTCGTCCTTCATATTCCTTTTAAGAGTTATTACTCTAGTGTCAATTTTAACTTCAGTCGTTACTTGTAGTTATACCATTATTAATTTCGTGTATACTCTGCCATAATTATTCTAAGGACGATTTATTTGTGTTGAGACCGATTGTCTCTGATTATTTTATCTAACCATTCCTTATTATATGAACTTGCTAACCATTATAAGAGACTATTTTAATATTGATGTTCCTTAGCTGGATATGAATAACAACCTTTGTAATGTTTCCTTGCGTTTAATGTCTATTGCCTGTTATTTGTTTGGTGTTTAGAGAAGTTAGTTCAGTCCTCGCCCAGTCGAGAGCATCCTTAGTTGAAGATTACTGCATCATTCCCAGAGTGGGAAGAGCAATCAAATTATACCTCGTTCCTTATAAACGTGGCATAACAATTACAATAATATGTGTTCTTCAGAGCTTTTTCAGTGTATACCTCCTTACGGAGAATGGGGGGCACCCGACTTTCAACATATTCCCAACCCTATTCTGTCCAACTCTCTTACCCAAGATTGAGCCGAGTTTCCCAGTCTTTCTTCTACTCAACAAGTAAGCTCTGGAACTCTCTCCCTCAATCTATATTTCCCTTATCCTATGACTTAAACTACTTCAAGCTCCATGTGTCCAGACATTTTGACTATAACGTACCTTGAATTCGGACCTCTGTACATTTTTCAACTTTAAGGAGGACACTTTGTCACAGACAGCATTGCCTTTTGTCTCCTTCATACACATAAAAAACAAATACAGATAGTATTGGACCTGTTCAAGCTTCCGAAACACTTGTTGTAATCATGCACACCTGCTCACTAGGAAAGCTTGTGGCACACTGAATACTTCACAGGAGAGGAGCCTGGAGACATATCTTGCATATGGCAATAGTGGAGACTGCTCAGTAATATCAAAAAGCAGCGGTAATAACAAAACATAGGAGTACGTCAACCACAGCAAACATATATGTTATCAAAACGTATGGATATGTTAACAGTGCTTGACTTAATGCTAATAAATGTAAAATAGAAATAAAAGTTACAAATTGAACCAAATTTGTGTAACTATCAATGTATCAGTAATTATAATTAGGTATTAAAAGACAAGTGTACTAGCCTTTTACTATTCTCCCCAACCTGTCTATCCCCCTAAGCTTTAAGTTAACTATAGTATATGGCGTAGGAATGTGGCAACCCCATCACCCGTCACTTTGTGGCGCAGATATCCCCTGGAGGCTGGGACTGGGAATCCCATCTCCAGAATTGTTAGGAGGAGGCTAGAGACACCAGTCGAACAGGGCAGTACTCCCAGGGAGTACAAGGTGGTTGATAAGGACAGCTGGAACTCCTGTTTCTCCACCTGGCCTCCCTAGCTGATCCTTTATGTGCCTCAACAACATTGAGGGAAACCCCAGCTTGCCCTCCAAAACACTTTTTCCTCCTATCAATACTACAAACTACAAATACCTCACATACTACACTACCTTTTTTACCAAAACCAAAATTATGACTAAATCACGACCAGCCTCGGAGTCCCCAGGGTTGGGGGGGGAACCAGAAATGCCCCCAGTATATTGTCCCCTGGCAATGACTCCCCAAAAGTCTCTGGACCACTACCTTCTACTCTTACTATTAATTTCTGCAACATTCGTGGCCTTTCCTCTAACTTCCACTCTGTGGAACACCATATCTCTCCTCTGCCAACCCTTGTCTTCTCTTTCTCACCGAAACTCAGGTGTCTACTGTAGGCCTACTGACAGCAAACCCTTCTCTGTATCCTCCTACTATCTCTATCCTCAGTTTCAAGCCAAAGGTGGATGTTGCGTATATGTGCGCAACAATCTTGCTTTCTCTCGTGTTCCCAACTTTGACTCTTCTGTATTCTCAACTCTTTAGCTAAAGCTTTCTTGTCACTCTCAAACTAAATATTTCTGCACTGTTTATCTCTCCCCTAATTCTACTGACTATCCAAAATTCTTTGACTATCTAACTTCTAAAGAGGAACACATTCTATCCATCTCCCCTTTTGCAGAAATCTCCATCCTAGATTTCAACATTCACCACCACCAATGGCTTTCCTCTCTTTCCGTTGACCAACCTGGTGAACAAGCCTACATCTTTTCTATCCTAAATTACCTGGAGCAGTTAGTCCCGCAAACCCACCCGTATCCTGGATCGCTTCGGAGATCGTCACAACATTCTTGACTTATTTCTAACTTCTAACCCTTCTGCTTATACTATAAATATTTTCTCTCCTTTGGGTTCCTCCGACCATAAACTTATCTCTGTCACCTGTCCTATCTCTCCAGTACGGCCACCCGATCCTCCCGACCGGCGGCGCTTGTGGCACTTTAGCGCTGCCGACTGGGAGGCTCTCCGGCAGTACTTTTTTTATTTCCCATGGAACGACTTTTGCTTCCGTGGCCGGGGACCCTCGGAGAGTGCTGAACGCATTACCGAGGTAATCCTCTCGGGCATGAAAGCATACATTCCATTTTCTCTCTCTCAGTCTAATGCTGAAAAATCTTGGTTTACTCAAGCTTGTTCTACTGCTGTCCACAACAAGGAGGAAGCATTCAAACAGTACCGTCGCCTTCAAACTCAAGAATCTCATACTTCCTATGTTTCTGCCCGGAATCAAGCCAAATATGTTCTTTGACTTGCCAAACACTCTTTCATCAATAATAAATGCACTGAACTATCAAACTCTAGCTTTTCCCAAGCTTTCTGGCATCTAGCCATAAACCTCTCCAACAATTTTTCTTCCTCATCTTTCCCTCCCCTTTTTCACTCTGATGGCACAGCCGTGAGTCACTTCTTCCTCTGACAGAACTGAACTCTTCGCCCAAACTTATGGGTTAAAACCGAGCGATAACCTACCTGTATCGTCTCGCGGTAGTGCAATTAGCGCTCGAGAGTGAACGGTGGGATTAATACTTACGCTTAAGATGTAGAGAACCCCAGGGAGTTAAATAAAGTGTTTATCTTTGACCCGTATAGCATCAATTTCGTAGTAGATACGGAGTAGCAAGAATGTACATCAAGCGTTAGTGAACTTGCGGTCAATTTCGTATATTTTGGCGCTTAGACCACGGGGGATCGGGTGGTGCATGCAGCCTCATGTAGGCCTATAGGTGATACCCCTGGTGTGACTAGAGCAGTCAATAGGTCTACAGGCCTATATTTATTAGTGGCCCTCCATCATTGACGATTATGCCTATTACATAAGGCACCCTCTTCAAACACTCATTTACCGTAGTTTGAATCTACCGCGCAGAGCTTAAAAAATTGAGGAGCCTTCATCATGAGCGCACGCAACCTCACTCATGGTTCAGTCATTATGAAATTGGGTTCTCACTACGAAAAAACTTCGTAACAAATAAAAAAGAAAAAGAAAAATAAGAATAACTATTCATAAGCTTTCCATATATTCGTGGATGTACTTGTTTGGATCTTTGACCAGACGCTAACTCAGGCGTCATTCTTCCTTCACTGACATATCAAGGCAAAAAAAATCCTTAATACATCAACGAATGGGAAGGGGATGGTCGGGAGGGCCCCAGTCGTCAATGATTACGGGGCCACTACTAAATATTAGGTTTTCTTTATCTCCTTGCAGGAGTCAAACCTATAATTTATTAGTGGCCCCTCCATCATTGACGATTATGCCTGATATCTAAGACTGGAGGGGGACATTCGTAATCATATCATAACTCTAGCAAAAGCAGATAATCAAACAACCACATAGTATTCTTACTTTGTAAAAAAGAGATATATATTTTGGCGCAGCATATATATACCAAAAAGGGGTACAAGCAGGAGCGTGCTTCAAAGAAGCCTGCTTGATAAAAAGGTTAACTCTGAGACTCTGAACACAGATCCGCCAGTTAAGAAGGCACCCCACTTAAATTAAGTGGTGAAAAAATTAAAACTTATAAGTTTACATGTGCACATATAAACCCCATAAAACTAGTGGATATATCTTGAAAAAACATATCCAAGCTTAAAATTAGATTGCTTCACAGCCAAAACTACTGACAACAACACTGTTGTTTGTACTACAATTGTACTAGCACAACTTCCTGTAAAGAATAGTACAGAGAAATTTTCATATCACAACACCCATGAACAGTATGTGACGGCGGGGTCTAGGGTGTCCTATGTTACACTGCCTGCCCCCCCCCCCCCCCCTTTTCTTGAAATTAAACAATAAGTTACTTAGGGGCCACCTAGACCCTCTGCCTTAACCCGGGAGCTGCGGGGAGACTCTTAAGAGTTCCCCCGGCGCACTGCGGGTAGACTCTTAAGAGCAGAGACTTTGAACACGTACCAAAACCGCGCGTTTATAGCCAGGCGGCTGAAAATTGGTGTGGGTATAGTACTACATGTCAACTCTCGATACCACCCTGCCAAACGCTCGCCCCGCACTCGTGCAAGCACCACCGCGCCAGTAACCACGCACTAGTCATGGAGCCTACACGTCCCTCACGCTCGCTCCCTGATGACACAACCAGCCCTCCTTCTGGTGGTGTTAGCCGCCGTGGAAGGCAGAGGGTGGCTGCCAAAGACCCTAGCTACCAGTACGACACGCCCTACAGCTCAGAGGACGAATCACCAGCACCAAAAGCACGTAAAACATGTGCAAGCAGGGCAATGGCACAGAGGTCATTGGTCTTTCGGGACACTGCCACCACGACCCAGGCCACTGCAACAACCACTATCACCACCACTGCCCCCACTGCCACCCCTGCCACCCCTGCCACCGGTACCAGCGACGCAGGAGGCCGCCCTAGGGCTGCATTACCTGCGGGGGCAGGAAAAATGAAAGGCACGGGCGTAGGGAAAAGAACCCGTACGCCAGCCACAGTGCCCCTACCACCACCAACACCACCAGCCGCCCCTGGCCCGGCTGCCCCTGCCGCCCCTGCTGCCCCTGCCGCCCCTGCCGCCCCTGCTGCCCCTGCCGCCCCTGCCGCCCCTGCCCAAGGAACAGGGAAGGGGAAGGGGAAAGGGAGAGGGAAAGCGACTGGGAAAGCGACTGCTGGCCCTGGTGTCCCTGCCGGCCCTGCTGCCCCTGCCGCCCCTGCCGCCCCTGCTGCCCCTGCCGCCCCTGCCGCCCCTGCCGCCCCTGCCCAAGGAACAGGGAAGGGGAAGGGGAAAGGGAGAGGGAAAGCGACTGGGAAAGCGACTGCTGGCCCTGGTGTCCCTGCCGGCCCTGCTGCCCCTGCCGCCCCTGCCGCCCCTGCTGCCCCTGCCGCCCCTGCTGCCCCTGCTGCCCCTGCCGCCCCTGCCGCCCCTGCCCAAGGAACAGAGAGAAGGGCGACAGGCACCACCATCATCTTGCCATCAAGGCCACGCACCACTGCTGCCCCTGCCGCCGCCGCCCCTGCCGCCGCCGCCCCTGCCGCCGCCCCTGCCACCACCTCTGCTGTCCCTGTCCATAAGACTCCCGCATGTGCCAAAGTGACCCGGAAAACTCTTACACCATCTAAGTATGCCGCCCTGCTGTTTGATGGTGATTCGCAGGACATTGGCAGCCCGGGTTTCGACGACGAAGCCCTAGCACGGGACCAAGGGTGGGGGGATTTGGGAGTGGACAGTGGGAGTGAGTCCGACGTCGGTGACGAAAACGAGGAAGGGCATCGTCTGTCGAGTGAAGAGGAGGGTAATGATGATGAAGTGCTGTATCGCGACCATGGAAGCGATATTTCAGACGCAGAAGCAGACGCAGACGACATTCCGATCCCTGGCTTGCCTTCGTTCGATTGGTCTGACGGGGTCAATTTTGTACCTGACGTGCCCCAGTTCAATCCTGGGACGTCAGGAACAACTGACGACTGGCCCTGTGATGATCAAGCGAACGAAAGCGACTTCTTCCTCGCTTTTTTCGACATGGAGGTAATGACGTACATCGTTGCCCAAACAAACGCCTACTACAGGTGGGTGTTTGGCAGATTGGACGTCCTTTCTCCAAAAGCGAGAATACGAGGCTGGGTGGATACGACTGTGGCAGAATTTCTGACGTTCTTTGCCTTGTTGTTCCTCATGCCTCTGATCAAGAAGCATGTGTTGCAACATTACTGGAAGCACGACCCTCTCATCGCCACCCCAACTTTCAATAAGTTCATGACTCGTGACAGATTTTTGTTGCTGCTAAGATTTATGCACTTTGCAGACAACGAAAATCCTAACAGGATTGACAGGATATGGAAAGTTCGGGATGTGTTCACCATGTTGTTGGAGAGGTATAGGAAATACTTTTACCCCTTCCTCAATTTGGTGATTGATGAGTCGCTCGTGCTCTTCAAAGGACGTCTTGTTTTCAAGCAGTATATCCCCTTGAAGAGGCATAGGTTCGGAATCAAGCTCTTCGTGTTGTGCGACTGTGAAACTGGAATAGTGCTTGACATGATCGTGTATACAGGAACTGACATTGACGTACCGAAAGCCGCTGCCAATGACCCCATGGGCATGTCAGGTGCCATCGTCAGGAAAATGTTGGCACCTTACCTGGGCAAAGGCCACATCATCTACACTGACAACTGGTATACTTCTCCTGCTCTCTGCCAGTTTCTTTATGACAACAAAACGGGGTCATGTGGGACTGTCAGAAAGACAAGAAAGTTTATGCCAAAGTTCACAGGTGATGTCATTCCTCTCACAGATGCCTCCTCCAGTGACACACCTTCAGAAGACGACCTGGCCCAGGAACACCGCGAGAGGCATGTGCGAAGAAGGCGACGAAAGGGGCAGAAATACAAGCAGCTCGAGAAGTGTGGGAAACTGATAGCCCTGAAGTGGAAGGATAAGCGAGACGTCCACCTGCTTTCCACCGTCCACACAGGTGCCCAGGTGGATTCTGGCAAAATCCACTACCGAACCAGGAAGACAATCTACAAGCCCGACATGGTAGTGGACTACACCAAAAACATGCGCCTGGTGGACAAGTCTGACTGTCAGCTGTCAGGTGTTGAGTGTCTGAGGAAGACTGTGAAGTGGTATCACAAGCTCTTCCTCCACCTAGTTGACATAACGATGCTGAACGCCTACAACTTGTGGTTGGTGAAGAAGGATATGGCCCCAAACCAGAAGCTGAAATTCCGGGAGTTCGTGTACAACGTCTCCTACCAACTCCTGGAGAAGTATGGCACCACCACTCACAGACGTACGGCATGGCGTGGGGATCACGTTCCTGACCGCATCCAGCTGGGTGTCGAAAGACACTACACAACCAACACCGAGCTGATTGGCACTCGTCACAGGCAGGTGCAGTGCACCGTCTGCAGCTCCAGTGTGAGGAAACCCCATGTGACCAAAAGAGTCACCTCAATGTGCGCCGAGTGCAAAGTTGCACTCTGCCTGGGTGACTGCTTCAGGGACTACCACACCTTCAAGAACTACTGAGTGTCGGCCCCTGCCCTGCCCTGCCCTGCCCTGGACTCGCCCCGTGCCCTGCCCTGGACTCGCCTCCTGCCCTGCCCTGCCCTGGACTCGCGCCCTACCTTACCTGACCTGACCTAATTGATCACGCTACCTCATAATGTAACATATATATTATATAATGTATAAGTTCCAAAGATGTCCCTGTGATATAGCTTTTACATTATATAATTGTATGTTTCATTATTTAGTTTATAAGTTTCAAAGATTTACATGTAATATGCCTTATTTTTTTAGTATATCAATATATATGTTTGTTATTAGCCTAAGTAATGTGTATATAATTATTTTCTTACCTCAAATGAATTGTACAAAAATAAATATGTTTCAATAAATCATGTCAAACCTACTATGATAATAAATAAAATAAAAACAATAAAAAAAGAAAAAAAGAAAACAAGGTCATGTCATTGTATTCTTACAATATGATATATTCTATGAATATTTCATATTGTTTGAATACAATGGCATGATCTTGTAAAAAAAAAAAATTTATAAAAATTGTTTCTAGACAATATAAAACCTTCCCCATAACCCCCTCCTGGATTCGATCCCACTACCCTACGACACTTTGAGTTTTCCAGTCCGCGACCTTACCAACCATGCCACAGGAGCTCATACCAAATATCACTCAAAACTTTGTGTCTACAATCGAAATGACAATATACAAAAAAAAATGAATTATCCCACCAATTTACGTTTGTAAATTGATGGGATTATCAATTATATCATGCCAAGGTTTATAATAGTTTGTCTCTGTCAAGAATTAGTAATTATATAACTTTATTCTGTCAAAAATTGCCCAAACACTCAGCAAAATTGCCCCTCTCAGTGTGACTCCACTCATTTTCACACGGTCAGGCGGTCACGAGGTGACCCTTGCCGCTCCTTGATTCTCCAGCTACAGCAGCTCTGTCTGGGAACAAAAATGGTATAAATACAATAATGGATAAAATACTCTTCAACAAATACATTTGTATTGTATAATATTGTAAAATAAAAATGAATAATAACTGTGTGGGTGTCGAAAATTGCTCAACCAGCTTTCTTATGTCTCGCCTACGCGCGTATATTGGATTATACATAGTCATGACTGTCATACAAATAATTGCAGTAGGTCTCGAATATACATTTAGATTGCATATTACTTCGAAATAAATAAGTAAACGTTTCTCTGGTGGCAATCTACCCTTTCGCAGGTGTAAGGAGACACCAGTCTATATTTAGCCCTCTATCACAACAGGCAATCTGCCTGTGTTGACTCAGCACCGTCGCTGGTGGTCTATAAATATAGTACTTTATTTACAGTCAATGGCCTACATGTTTCTGTGGTACTTCACATGTGTCTAAAATGCAATGTCTGCTTGCATAAAAAAGCAATTCTGAAGTCCATTTATATGTACGACATACGCATGTCTCAGTTTCTCTCTCTCTCTCTCTCTCTCTCTCCATTCCTGACTCATGTTATTGTAGACCTGTTGATGGCAACGAACACCAGCCATCTGGTAGACATAAGGGTCAAAATACCAAACATCAATACGCCTGGGGCGCCTCCACAATTATCACTAAGCTGGTTATCTATCTAGAGATCTGCCTGACTTCCATCTCTCCACGACTCACTCACTCACTGCACCCCTGCATGCCTCCCTCCCACCCACCCACCCACCCCCAACCCCCCCTTTCAGGCTTCCGTCTGCTAGAAACACATTCACAATTTGCGTAAATATCGCATCAATTGGGCTATATGCGGTATATTCCTTGTTATATGGGACGCCTACATATGTACACGTCTTTATTATAGCATGAGAGTGCTCTAAATACAAGATTGACGTGATATTTATGGCGTAACACACCCTCTCCCCCTTTCATTCCCACCACAACTCACTCACACCTTGGTTCACGCATAGAAACTCATTGATAATGTGCGTAAATATCGCATGAATTGGTTTATATGCGGTATATATTTTGATATATGGCACGTATACATACGTACAAGTCTGTATTATAGCGTGACAGTGCTCTACGTACAAGATATACGTGATATGTATGGCGTTAAACCACACTCTCAGCTCATAAATTGCCGCCAAAACCTCCAACACATCTTCATTCCCGCCTAAATATTCTCTTATAATTCCCTTATATATTGCAATTTTTGGTCACTATGAGGCATATTCATTGTTATATGGGTGCCCTACACATGTATACATACTCTAAATAGCCTAAAAGGGCTCGAAAAAAGGAGATATACGTGATAATACGCGGTAACCCACCCCCTCCTCCCTCTCCTTCTATCCCCTGCGCGCGTAAATATTCGGCAGGGAAATCTCGCCGCTCGATGACAATCTAGCCGCGCGGTGCCATTCGCTCCACATTTTTCAACTACGGACCGTTCCCCTACCCCCCCCAGACATTTTTGGGGGGTCAAATATATATGGGCCGATGCACGCAAACATTCCCTACACGATGATGTACTTTTTATCGAAATTGGCAATAGGTCCCAAAATCATCATAGGTGCGCACAGTCTTACCCTGTAGAAAACCCCCTGTGCGCCGCGGAGAGGTTAAAGCTATACATGGCAAGGAAGGTTTGTCTAGAGCTACTGAAAGGTATCGAGTCAAAAACGTATGATTAGAGGCCCACAGGGGTGGTCAGTTAGACATTGCCACATGTCTGGATGATTGCCCACCCTCACTAATAATAAGTAATAGACTTAGTGACATTAATGACAGCACCACACCCTCGCACATAAGCACACACGGGAATGCTACACAGCGATGTCCAGTGAGGATGAAAGGTATATATGAGTGAGGAGTTTACAGTTTGTGTTGGAGTCCACCAGGGTTCTGTGTTACGCCCCCTCCTCTTTGTTATGGTTCTGAAGGCACTATCTAGAGATTTCAGAGCTGGGCTCCCCTGGGAAATGTTATACACAGATGAACTAGTACTTATCTCAAATAGTTCAGAAAATGAAGAAAGGGCATGATAAGCAAAGGATTAAGAGTTGATATAAATAATAGTAAGGTTTTACACAGTAGATTAGGACTTGGGAAGTTATAAAGAAGTGGTGCATACCCATGCGTAGTATACAGAGATGGGGTGGGCACAAACTCCATTCAGTGTAGCATCTGCTTCTGCTAGGTACACCACAGAATAAAGCGCTGCCCTAGAATAAAAAGACCTCTACCGAGAAAGAAGTCCGAAGTTGAGAATTTAGTACACATATTATGCAAAGGTGAGCTGGTGTTCAATGACTGACATGAGAGTGCTAACTTTGGCAATGAGGCACTGGAGATGGTGGACAAGTTTTATTACTTGGGAGATACCATCTCTACCAGTGGTGAGGCCGAGGCCGACTCTATCGCCAAAATTAAATGCGGCTGGAGAAAGTTCAGAGAACTGTTGTTGTTGTTGTTGTTGCTGTTCCCCAGGCTGCCTGGCCGAACAGCCCCAAGGCCCCAAGCAAGGCCAAGGCCATAACCGAGCGCCCCCACAGATCCCTCCCTGCCTACCACAATAAAGCCTGGGTGACCGAAGCCACTCCATGACGGGGAGCTAAAGAGGGCGCGGAAACGCCCGGGAAACCAAAGCCCCACCCAGGGCCCTGTTCCCCTCAGCAATTATGAAGAGAAAGTTGAGGGTCAAAGGAAAAATGTGACGCTTTGGCTTCCAATCTGCCAACCTCTAGGTTGGGAGATTGGGAGGTCAATTCACGGAAGAGACGCCGTCACCTGAGATCTAGAAAATATATAAGTAAAAGGAACAGTCAGAGTAAGCTATGGGTATGGCAGAGATCGCTCAATTCTCACTCTGATAGACCAGCCCGCTGCCCATCACCCATCAGAGAACTGTTGCCACTATTTACTAAGAGAAGACTCCCTCTCTCTTTGAAAGGAAAGGTGTACGCTTCATGTGTAAGAAGAGCAGTACTGAGGGGTATATAAATGGTAAAATGTTCTGTCTTGAAGGTTTAATGGTTAGAGTGTTTAAAATTTGTGTGGTAACCCAAGTTCGAATCCCGGTGGATCACATGCTTTCATTAATTTCGTTGGGGGGTGTTTGGTGTTGGAGTGAAATTAATAATATAGATAGTAGAGGTTAACAAATTAATAATATAGATAGTAGAGTAGATAGTAGAGGTTAACAAATTAATAATATAGATAGTAGAGGTTAACAAATTCAACATTATTGTGAGATCCTTTTTCCCACGGACTTCTTGCAAAAACATATCAAGGAGAAAATGGATAAAGATACTTTCTTATATTAATGTAATTGTATTGTTATCTCATTGACATGATTATTTAAATTATTTAATTGATTGATGGATTTGTCAACTTGTTTTCTTTGACTCGCTATTTATCTAAAGCTTTTTAGTGTAGCTTTGTTCTTTAATCTAAATAGTTATTTCCATATGCAATGCAAAATCACTGAAATTCTGAAATTACTACAAGTATTTATTGCTTTTGACCAAATTTATAGATGTGTTTGAACTACTGTAGTAAATTAATATACTGTACTACTATATCAAATTATGTACGAATTTACTTTGTAATCTGTATTTTGTTTTAAGATTTCACTTAATGTTAGTTAGTTATGGTAATTATGGGAAGACCTTTATTAAACATTTTGTGTTCACGCTTTAATATATGAGATAGGGAAGAAAAGCGTGAACAAAAGGAACGAAGGAGATGAGGCCCCGCAAACAACAACCACCACTGCCACCACGCCACCACGACAAGAGGGCACAAGAGCCTCCTCACCACGCTTTGCTCGGGTCGCATGTATTACCCAGTCACTTCCCCCGACCCCAGGAAAGAACATAGGCCTACCTATGAGGACATTGCCTTGATACAAGGTTTACTTTAGCTAGAGTATGCAGTACTGACCAAGCGCTCTAGTTTTAATAAACCTACAAAAAAAGTAAGACTGGTTGGAAGAGCGTAAGACACTGGTGAAACGGCTTCCTTCTAAGTCAGCACTCGTATTGGATGGTGTAAGACACTGGTGAAACAACTCCCTACTTAAGTCCTACTTTACGAGAGCGTAAGACACTGGTGAAACGGCTCGTACTTGTATAAACCCAAGATCCACCATCAAAGTTCTTCCAAAGACTCCTGTAGGAATTCTAGGTCAAGGACTCGTAGTGGAGGGCGTAAGACACTGGTGAAACAACTCCCTACTTAATTCCTACGATACAAGAACTTATAAGACACTGGTGAAATGGCTCACATTCGTATAAGACCCCAACATCAAAGTTCTTCAAAAGATCCTCAAGGAAGTCTTCACTAACTCTGCCACCGTCACAAAGCAGGATCACCACCACGGAAAAGGACGTCGTTGGGAGTTCAACGCAGCCGCATCTTCAAAGACAGTCGGAACCTGCCCAACATCTCCCCCTTGAGGCGCCTAGTGGATCCTCGATCGTGCTGTTACATAATTACCTATCCATGTCTGATGTAACATTGTACTTTTTATCAAATGTTACTGTCGAATAAGAACAATCTATGTTTGTACTTTGTGTTATATTATCCTCTATTACCTTTGTACAGTACTTGTGTTCGTGTTGGTCTCATTTTCTCCAGTCGAGTAATAACCTACCTAATTAGTCAATACAACCCCAGTAATAACCTTGTATAACAATATGTATATATAGATATATATATATATATATATATATATATATATATATATATATATATATATATATATATATATATATATATATATATATATATATATATATATATATATATGTTGTCAGGTTGTAATCCAACAGGCTTCAGTATTATATCTTAATCCGAATTTCAGATAATTGGATGGGGACTATAACTCAACAGGGACACGTCGAGCTCAGTGAATTTGATAGGTCAATACTCAATCAGGCAACGATAACACAATAAACACACAGGTTAGATTACACTCTTATTTATTCAAAGGCATGGGTATATATATAAATGGTAACACTGTACTATACTGTTATTAGAACAGCAGTAAGTATAACATGAATAAGAGAGCGAACTAATTCCACCCTCTACTAAGTTTCAAGTTATTACTTGAGTGGCAATGTAAGTATCGAAATGCACAAAGATATTTAGAGAAACATATACACAGACAATAATATATATGCGAGCGAAATGTCTAGCGTGAAGTGTTCTGACAAATATACGATAGAGTGTGAAACTTATCGATCAGCTGCGGGGCTGGTAGGGTTGGTAAACAACAGGTAGGAAGCCCGCGCTCAGGTGGGTACATCAAAGGAACCGCGTTATAGCCTATAGTTCAGGTAGACTGCGGTCTCGAGCAATAGCTATTTCTTTAATGCGATATTAAATTAGGGGATAAGGTTAGGCGGTTTATTTAATTCTAAAGAGGAAGATAGTTTAATTTGGAATACAACTATCTAAGAATTATTGCGAATAATCTCTCACACGGGACACGAAAATAAGATTCGATCATAAATGAGGTTAATTCACATGGATATATGAACTCAGATTCACAATAATTATAGTGGCTGAATTGAGATGGATAATAAGAAGTTTACGAGTGAAGGAATAATTTTTTAGAGTCTTAAGGAACACACTTATATACGTGTGTGAAGATAGCTTGTAAAATGAGCCATTTAAAGTTAAAAACGATTATAGTGAAGTTATATTTAACCCTTGTCTATTGGGGCCCGACTTAAGTCCGAATCGAAAAATTTGGACTATGTGGCGGGGCCCGACTTAAGTCCGAGTGCAATTTTGGAGCAATATTGGCTCTGAGAGAGAGACGAGTGACGGGAGGAGCATGGGTTACCTCATGACCGCTCGCCACGGCCGCCGTGGACCAACTGAGAAGTACTCCACTTACATCCACCCTCACTCCCTCGCTACATACGTAATTATATAAAGAAATTACCGTATTTTAGCGATTTTGCCCTTCGGTTGCACGATCGTTGCAAGACAACCAGTGATCGTAGAAGGATGGTTCGGGTGTCATTGGAAAGCTCAATTTTACGCCCTTTCAGCCCTTTACGCCCTTTACGCCCTTTACGCCCTTTAATACATACTTGTATTACGCTCTGGGTCTTGTTTATGCATGAAAAAGACTCCACCACCCGCTCTTTGAGCGTTAAGGAATACCCTAAAGGGTAGCAGGAAAGGAGTTTTACATATGTTAATAAAATCCTAAAGAACGCAGAACTAATGTAACGCTGCATTATAACGTAATATTATACGAATACAATCAAGAGATTACTATATCAAGTAATAAATATGATCCAAAGCCAAATACTAGGCGGATCGAATTAAGAACTGGAAAATCTGAGTTCCTGGAATGGTGTGGAAAGAATTATATGACCCGAATCACGATTATGATTAGATTACTCACAAGAACTAATAGAATTCAAGTGTCTTGATTATGAGTTAAATCTAACTCGACGGAAGGGTTCTTTACTTTCAAATTAAAGGGTGGAAGTATCATTTTTTTGGTGATAATTATATGGATATATGAATCCTAAATTGGGCGTAGGTTCTAGGTAGATATTGAATTTAAATAGGGAATCACTTCACGGTATACACTTTCACTTCGACCTGAATACACAAAGAATAATCAATACATAGGAATAAAATCTGAGAGTATTCTAGTTAAATAACACGTGTAAAAATTTCCTTTCACTTCAGGGGCAGGGCAGCACCCTCTCTCGTACAGGATGAACAATACCAATCCTATCCCACATCTGGTTGTAGCCAGTGGAAGGAAGCAATAGTATTTGCTAACTTCTTTCAGTTTCAGTCAGGCTATATTCTGGTTATAGTTATTGTTCAGTTTGGTCTAATTCAGTAACATAAGGACATGTGGCTATCGTTGTTTTGGCTATGATGAAGGTAGTTCTTAAGCTAAAAATACATGGTAGTTATTAAGCACACGGAGCACACGGAGAT
The DNA here is from genome assembly GCA_032716605.1 of Paralithodes platypus. Taxonomy (NCBI): domain Eukaryota; kingdom Metazoa; phylum Arthropoda; class Malacostraca; order Decapoda; family Lithodidae; genus Paralithodes; species Paralithodes platypus. The sequence continues at coordinate 15,534,588 of CM064557.1, read as the reverse complement.
TCTTGATCTTTCAATATGGTCCCCCTATTTTTAGAGGGTACTATGGTGACGTAATTGATGATTTTCTAATCCTCTTAATATTTAGCTTTTCTTATTCTACAGGTTATAGTTCTTTCACGATTCACTTCTGTGGTACTATCCCCAGTTTTCCCGGGAGGTACTGTAGAGGGGGTACTGGGATTCCCCTCTATGTAAGTATTGAGAGGGTTCTTGGTGTTGCATTTGCGTAAATAGTTCCTCGTCATACTGCAAGTCAGGCTGGAGTTGATGATATTCCTTGGGATTCTGTCTCGGTCCTTGCCATTGGAGGAACTGGGGTCCCTGCGATTGGTGGGGACTCGAACTTCATTCTGGGGTAAACTGACCTAGTTTCCCAGGGATTAAAGTATGGGTAAAACCGGGAAACAGGGTAGGCTGACCTATTCCGGCCGGTATTGAAGCCTGGGAAACTGGTCTGGTCTTATTCTTTTTAGCCTTTTCCTGAGGTCGTCTTCTCCTGCTGCTTTGTATCACTGCTATCCTTTCGGGCGTGATTTGGGTGTGGCTGCTCAACCCCGTCAGTTCAATATATATATATATATATATATATATATATATATATAATTATATATATATAAAAACAGGAAATTGGTCTAAATCGATGTTATTTCAAACTTTCGCAGGCGCCGTAGCACCCCGCAACGGGAGAAATATGGGGGGGGGAGGGGGGGGTCGTGGTATGTCTGTATATCGAAAAAATTACCTGGTGCTAAATATTAGTGGAAAGTTTATAATATATGAATTATATTAATATAAAAACTTACGTATAAATGCCTAAAACCGAAATTGAGAACATGTATACTACGTTATAATTATGTACTTATACTAGAGTGAAGAAATCACTGAACTTTACAAGCCTTATTTTCGAAATGTATGTTTTCGACCTATCATTGATTATAAGTCAATAACTATTGATCGTATAAGGATGGTACTTATACCGTTGGAAAGCACGTGAATTGCTCTATAAATCTCTTGCGCCGTTTTTAGGCATTTCCGATTTTTTTGCGACACAGACCCTTAGCATAAGGTAGCTGACCACAGAGTAAATAATAATTACCTAATTTCCGAGTCACCTAATTCCGCAATTAGATAAAAAATAAGCCGAGAGAGTTGTAAAACCACCTGTCCTGAGTTGTCTGATCACTCTGAAAAGGGTATACAGTGCTTGGGTTTCAAGCCTATCGACGTCAGAAGTTGTATTGTATTTTCGAACTAATCTCCACCCTAATTCAGGAACTAATTGACCTAGTGAGAAAAATAAAAAAATAAAATTCCTCATTACATCATCCTCTATATGTGTACGAAATCTCATTAAAATCCGACGAAGTTCAGTGTCCCCCCTAGTAAATACTGGGCGGTCCCCTTAAGCGACACTGACGTCTCTAACTAGAAGTCTCTCTGTTGCAAGAATCTCTAGATGCCTCGCTTATGCTATAGAGACCTAGGGAAGAAAATTTGCGCCAAAAATTACCCGATAAAAGGGGGAATAAGAGGAAAAATAGGTGATAATTGAGGAGGAGGGAAAAGAGGGGGAGGGAGGCACCCTCCCTTAGGTGTTTTAAAAGGCTTTTTTAGGCCTTGGATCTTATGAGGAGCTTCGCCTTCCACCACAAAAACCTCTTATGAGGACGCTCGCCTTTCCAAGGTTAATAACACACTAGATTATTTATTAAAGCAAAATATTACAAAGCAGTAATTACTGAGTGGCCAATTTTAAGGGATAATGTTATGCTATGCAAAACCAGGTAGTTTAGGTTCACCAAACGGGAAGAACAGGGTATTCAATATACATGACAAAATAGAGAAAAGGCAAAGCATACATCAAAACAGGTAATGGGTTTTATGAATATGCAAAAACAATATCTAAGTATGTGGTAAAAATATATTGACTCTGGTTTTGTAAGTGAAACCAATAGGGAAGACAATAATAAGTTCACTGGGAATAAGCTGAGGTATGCAAATATGAACTTATGGTTTATACAAAATTTAAATAATTAATTACACATAAATTTAGGAACTTATATGAATTTTAGAATAATGAATAACATAGAAAATAGTCTTCGAGAGACTAAGTATTAAATATTACTTACTAAAGTGAACAAATATGTACGTACAAGAGTTCAGAGCTAAAAGAGAATGGGGATCGCTCGTTTTCTAAGTGACTTTAACATGGGGTACTAATATAGAATATTACATATAAACTTCCAACAAAGTCGAGATTACGTCTGAATGTCGTAGGTGTGAGATTAACATTTATTATTGAGTTCTGAATATTATCATAAAAGAATCGAAATAACACTTGATAATTAATAATAGATACAAGGACAGAATTATGTGTTCTGTATTCTCAGTGGAAAGTTAGCGAGTTTCAAGAAGGGATTCATGCGCACGAGACATAGTTACGTTAGCGATTCATCAGGGATTTCCTGGATGTCAAGGAAGGGCTCGTAGATTTGTCTGTCACTATGTTCTTTTCTGGTGTATTATTCTTGCAGGTTACTTTGTCACTGGTCTAGTTCTTCTTAACGGCTGGCGATGAGAAGAGTCTCAGACCGTCTCCTATAATAAAGTCTTGCATGGAGGGTCTTGAACTATCTCCTTGAAAAATAAATAATTCTTGTTACTGAAGGATGGAGAATCTCGGATCATCTCCTTTAAATGGGAGATCTGGCAGATGAAGATTAAAGGTTTTGACTTCTTCTTACTGAAGGATGGAGAGTCTCGAACCATCTCCTTTATATGGGGGATCTGGCAGCTGAAGACTGTAGGTTTCATTGAGGCAGCATCATGCCTACCTCTGGTGTCATCAAGCTCACCTCTGGTGTCGTCATACCTACCTCAACCAAACTTGAGATTTCTCTCAGTACAATTGATACTTTGGTCAGAGTGGCTCAGGTAGTCTGTCTTTGCTCTACTAAACTTTCGGTGTTTGTCTTGAGGGCTAAAAGAGCTTCTGAGTTGTAAGGGCTCTCTTGGGGGCTGGCGGTAGATATCAGGCCAGTTGCCACATCATGTTTGGTTGGCTTCCGGATGACAAGGGTGTGTCGGGGTATGGATTGTCTGCCTCTTGTGTCCCGGTTCTTCTGGTATCCTGATGGCAGCTACTCTGGCTCGTACTACTGTCGGTTGTGTTCCAGGTTGCGCATTTTTTATAGCGTGCATCACTCTATCTCCTCCTGCGGAGAAGTCACGTCCCAATGGCTGGATACCGTAAATGTGTTCATTGCTTCTTGAAGATGCAGGCTTGATGTTGCAGAGTAGGTATTATCAGTCTGTAGAGTGTTGGTCTGGGTGTCTGGTGGGGTTCCTTACTAGTATTAATGATGATTGTTTGGATGACTCACTTAGGACTTTCTTAAGGTGATTAGAGTTATTAACCCTTTTCTTGGCACCTGTGGCAGATATCCAGAAAGAATACTTGACAAACATGGTTGATGTAGTAGATAGTTGAAGGGATACAATGAGGCTGTATCTGGAAGACGATTGGTGGCCTTTGACCTGAAGGTGATTGCCTTCCTGTTTTGTGCGGACGATAAGATACCATGTGTGGGGAGGGTGCCTTGTGAGGTACCTTGTGGTGTAGTTATTGTGTTTGCAGCGTGTACATCTTCGCCTTGCCTTGCCATGTTGGTATGCATTGTCATTGCAATTGATTATTTTTCTGGTGGTCTGCTTGTTGCTCTTGTTCTTGGTGGACCATATCTGTCTGATGGTCTTGATAGGTGACCATATCTTGTCCTAGTAAGTAGAGTGGTAGTGGTCGAGGGGTTATTTGTAGAGGTACTGGAGGCAGATGAGGTGGTAGATGTAGTTCTGGGGAAAGATTTTGGCAGAGGGGCTTTTGGTAGTTAGTAGAGTTGCCAGTTGGTGGCAAAATGTATGTATAGCGTGGTTTAGGTTGAACAGTTTGTAGAGCAGTATGTCTGATTTAGACTTTGGGGGTTGGGGGTTGTTCTAAGGTGACATTTGGTTGTGGTCTATTTTTAGCAGGTGTGAAGGTAGGGTTTGGGTTGATCAGGTGTGGTGGACAAAGGAGGTGTTATGGATGGTGTGGTCAGTTGTTGGCTAGGGAAGAGAAGGATAGGTGGTGGAGTGATGTTTGTTTAGAATGGGACAGGGTTAGGAAGATTGTTTGGTAGATATTTGTTTGCGGGCAGAGATTGTAGGTTTTCTGAATTGGAGGAAGTTGTCTAGGTTAAGTTACTAAATGAGGTTGCATAATGGTACTTTCAGGGTCGGTTTGGGTGCAAATTTCTGTTTGTGAACTTTGATCTGTTTGAACTCTGACACATATTGGTACATATTGGTAACAGAAGATTCTCGTTTCGCTGTGGTAACCCATTACAACTTGGTAGCAATTTGGTATGTGTGATACTTTGAACAAACCTGATTATCTTGGCTTGAATTTGCTGATTACTGGTAATTGAATCACTATGACTTGTTCTCCCAAAGTATGCAGTACTGAAAATGTCTCAGCCTGACATGCTGCATCGCATTGGTGGAGGTGGAGGCAAGATGTCTTTGAGAGATTAATATGGGTGTTTCTCCAAACACTCTCTTGTGTGTCATAATTCCGTCATCACGGGGGCAGTTGATTATATGCCATTCTATGATTTTTACTTGAGCTGGCCAGTCATCAGTATTTAAGGCAACTAATCTGGTGCATAGTTGGTTAGCCACAAATAGCTTCGGTCGTAAATGGAGTTGCCATTTGGCCCACATGGTGAGCAATGGGATATTTTTTACCTAAATAGCTTGGATAATTGATCCCACACTTGGCCTGAGAATTCAGGTGCATTGTCAGAGTGAATGGCTTCTACCAGGCCAAAATATGGTAAGACTTCATTGAGTAGTGCTTTTGCTACTGCTAAAGCCGATATCACACAAGAATTTTTATAGTCAAAATCGATAATAAACATTTTTCGGGCAACATTTCTGGAATACACTGGTATCAGAAACTAGACTGATGATAGATGAATTTAGGTGAAATATATATTTTAAATATTGACGTCATAAGTTGCCAGACCAGTGTTGAGGATAAATGTTGAGAGAAAAAGCACTTGTGTTATACCGGCTTAAGGCATTCAAGGCATTGTGTTCTTTGGCTGGACACGCAATGATGAATTTGGAGTAGGTGTCAATGAAGGTAATCACATGTTTTTACTGATTTGGATGGAATGGGTCCCATTATATCGACTGCGAGGAGTTACCGTGATTTTGAGGCTAAAAGTTGTCCTGATGGGCCTGAGGTTCTGGTGGTGTCTTTTTCCAAAGTGCAGGTTCTGCAAGCTTCTAAAAAATTTCTGCCAATTTCTGAAGGTTTGACAGACCAGTAAATATTGTTGAACGCCTACAGTAATTTATATGGGTATAGGTGGATGCCATTATGCTTGTGTAGGATGAGCATGAATTTGTCTGCCTCTTCTGGTTCTGTCCGTATGTGGCCTGACGAGGTGTATCACCTGTTGCCTACTTTCTCAAGATTGTTTGATATTAGATGGAATTCACTCGGGTTTTCTTTGAATTATCAATTCTTCCAGTAGCGTATTCTGTGATTTTGTGAGGCTTTGTAGGGGGAACTGTGGTAAAATGCCTGTGTTGGTAGCTAGCAAGTGGAGGGAGTTAGTTGTTGGTTATGATGACTGGGGGGGTGATGGCATTTGCAGTCAATGTGTTTGCTATTGATGGGGAACATGCCACGTCTTGTGGATTTTTCCAAGCCACTGTTATCTCAGCTTCGTTATGTGCGGGTGTTGTGGTTTCTGGTTTGGGTGATGACATGCATCTCATTCACTGTGTCTGTCCGGGTGGCTGTGGTTTTGTCATTTATGCGTCTTGATCCTAACTGAAGTCAGCAGCCCACACAGTTGATTTCGGCCTCTAGTTTTCTTAGCAGGTCCAGACCCAGGTACCCGTCATAATTTTGGCACTGGGAGTCAAATAATTATTATGAAGGGGTGCCTAGCCTATGCTGATGGTTTAGGTGTTATTATAGGAAAGGGGCTTGTTTCACCTATGAGGGTGAGGCCCTCGTCTACCGCCCCTATTAAATCTGTGAAAGATGCCCTAATTTTCCCAAAATTGTCTCTGCGCTTTAGGTAAAACCTCATGTACAAGCACGATCTAACCGCACTTACGTCTACCAACAGTCTGACTCGCAACCCCATGATCTTTACATTTGTGTAGACCGGAGTATTTGAGTAGGTGCTGGTTGCCGCCGCTAACACCACTGTCACTGGGGGACTCTTCAAAAATCCTCCGGAACTTCAGAGGTGGTTTCTGGTTCCGACAAGGATAGTTGTATGAGATCTTTGGTTACCTCTTATACAGATAGGTATTCTTCGAACACTTCTTCCATCTCCTCAAGTTCATTATCAGCAACTCAGAGCGTTTTTGCTTTCTGAAATGAGGAGGGCTGAGATGGTGGCCTGTACTGTTGCGATTTTACTGGGGAGATTGTAGACACCAATCGAGCAGCGCAATACCCATGGGAGGCTTCATATGCATGTGATAAGCAATTGCTGGAACCCCTGTTTCATTTGTCCAGCGTCCCTCTCTGTTTCTGTTTGTGTCTCACCTACACAGAGAGTAATCTAGCTAGCAATCACAAATACCTTCTCCTTCTATTCGTTTCAATACACTAAACAAGGACACCACACTTATTTTCAATACATCAACAAACAAATTTTTGCTCTATCACTCTTTCAACTTTAGGGGAGACACCTGTTACAGGCAGCTTTTCCTTTTGTCTACTTCATTCACATAGAAAAAAAATACAAGTAAGGGGTCTTGGAACGCTGGCTTTCTTTGTTGCATTTACAGATCCAGCATCTCATTTGTGCTGCATTGTGGGTGGCAAGTTTTTCATTCCCATGGATTGATCAGAACAATGTTGGATTTCTGTTGCTACGCCCTTCCTCCTTCCTCTTCCATTTACTGTGGAAGTGGGGTCTTGCTGCCTTAGCTTTTGGATAAATAGGTATTCTGCAAACACCATATATTTATTAGTGGCCCCTCCATCATTGACGAAATGCCTTACATATGCTATGGCTATCTTTGAACTCATGGCTCGCCATTTCAAATGACCCGCCTAGGAGCAGAAAATCAATATCATCATGAGCGAACGCTCAAAATATTCACGGACTCGTCCATGTATGATGCCACTACTGATAAAACAGTAAAACATAATATATAATAATAGTAAAATAATATACCAGATCTCACCAGCACTGCGCTTTCCGTCAGCCTGATGTTCACAGTGGGGTTCCCAGAGCTATCCTACTGCTATTCCGCCTCTCTGCTCCTAGGCGCCTTGCCGAGCGGACGTGTTTCCCAACCTCTCTTTTTCCGTCTCCTACCATCTGGACTTGTGAGTCTTTTGCTCATTTGTATTTGTCTGTGATGAGCTAGGGTAGTTTTTCGGCTAGATAGGTTATATTTCTTATATATTACGTCCCGCAGGCGCTCTAGGAGTCTTCCGCGGGTCTTCATGTGTTATGTGCTCGGTATCCTACGCTACTCATAAAGCTAGGCTACCATTTTTTTGCGTTTTTTTTCTTTATCCCCATTTATTTTTAAGTCTACCAGCTAGTATAGGCTTGAGGCTTCTTTTTAGAGGTTTTATTCTTTGAGGCCCGCTTTGAGGCCACTCATTATGGGTGGGCTTAGCGGAGATCGTATCTTCGTGGAAGACTCTAGGCGTTTCAAATTTTCTTACTTGGTAAGGGATTTGGCCCTCGTCATAACGCTTTCCGCCTACGTTCCTGTTATGTGTTTTTGAGAGAAGGAGTGCCTAGTCTAGCCTAGGCAGGTAAGTGTGCTTCGTCGATTCGTCACGTTTGACGTCTTTCTCTGCCCCTGGTTAGTTAATTCTAAGCCTGTTTGTAGGTAACCATTTATGGCTAGGATGCTTTGTATTATTACTATTATGTAATATATGAGATTGCCATGAATTGGTGTATCACGCTAGTGCTGGGGATCAGGTACCTTTCCGGCGCAGAGTGGTCGTCAGTCTGGTACTGGGTCAACTTGCCTCTAGGTCTTAACGCTAGCTACCTGTGTGTATTTAACTACAGTATCTTTAGTTGAGGTCTATGAGTTATGTGGAATTTGATGTATCTTTAATATGGAACAAGATAGTGCCGAATTCGTGTTTATTGGATTGGGAGGGATGGTTCCTTTCCCGGCGACTTGGTACTACTTCACTGGTCGAATTTTTACCGAGCAGAGCGATTCAAGGAACCCGGCGGGATTGTGGTTCCTAGAGTTGCTCCGTTCAATGCAATAGACTCGATCAACGTCTAGTACAGAGGACTGATACCCAACAAAAAATGGGAGGCTCTTTCCGTCGGGTGACGGCTATGCCGCAGACTCACCTGGCCTATCTTCCTCTGATTAGTCTGGTACTGAATCAATCTGTGTCCAGCGTTGGTCGCTGGGCCATCTAGAACTGGCTTTGGGTATGGTATTAAGGCATGGGTTGTTGCTGGTCACTTAGGTAAGGAGTCATAACATTGACCATCTGGTGTGGTGAGAAACTAATGATCGTTTCTCTATTGTAACGAGACCTTAGACATTACTTGAGTGTTGGTAAGTTCTCTTTTCCTCTTACGTTAGATAATTATGCAACGTCCTGCTCTAGCAGATCAGTCCTTCTGAGCATTGATTCTTTAAATTTATCTCCCTCAGACGTGGTGTGATCTCAACTTTTCTGTAAGGCTCCTATAGGACGGACAGCATATTTCCCCGGCGGGGGGTATTCTCATCATGGATTTGTTGACAATCCAGTTTTGTAGGGGCCAAGGCTGCTCCTTCCACCCTATCTTCGGTCATACACTGTGTGTGCACTGCGTGCCCTGCTTGGACCGATCGAGGGGTATATGGCTTCCTACCAACTGCTCCCACTGTCAGAAGTTCTGGAATTGATATTTTACTCATATGGATGACAAATGTCTTACGATTCTGCTGGCTATAAAGAACAACTTCCACTTGAATTGCCGTGGTATTGCCCACAAGTCTCTCCATGATGATGACCAACCATTGTGGGATGCTCTTCTCCGCACACCCTCTCCGGTGCACGGCAATACTGCAAAACGATCGACTACTTTTCGTCCTTGTGCCGCAGCTATTTATTCTCAGATTAAACAGAGAATGTTTAAGTTGTATCAAAGCCCACCTTCTCGACAGATGAGTCATCGGCCAAGGTAGAAATCTCTCCCCCACCCCGAAGAAACGACATAGGTCCTAAGAGAAAGCCCCGGCGGAGCCGAGGAAACGATCGAAATCGAGGTCCCCTCTTCGTCATAAGACTTCCTCCCCGTCGCCAACTCAGGTGTCGAAAAGGAGGAAGGAGTCGCACGGCTCCTCAATGTTGGAAAAGTCGGTGCGGTCTGGTGTCCATTCCTCCCAGGCAAAAAAGAAAGCTTCTATGTCAGGGAGTTCCCGGTCTCACTCCAGAAGGACAGAGACGACCAAGCCTTATACTTCTACCCCCCGCCAGGGCGTTTCGACCCTCCAAAGTGCCCACAGATCAAGTGGCCCATCAACTTGGCCTAAGGTCGTGGGACATGTGTCGCCCTCGATCAGGAAGCAGCCTTATTGTATCCCCAAACGCCGGAGTCGCCGGATGAACGACATTTAGTGTTGTGTGGGGATCGCCGAGCAGTCGCCTCCGTCGTAGTAGACGTATATGAGTCCGTCTCCGAAGTGTACTCCACAGAACCATCTGAGCTGGTATGCTTATCCCCCATGGAGCACTCCCATATCCCCAACTTATGGTTTGATAGTAACGACGGAGGTCCACTACGAGGCCTCTGACGACCCCTCAGCCCGGTTGCCGGATGTCACTTCGTTGCCAGCAGAGACAGCTGAAGTTGAGGGGGAACTCCCTTGGCCAAAGGCTGGGTTCCCCCTCAGAGCTAGACACGCAGGCTTCTCCACCCTCTTGTCTGGCATCTACTAGCAACACTCAATGTAGAGTGTTTGTGACAAATGAACAATTTCATGGTTGGGTTAAATTGTTACACAGTATCAATGAGGAAAGAAAGGCTAGGGTTTCCACCATACTGGCACGGCCTCTGGGTCAGGTGCAAGTGTTGCCTAAATTAACTCCTCCTCTTCCCTCCATTAATATCACTAATGTCACTCAGTCAGTCACACGTGTTACTCCGATGCTTTTGCCGACAAAGTTGAACTTATATATTGTTTGACCTCATTCCCCCTCCCCTTGAAAAGGCACCTTTACTTTAGAACCTTTCTTAATGACCCTTCTGTATGGTCCAGATCGGACTTGGTCGGTAGTACAGCCCACTCGCCCAGAGTTCGCGCAGCATTCGTCGCCGGGGAGGTCCCTGTGCCAGTGCATTGGACCATTGAAGTGAGTGAGCCCAAGAAACTTAGGGCCAAGAACCATGCTGGTGAGATTCTGGACGTTGTCATTAAGGCAATTGCAAACTTATATAATCCTGAGTACTTTGTTTACGCTCAGTCCCCAGCTCTTCCACCTGCCTCTTCTGTGAAGCTGTATTCTGATTGGTCTAAGTTGGACGGTCTTAATGATATTAAGTTGTTGCAGGGTCTAACACTCGAGTTGCAGTCTTTTCCCCGTCGTGACCAATCTGGAATGGCAGTTCTCCACTTGCAGGGTGTGGATCCCGGGCTATGAACTGAGTGGGAACAAGAGACCCAGCTGTTTGCCAGCACCATAACTACTAAGAGCAGTCGTCAGCTCCCGCTGGAGGATCATCATTGGTTCTCCATACCAGTAACGCAGGCGGAAGGGGTGCCCACTTCAATTCTTGAATTTTTGAGTGCTCCTAATTTATCTGTTTGTCAGTTGTCTGAACCGTTTTGTACACCAATTCAAACCGAGGTCGACAAAGATTTTAATACGAGGCAACGTGCATTGCGGTTGCTGTCTCAGTTCCTATTCAGCCACCAGGTGGGAGAGTCTCTCCTAAGGACGACTGATTCGGTCTTAGATAGTAACACACATAAAGCAGTATCTTTCACCCGGCGAGTTCTGCTTCAGAACGCAGTCCAGACCCTCGGCGACGTTCGCATTGCTCTGTTTGACTCTGTGCGGTTGCGTCAGGATCTGAGAGTGTATCTGGTGAAGAGACTGCCCAGATGGCTGGTGCACGTTTAACTGTTTGTTAGACTCTACACGTACCGCTGCTTCCAGGCCGAAGAGCGCGCTAGCCCATACATCTACAACTAGTAAGAGTCAATCCCGTGGGTTTTTTCAGTCATCACAGTTCTCAGCGAAGACTCAATATCGACCTGGAAACAGCGGCACAACTAGGGGTCGTGGCCAGGCTATTAGTACAGTACAGTTATGGTTTAACCTCAGAAATTAGATTGACAAACTGAGACTTTGGGAATATAAGAAACATAAGAAAATGGGAGTCTGCAGAAAGCCGATTGGCCTAAGCAAGGCAGATCCCTGTCCCACACAACCCCAATTACAAAGCCCAATTATAGGCTCAACACTCTAATACCCTGAGGATCATCTTACCAAAACGGTTAGAGATTAACGCAGAATTACGGGGGTCTGCAGAGCGCTGATTGGCCCAACCCGGCTGATCCCCCTTCACACCCAACCCTTCTCGTCCATATGCTTATCCAATTTTATCTTAAAGCTCCCCTACCGTTTTTAATCCCACTATTGCACTTGGTAGTCCATTCCACCCATCTACAACTCTGTTACCAAACCAATATTTGCCTATATCTTTTCTGAAACGAAATTTATCTAATTTGAAACCCTTGGTACGAGTTCTTTCGCTATCACTGAGCTTTAGTACATTTGTCATGTCCCCTTTGTTAATCGCACTAACCCACTTGAACACCTCTATCATATCCCCTCTAACTCTGCGTCTCTCTAACGAATGTAAACCTAATTTCTTCAACCTTTCTTCATACGGAAGATTTCTAATATTATGGATCATTTTTGTCATTCTATGCTGTACTCTCTCCAATGAATCTATGATCATTCTGTAATAAGGACACCAAAATTGGACAGCATAATCCATAATTATGGGGTCCCACTAATGACAAGTAAAGTTTTAAGATAACATCAGCAGTTCTGTTACTCACACTCCTGGAGATGAACCCGAGAATCCTGTTTGCCTTATTACGAACGCTTATACACTGTTTTCTAGGCTTCAAATCATTGCTAACAAACACACCTAGATCTTTCTCGCAGTCTGAATTTTCTAATTCTAAATTAGCTAGTTCATATATTAACATTTGTTTGCATCTTCCCTATCTTTAATACCTTGCATTTGTCAATGTTAAACTTCATCTGCCAATTTACTGACCATTCATGTAAGGTATCTAGATCCCTTTGGAGGCACTCTATATCGCTATCTGAATCAATTGATCTCCCCATTTTAGTATCGTCCCTGCGAATTTACTTATCCTACTAGTTATACCTAAATCTAGGTCATTTATGTATATAAGAAACAACAGGGGACCTAATACCGATCCCTGGGGGACACCACTTTTGACTGCTCCCCACTCTGACTTGGTACCATTTTATGCTGACTCTCTGTTTCCTACCAATTAGCCATGACCTAATCCATCCCAACAAGGACCCTCCTATTCCATGTGCCTCAACCTTTCTCATCAATCTCTCATGAGGGACTCTGTCGAAAGCTTTACTGAAATCTAAATATATAATATCATATGACTTGTCACTATCTACTGCTTCATATACCTCTGAGAAAAAGCTAAGCAAATTAGTAAGGCAAGAACGTCCCTGAGTGAATCCATGCTGAGAAGAATTTATTAAGTTAAATTTTACTAAGTGGCTTCTAATTTTCCTAGCAATAATAGACTCTAGCACCTTTCCTATGATTGATGTGAGACTAATGGGACGGTAATTGGATGCTATCGATTTATCACCTTTTTTGAAGATCGGAACTACATTTGCAAGCTTCCAAGCTTCTGGAACTAAACCTGTTTCTAATGACTTGTTAAATAAAAATGCTAATGGGCTACTTAACTCATCTCTGCATTCTTTTAATACTCTAGCATATACCTCGTCAGGGACCAGGCGATTTTTTAGGTTTCAGTCTGTCAATTTCCTTAAGCACATCATTTCTACTTATACTAACTGTACTTAACATAGTTTCTATACTATCACTATATACCATATTGACTTCTGGAATCTGTGCCAAATTTTCATTAGTGAAAACGGAAAGAAACGGACTATTTAATGTACTGCACATTTCTAAATCATTTTCTGTTATTTCTCCTATTGAAGTTTTTAGGGGGCCTATTACATCTCTAACTTTAGATTTATATAGTTGGTAAAAAGCTTTAGGGTTATTTTTTGAGTCACTGGCAATCCTTATTTCATAATTTCTTTTTGTTTTCCTGATTTCCTTTTTGACCTGACTTGATAGAGTCTGATAGTATATATGTAATTGATTTTTGCCTTTCTTTATTTTTCTATATATTCCTTTCTTTTTTCCTATAAGATCTATTAGCTTATTAGTCATCCATTTTGGTTGGTTCTGCGTCGATCTAAATCTTCTTTTAGAGATATATTTATTTTGAGCATTGTGGAGTGAAGCAATAAACTGGTTATATGTAGGTGGCAAGTTTAAGTCTGGCATATCCTGACTTAATTGCTTAACAATAGGGTCCACCCAAATATGTAGAGGTCATCTGTGTTATCTTCATCCCAAAAGTCCCCAAAACTCCTGTGACGGGTTTTCGAGTTATGGCCACAAAATGGCAGCCATTTTGGATATATAAATGTTTCCAATGTTTTGCTTCTAAAAGGTAAACAAAATAAAATTGGTGAATGAAATATACATCATTTGTTATTATGTGGTAGTTGTAGAAACTTTTTACATCAATTTCTTCAGTACCAAATGCATCAGTGTGCAATTAGGGGCCTTTATTTAACCTAACAAGTGCGCATGGGGGTAATTAGACACCTCTCCCTGTGCGCATGTATTTGAGGTGTTTCCGTCACTAAAATATTCATTGTACCATTATTACCATTAATACTTATCCATATGCGCCTATTATGGGTTGATTATAAAGGTATTAACCTGAAACAACAATAAAACAAGTGAAAACAGCGTTTGGATGGTCAAAATCGGAGATATAGCCCGCGAGTTGTATAATGTATGGGTGAGGCAAGCTGCTTTCCTGCCAATTTCCCTCAAGGCCACTGAGACACAGTCGATCAATACTCTCTCTCTCTCTCTTGCATTCGCTTGCTATCAGTGATGACCACACCCTGCAACCGGATTTCTAATGTTAGCACGAAAATATACCTCAGAATAAGGGAATAGCAGGGAAAATAGGTGATAACTGAAGGAGAGGAGGAAAGTGGGGAAGGAGGGGAGGTAGAGGACTGAGATTTTGTATGGCCCAGGGGCCAAAAAAAAAATAAAAAATAAAAAAAAAAAATAATAAAAAAAAACATTGTCGATGTCAAAAGTTGATTTTTTTTTTTCTGACTCTTAAGAGTCTTCCCGCAGTCCGCCGGGGGAACTCTTAAGAGTCTCCCCACAGTTCCCGGGTTAAAACAAGAATTTGACTAGCACTTGATAGGAATATTCCCATTCCTGCTATGGGAAATGTAATCGGTATATCAAAATGCTGACCTAAATAAATCATCTACATAATGTTGTTGTATTTCAAATGCTACCAAAACGACCTTTCAAGGACAAACCAATGCCGAGTTATCTTTGTTTGAATATATGTTATTCAATAGATGCCATAAGCATTAGCTAGTTTCCGACCATATGTACGTCTACATTTTGCTTGTAAAGACATTATAGAACACATGTTTACGACATTATAATCAGTTGAAAATAAAGTCCAGCTTCAATAACCTTAATTACCGTAAAAAAAGTATAGTGAACTGAATATATATCCGGTAACTACTTGCAATACAACTAAACCTTGTTGTGTGAAAAAATTATACAAATTTATCTAGATTAGTTTTCAACTTATTAGGCAAACACATAGAAACTATACAATATAAAATGTCTTTAACATGATGAAACACCCTTTTTACATACAAGGAATTATGCATTAATTCTATCTATCTATCTATATGCTCAGGCCCAATCCCCATTTTGGGGGTAGCCGACTCGAGACAGAGCAAGAACAGGGAAAACACAAAAACAACATAAAACAAAAAATAAACACAGATAAAAAACAAACTCTCACACATCCAGGTCACCCAGGAGAAGACCCAGAGACAAGGGTTACCAAGGTCGCTCCAGCACTCCCCCGGCCCCTGACCACCCGGAGAGGTTCCGATCTCGGCAGGCAGACATGCAGCGGAGCCAAAGCCACAAGCCCTCCCACCACACTTCCAGGCACACCCTTCATATTAATCGTCTCCCCGGGCCAGGCGCCTGATGGACTATTATCTAGTCCAACTTGCGCCCGACCCCTTACTCCAAATGACCACGTGTTCACTATTCACAAGCATTCTCCATTCACTCCTGTCCACCACCACTTCCCCTGCCTGATCTATAGTCATTCCTCTGTCATCCAAAGCCTTTCTTACACAGTCTCTCCATCTCAATGGGGGTCTTCCTGCCCTTCTATCTCCCCTTGTACCTGACTCACATATTCTCTTTGTAAGCCTTTCATCTCCCATTCGTTCAACATGACCATACCAGCTCAGCACCCTTCTGTCCACTCTGGCTGACAAATGTTCTTGCTGCCCCACTCTCCTACGTATCTCTTCATTCCTCAATCTGTCTCTACGAGTAACTCCACACATACTCCTCAAGCAGCTCATCTCCATCACATCCAGCCCTCTTTTCTCCTTTTTCTTCAGAGCCCATGTCTCAGCCCCATACATCACTGTTGGCACAACAATTCCTTGATACAGTGCACTTTTTACTTTCACTCCGAGATTTCTCGTCTTCCACATACTTCCCATTGCTCCGAAAACCTTCCTTCCTTCACACACTCTCTGTTTTACCTCCACTTCCATACCTCCACTCCTGCTTATCGTTCCTCCTAGATATTTAAAGCACTCTACTTGTTCCAATATTTCCCCATCCATGCATTAATTACATTATAAAAAACAAATATGAATCATTCTTGATTATTTCACTTAAATTATTTCCTTTTCTTTTTATGTAGGTTGAGAATCTTCATAATTTTCAGTTTCGCTATGTTCCTCTACATATCCATCTATATCTCCTTCTTCATCTTCATCAAATGACCATTGATTATTGCACCCATGACCAGCACAATACCCACACATATATGTACACGGGAGTCCACTTCTCCGGCACTCGCAGTTCAGTTCACAACCTGCTCTACAATTACTTGTTATAAGATGAAGTAGGGAAGGTGGTACTGGCTCTTTAAGAGATGTAACTGGTCTCAATCGGTAATTTTCTAACTTCCAACCCCAGTCAGTGGGGTCTAGAGTAATCCCTTGCCACTGTTGCACTTGATGGAATGTACCATAAGAATGTTGGCGTGCTGCTGCTGATGTTGGGGGAAGTGTAGCTGTATCAAATTTGGCATGTACAGGCTGTTTAGCTATCGTCCTTAAGTATGTAAAGTACCTCTGTTTATCAAGACTACCATCTGGCTTTCCTCCATACATGACTAAACAAAATGCTTCTCCAGGAACAGCTATATCATCTGCAGAGGCCTGGAGGTCATTGAAAATTTGCATCTTGTGATGTAGTGCAGGATCTTTTATATTTTATAAGGAACCCTTTTCCCCTTGTGATACACAGTAGAGGTTGTATCGCAACCTGTTATTGCATGCAGGGAGAGCAAGCTGCCAGTCATGTCACCCATTTCACTTTGAATTCTCTTACTGCTTAATATTTTATCTATATGTGCTTTATTTGCAGGGATCATCATTTTGATATCAGTCTGAGGTTTGGCAAGAACAATTAAGAGGACAAGAGGTTCAGTATCTTCCCCCACAATAACTGATTCATGCCCTAAATCTCTTATGTCAGTTGCTGTTGTTACTATCAATCTGTCAGCAT
Organism: Paralithodes platypus; assembly: GCA_032716605.1. Taxonomy (NCBI): domain Eukaryota; kingdom Metazoa; phylum Arthropoda; class Malacostraca; order Decapoda; family Lithodidae; genus Paralithodes; species Paralithodes platypus. Next base: position 15,517,549 of record CM064557.1, on the reverse strand, counting down.
CTGCCTCTGCCTGATGGACCTTACAACCAGCAGTTTCAATATGTGTGGAGAGGAGTTTGATCAATCCCGCCTTGTTTTTTGTATTCCCAAAGAATTCCTGCTGAGACACTGGGACTTGTATGTGACTTTCTACAGTAAAATCTCTAGATGATTGAGTTTCTCCTCGACAAAAGTGTTCTTGATATTTTGTAATGTGAGTTTCATATCCATCAAATACTACGTGAGCATTCCCGTACTTCTGTTTAATGAATGATGTATACTGAGAACATATCTGACTGAATGAAACAGGACATTGCCACACAACATGATGACAAAATTACCCACCACCTAAAGTATACACTGGTCCAGCTGGAGGAAAATTTTCATAGGCTGCCAATGCCTCAATCACTGGGACATGAGAAGATGTTGTTCCTTTACGCAAAGAAAAATCACCAAAGAGGGAAGGTAGTCGAGGTGAGAGTTTGTATGCCAGATATGATGCAAGGTCAGATTCACTTCTAGCGATGCATACAATTCGATGGAATAAGTGGTTTGGCTTGATAATAGACGTCTGTGTATCTTTCATCTTAATTGATTTTGTTACAGTTGACAATGACCTGATGTTGTTTCTTCGCTGCAGGTGAATATATCTGAATACTTTTCCTTCCATTGTCTTCATTGATGCTCTTCCAACTGCATAGGCATCATCACACTTTACTTTTTCATTGGTCACAATAGCACTCGACATGGAGGTTAGGAGAGGTATAGGTTGGTTGAATGGGTTGTGTATAGCTAGCCAATCTTTGAAGGTATTCATGTCAGTAAGATCACGAGTCTGCCGAGATTCACGAAGGTCAATATGCTGCTCTGAAGTGGTAGTAGTAACACCACTAACAGACTCAACAACATTGATGATACTGGCTGTTGCAGGCGTTGACTTAACCCACATAGCGATAACTGATGGTGTTATTCCATGTCCTCGGGTGAGACCTCCAGTGTTTTGATGGAACGCTTGAGGACTTGCTCAATTGTCATATCAGTCCAGATCCCTGATCAGAACTTGTCAGATCTTCTAATTGTGAAATATCCTTGTGTTGTAAGCTTTTCAAACTCCTCTAGCTTCATGATTGTTTCCAGTTCATGCATTTGCTGTAGATACACTTGAGTCGACTTTTCATAATTCAGGTGTCCTGCTGCGTGCAAGTAGGGCAACATGAGTTTTAAACTGTACAGATGAAGAAACCAATCACCACAATGCTCTGCTCTTATAAAAAGTTTCACAATAGTAATACACCTAAATTACTGTACCCATAGCTTTTCGGTTCTTCCACATGATTCAGCATCTTTAAGTTTCATTTCAAGATGATCCATGATGCCCTCTACAGCACTTTAGTTTACTGTTACCTCCAGAGTTTCAGTGTTGTGAAGCAATGACATGTAGCAGGTATGTAAGTCTTTCTTAAGAGTCTCGTTAACCGAAGATGACTCCAACAATAGTACTGCTACTGCAAGTTGAGCAAGGAAATGAGCTCGAAGACTCCTGGCATAAGCATGTCCAGTCATCATATGAACAACACTGTTCTTTGCATACACTGTCTCCCACAGTTCTTCAAGGCGACTTCCAGCCATTATGGTCCCTATAGCTCCTAAATATGACATAAGAAGATGAAACCCTCCAAGGCGAATAGTGGCACATGAAAGAGGGCTACTAGGACCAGCAGCAAGAACCATCTCACAAGCTTTCGAGTACAGTGGTTGGTCAAAGGTTACCATGATCGTAGACTGTCCACATTTTTCATCTTCTTCTGCAGCATTCAGGAGGCAAGTGTAAATCGTAGAAGGGTTGGTAGGATCAAGATTGACAAATGGTATTTAAAGGTAGAATAGCTGATGTCTTGTAAGATGAGCTTTTACTGTATATCTTGCTCATCAATCCACTCCAATTCGAGCATGGGAGACCTTGAAGCCTTGCGCTACATATCCACAAAGTGTCAAGTCGATGGGCTATTTTTGCACTTTCAGGTTCTTGTACAAGTGTTTCTGTGTCTTCAGCAGTCAAAAGTGAATAGCCCGGTGTCATACGCGGATGGTACACAGTTAATTTGGCAAGTCCCTGAGTTGCTAATGCTTCAGTGTCAATTCTTTCAGTCCTGGGAATGGCTGTCTACATGAACTTGATCTGCCGGTGTCACACAATTGATTCCTTCCATTGAGTGGAATGTATTATGGCCATCTAAAGTTGCAACATTATAGTCAGCATTGTTATATACAAATTGGATATATGATTGTAGATCTACTACAGTTGATGGGTTCATTGCAACTGATGCTTCATACAGCAATATTTCTCTATATGGGCCACATAATCCTAGGTTAGAAACGATGTCAATTAGTACTTGTGACCCATACTTTCTGTGTAGATGAACACCCACACCAGTTTCTATAGGAGAGACAAATGATCTTGGACGAACAGCAGCAATGACAGCATGCTGTATACTGATTGACTTTCTTTGTATGTGACTATAATTTTCTTTCGGTTTCAAGATTCCATCAATTAACATACACAGAGAATCTGGAACAAGCTCACAATTTCCACAAATTACTTGCTCTGCTTAGGGGAATACCTGACAAATAGAATGCCTAAAAATTAAAAATAAATAAAAACATTAATGATCATACAGTGCTGAAAATCATATAGTATGTATTTACTGATTTGTCACATATACGCAAAAAAGTATGCCTGCAGATGTACAGTACATATATTCAAACAAAAAGATAACTCGGCACTGGTTTATCTTAGAAAGGTCGTTTTGGTGTCATTTGAAAGACTAAGAAAATTTTGCAGATGATTTATTTAGGTAAAAAATGTTAAAATACCAATTAGTTTGTCCATATCAGGAATGGAAATATTCCTATCAAGTGCCAGTAAAAGTTTTTTTTTTTTTAAAAGGCCCATAATTTCACACTGATGCATTTAGTACTGAAGATATTTATGGAAACAGCTTCTACAACTACCACAAAATAAAACAAATACGTATATATCATTTACCAATTTTTGTCTTTTACCCAATAGAAGCAATAAATGAGAATATTTTAAAATCCAAAATGGCCACCATTTTGTGGCTATAACTAGAAAATCTGTCACAGGAAGTTTTGGGATTTTTTGGATGAAGATAACACAGATGACCTCTACATATTCCCAAAGTCTCAGTTTGTCAATCTAAATTCTGAGGTTTGAGCTAAAATTTATCTAATTGTACTGTACTATATAGGCAAGGGCAGGTGGTTTCGAGGTCAACCCAAGGGTAAGTCAGGCAATGATGGCAGAGCCTCTCGCCTGACAGTGCCAACTTCTGAGTCAACCCCTTCCCTTCCAAAAAACTGAGTACCCACATGGCTCTCTCACTCCCAGGGCCCACCAAGGGTAAGCCGGATCCGAGAATAGCTCTGCCGAACCAGACCAATGTTGTCACTGGCGATTTCCGGGTGTGTTATCGGGCATGGCCCTGCAATACATGGGCAAGGACAGTTGTACACAAGAGCCTCTCTTGGCGTTGGATCCGGCGCCCTCATTTACGGCTACCAATAGAGTACAATCATGTTTCTTTGGAGGTAGAGAAACTGATCCAAGAGATGGTTTCAAAGCGTATAATTGTCCCAGTCAAGTCAGGCTACCCAGTGTTTACATTCCCGCTTTTTCTTGTGCCAAGGAGGGACAGCGATCAGATAAGGCCGGTCATAGACATGTCTTCTCTGAATCGCTACATTCACAATCAGTCATTCAAGATGCTGACTGTGAGTCAGATCAGGCTGACACTATCGCCGCAATGTTGGATGTGTTCCTGAGATCTAGCAGAGACCTATTGGCACGTCCCCACAAACAAGCTCTTTCAAAAGTACCTCGCCTTTTGGGAAGGGCACCAGACGCTTGTGATCCAAAGGATGCCCATTGGACTAAACCTGGCACCTTGCATTTTCACGAAGTTGGTTCCGACAGGTTCTGCTACCATTGATGCTGAAGGGAATTACAATTCTATGGTATCTCGACGATTGGCTGGTGGTAGCAGATTCCCAAGACTTATGCCTGTAACATGTACAACTAGTGTACAACATGTTCAGATTCTGGGGTTCAAGGTGAACTTGGCAAAGTCTCAATTTGTTCCCGTCAGAGTCATCCAATGGATGGGTCTGCTTTGGGACACCGAACATTTGACCATAAGCTAGAGTGCAGACAACCGGCGGAGATTTCGCAGGAAACTCTTCCATTTTCTGCACAGTCTGAGTATCACACAGCGACTGGGGGAGTCCCTAGTCAGCTCACTCAATTGGATCCGTTTGACGGTGCTGTTGGGCTGTCTGAAGGTCAAGAGGTTGATCTTGGAGGGAAACAAGCATTTTCCTCTTTTGCCAGAGAAAAAGCTATCACCTATCCCAAAATTAATCCGCAACCTACTGGCGTTCTGGGCGAAGCCAGAAATATTACACTCGACTGTGACATGGACAACTCCTCCTCCGAAAGTATGCATAGACACAGATACGTCTGGTACCCTGGGATGGGAGTGCCAGTCAAATCTCGGACATCAAGGTCTATAAGTTTCAATCAGGTTTCAGAGGCATGTACTCGACAGACTCCTGTCTCATCCATTTAACAGATCACATTCGTAATGAAATGTCTAAAGGTAACTACACCGGTATGGTTCTTCTTGACCTACAAAGAGCGTTTGACACAGTAGACCATAATATCCTATGTAATAAACTACAAGCAATGGGCATTGGGTCAGTGAACTGGTTTAAATCTTATCTTAGTGGTAGAACACAAAGAGTCAAAATTGATGATAATCTTTCTGATCCTATGCCAATTAACTGTGGGGTCCCTCAGGGAAGCATCCTTGGTCCCTTACTCTTTCTCTGTTATGTGAACGACATGGAGCTGAGCGTATCGTGTAAATTATTACTGTATGCTGACGACAGTGTGCTTCTGGTTTCAGCAAAAGACCCAATAAGTATTGCCACCTCACTTTCCAAAGAACTAGAATCGTGTAGTGATTGGCTAGTGGACAATAGACTATCTCTTCACCTGGGCAAGACAGAAGCCATCTTATGTGGAACATAACGCAAACTGAAAGACATTGAGGGCTTCTCGGTCAACTGTAATGATATTCCCATAACAACAGTGTCACAAGTGAAATATCTCCGACTAAAACTGGACTCGACTCTGTCAGGTGAAACAATCTTGGAATCGATCCTGAGTAAATGTAGAGCACGTATTAAATACCTGTATAGACAGGTGGGATGCTAGCCAGCGGCGACCAAAAAGACCCTATGCCAAGCGCTAGTTCAATGTCATTTTGACTATTCTGTGTCATCCTGGTACTCTGCATCATCTAAATCAGCACAGCACAAGCTTCAGGTCACTCAAAATAAAATGGTTAGGTTCATGCTGAACCTAGGACCCAGATCGCATATTGGCCAGGAACAACTTCAGTCACTTGGTATGCTCAATGTCTCTGACAGGGCCAACAAATCAGACTCATAAATGCCTTCAAGATATTTGATGATAGGGCTAGTATTTAATGAGTAATTTTGTTAAAGCAAATGAGAGGATTGGACACAATACAAGGAATAGGATGTATAATTTTACGGTCCCGAGAATCCAAGGACAGGGTAAGCTAACATTCTTCTTCACTGCCATCAAAGACTGGAACAACCTACCCCAGTCAGTCCGTGAAAGAGAACACTGTATTCCTTCAGACGTAGCTTGAAGGAGCACCTGAACCGGACAGTGCGAGAAGGGAGCACCAAGCTTATGTCTACTACTAAATACGACATAAGAGATAGGCAAAACAAACTGAAATGATTACTGAAATATTTTGACCAGTCCAACTATAGAATGTAAGGTATCTTAACCCTTAACTGGCGGCGAGCAACATAAGTCGAGTGAAAGAAATTTGGACTATGTGGCGGCTCACAACATAAGTCGTGTGCCATTTTCAGCACGTAATGTTGCTGAGAGAGAGAGACAAATGGTGGCAGGAGAGTAGCGAGCGTATGACTGCTCCAGACCACCGCGGTGGACCAACTGACATGAATCCCACCCTCCTCCACCCTCTCACACTCGCTACACAGTGAATTATGTAGGGAAAGTACCGAATTACATGGTTTTTGCACTCGCGTTGCGCGATTGTTGCAAGAAAACTAGCGGTCATACAAGGATCGTTGGGGTGTCATTGGAAAGCTCTGTTTATGCCCTTTCAGGGATAGATACTTGTTTTACGCTCTGGGTCTTATTTAGGCATGAAAATTACCACGTAAACAACCCTATTTTGGGTAAAAACACCCCGCTGGGCGGTACATATTAATTACCGCCTAGGCCGCTCGTTAGGTGTTAATATAACCCCCTAGAAATACTTTCTCTAAAGTATCTACTTTTTTTTGTCCTCCCTTTTTTTCCCAGCTAACCTAATCCCACGAGGACCCCCAATGGAAATACGCCTAGCGGCCTTATTGGGCTATCCTTAGTTGGAATTATGCAAAGCTGGTACATGTCATATTTGTAACATATTATGTGGTACCAACATTGTAAAATTCTAACTGAATAAATATTATTATTATTATTATTATTGTTATTAATTAATATTATTATTAATATTATTATTATTATTAAGGTCAGGGTTTATCGTCCAAGGACAACGACCTTCATATCAATGCAAAAGAACTGTTAGTCCTCTCTCTTTTCTGCAAGATCACAGCTTAACTCTAGTGGGAAAGTCAGTGGCCTTCAGAATGGACTATCTGAATTGCAGTAACATGCATTCAGAAGCAAGGTTTATTGAAATGTCTAATATTGCTAAGATTGTTTGAAAGAGATCTTTCAGCTAGCCGAAAAGCTAGAGATATATCTCCACGCCACGTATCTGCCCAGAGTGTCGAACCTATGGGCAGATGCTCTGTCACGACGACAGAGCACCCTAGTGGAATGGTCCCTATCAAACTGTCTTTCAACAGATGATTGCTGGGCCATACCCTCCACAAGTGGATTTGTTTGCATCAGAAGCGACATACAAGTTACCTCAGTTCCTCACTCGCTGGGTGAAAACCCCGGCGGGAGGACCAGACGCATTTCTGGTGGACTGGAACAAATGGAGTTCCATTTGTCTGTTTCCACCACCAGACGCATCTTTAATGTGCTAAAGTAGTTGTCCACGGACCTATAGGCTCTGACTGTACGGGTTCACTTCTTCCACCATTTCAAACGCATCAACCAGTCTGAGATCGGGGTCGGGGCTTCAAGCAACCAAACCAAACAGGAGGCCCGAAACTTCGCATCCCAATATCCTTCTTACTTCTAATCCCTCTCATTTTGGTC
>CM064557.1:15459926-15510107 GCA_032716605.1 Paralithodes platypus | reverse complement strand
TATAAACACACCAACGAGGTCCATAATGCACATGCATAGCCTGAAGAGGGATGAAATTGAATTTATTACTGGAAGTTCAAAGTAAAGCATACAATTGACACTCTTCAAGCAGTTTTTGCAAGAAACTTTGCACAGCAAAATGGGCTGAATGAGACACCCTGGGAGAATGCCGAACAAACTGAAACACGAAGGTAAATAAGCATCTGTCTGAAAACAACTCTAAATATCAAGCAACCCAAACTAGAATATGCCCACCATGTAGGTTGGGGAATGGTGACAACCTCACACACCCAAAGATCTAGAGAGAAGAGGAGGGTCTACTCACTTAGGACTGAAATAGAACATTCCTGCACACTTATGTTATTCGGCTGTATAGGAATTACTTCACACTAAGGTACCAGGTGTTACGGCTGGATCGGCAATACATATTCGGGATTCTTGATCGTAGGACAGAAATGGCTTAAGTGACAACGACACGCTCGAGTTCCAGTCCCAAATACTATATGCCTCCCAGACAACAAAAAAAGCACCAACGGCCCTACAGAGTTTATCGTCTATGGTAAACGAGGTACCTTAACTCGTGCGAAAGTGTAACAACAGGGGTAGGCTATGAGGCTAAACTCCCTCAGACAGTATAGGTGTACGTTATTACTAAAGACTGCAATACTCCCAAGAAACTACGTTAATATTAAGGCCCTCTAATAATGTAGAATAGAAGCAGGCTAAAGGTATGACAGTGAAATGCTAAATGACAAATGTTCACGCCTACTTGAAGACGCTGCACTACAACTAACGGTCCCCATAGCAATCCCTCAAAACGAAAACGTCATGGAAGCATAGAGACTCTTAAATTCTGACTCTAAATGCATACTCATTTCCAAGTTGGGTCAGAGAAAAAACCTTGATTAACTTTTACCTTTAATGCTTCCACAAAACCCATTGTCTCCATCTATTCCCCCGTCAGGACCCGTCAGGTCTCCAGCGGACTATCCCTTTATTCTTCGAAGCAATACAGAAAAATCAACCTTCATCTTCCTCTCAATATTCTTGGTGTCTATTTTCTTCTGCTCTCATTTGGAAGGACCATATTACCAGTCTTGCTAAGGCAGCTCCCAGAAGCTGGGTGGCTCAAAAGCCTTGGGGGTTCTTTTCCCCTGTACAGCTTCTTTGCTCTGTACAGGGCATAGTGCGCCCTTGTATTGAGTATTGTTCACTGTGGGGAGGTTCCTCTCACACTGCTCGACTAGACAAAGTTGAAGGAAGGCTTTCGTATCATTAACTCGCTCCACTCACCAACTCTCTGCAATTCTCTCTCTCTCTTCGCCGCAATGTTGCATCTCTCTCACTATTCTATCGCTACTATAATAATCAGTGTTCCTCAGAGCTATCCCAGTGCATACCACCTCCTTTACGTAGCACGTGGTACCCGTCTCAATCCCACCCCTACTCTGTGCAACCCAAGAGTGAAACGTTACTCTCAAACTTTCTTCTCACGCTGAGCTCTGGAACTCTCTCCCAGAATCATTTTCCCCCTTCCTATGACTTAAATTCTTCAAACTCCGTGTGTCCAGGCATTTTGGCTGCGAACGTCCCTTGATTTTGGCCCTGTCACGTCTTCAACTATGGGGGAGGCACTCGCTATAGGCAGTTATGCCTTTTGCCTCCCTCAATCACATAGAAAAAAAAAAAAAAAAAAAAAAAAAATACTAACATGCACTAGCATGTAGCATACAAGATGTTCATGATCCAGTAGATACCTAATAATACACATGGGAGGAACATAAACAGTAGTCACTTATTATAATAATGAATCTATACTTGGAATAACTAAAAGGTTGCAGGCAACAGTACTGCGCCGGTAGCCTACTACCGCATAGGCTACTTCGCTTCTCTCACTCTGGCTCCCCTCCGAGTCCGTATGCGCCCTATGCAACAGAACTCCGGACACAGCAGCAAAACGACAGTGCAGTTAATTGATACATGAAAGTATTAATAGTGTTGTCTTGTGTGTGAGTAATGTGTATTGTAAAGTGTTATAGATATTTACTTAAAGAGAGCTGCAATGCATAGTAAAATAAAGATATATCCCACTCATCATCCCCATGTGTTCTAGCTAGCAGGCCAAGTCACAGGAACAACGAGTCCCAGCACCGAAAGCGAGAACCCAGGAGAAGACTGTAGAGAACACAAGGACAGATAAATTACGTTACTCTACTATACCGGCACTACGAGCGAGCTGTAGTCTCGGGTGCTACACTCGCTCCTGGCTCGGTATGCAAATCAAGGCTAAGTCCTCGTCCCTCTACAGACAACTCCTGGGCATGGTCGGGCTCTTACACATGGCACCAGTCTAGTCACAATTGGGATGATGAGCAGGGCATATAACTCGTGAACATGTAGAACGTTCACCAACTATCCTCATCAAGAAGATCGCTGTTCACATTAACCCCTTAAATCTAATACATGTAAATATATGCTTGTCCTAAGAGTAATACGAGAGGTGAGTGCTGAAACTCCTTTAGGACCTCAAGGGAAGGTTATGCATTTAAATAGAGAGAAGAATGAAATGAGAGTAATGTCGTCAGAGAGAAAGAGTGCAACCGTGAGAAGTGGGGGGAGAGAGCAAGGGATGTTAGAATCTCAAAGGTTCTAGGCAACCTGATCATAGAACACACAGCCAGCCTCCAGGCAATGTGCTGTATGACAACATGGGCCCAGCCCAGGCAGGCAACAATGGACTACCAACCCTATCGCGCCTAGCTATAAGCGCAAGGCTGCCAACCAGTCCATACGTCTGGCAACCACCTGGCCGGCAGCGCGGCGCGTTGCTACCCTCTTGCTCTGAAGCCCAACTCACTCTCTCTCTCTCTCTGAACTCCAACGGTCTTATCTATCAACTTCTCTATTGATACTACATATTAAATGGAAGGTCTCGACATGGCTTAAAACAAAACCCACCACTGGTTAGCACATGACGAGACCTTTGCAGAGATACAAAGAACATAGTTATAAGTTGTCACACTCAATATACATAGCGGCTGACGGTAGCCAGATCACGGGCGGTACAGTGGAGTACCAAGGAGTACAAGCAGGTTGCGTTGCCCAGCACTGGGTTGCGTCACAGCCCCCCCAAGATTTTAGATAATCGACCTTAGAAGCATTATCAAAATCTGACAGGCAACCAACCGACCTGCTACCCTTAGCTGCCACTAATTGCAAAAGGTGCACAACAACTGAAGTGTGAATTATACATAAAACACAATATCGCATGCATCATGCTACAACAATAAAGAGTTACAAACTAAAAAAAAGAAAGAGTTTTCTCGTTTATTTTATTGTTTTATAATCTTTTTGGACGGCGTTATGATAGCCTAATTGTACTCCTGCTCAACCCACACACTGTGCACGACTATCTTGGATCATCAACCCTTGATAGACAATCTGCTATCATGTTCTCAATCCCGGCAATAGGATGAATGTTGAGATTATACTCTTGGAGCATTAGGGACCACCTGGTCAACCGCATATTCCGATTGTGAAACTGATTTAGGAATTTCAAGGGATGATGGTCCGTATAAATCGTCACTACCGGGCCGTAGGCTGGAACATAAACTTCGAAATGTTTGAGCGACAAAACGATAGCCATAAGCTCCTTCTCTATAGTCGAGTAATTCCTTTGTGCCGAATTAAACTTGCGAAGAAAGAAGCTCACTGGGTGTTCCAAGCCCTCGGAATCAGTCTGCAGTAACACTGCCCCGGCACCCACACCGCTGGCATCAGTCGCCAGCTGAAAACTCCTGGAGAAGTCTGGGGCCCTCAAAATCGGATGTGTACACAGCAGGTGTTTGACTAGGTCGAAAGCCCTCTGACACTCCGCAGCCCAACAGAACTTCACTGACTTCGACAGTAGATCATTTAACGGTGCTAAGACAGTAGAGTATCCCCGGATGAAGCGCCTATAATAGCCTATCATACCTAGGAACCGCATGACCTGGCGCTTAGTGGTGGGCCTGGGAAACATATTGATAGCCTGTATCTTGCTCAGGGGGGGGCACACCCGGCCTAACCCGACCACAAAGCCAAGATACTGCACAGTAGCCTTTACAAACTCGCACTTCCTCAGGTTCACCACCAGCCCAGCATCGTGCAACTTCCCAAACAGGGTCTCTAAGTGCCTTAGGTGATTTTCAAAATCGTCATCATATACTATCACGTCATCAAGGTAGACCGTGCAGTTAGGGATTTCGTCACAAATATCGTTCATCAGGTTCTGAAACGTGGCAGGTGCGTTCTTAAGCCCATAAGGCATTACGTTACATTGGTAACCATCTACCACAAAACCACAAACTTGCTTAGCTCGGTCCGACAGGGGTACTTGCCAGTAGCCTTTTACAAGATCAATTTTAGTAAGGTACTTTGCATTCCCTATCTTGTCCACGCTGTCGTCAACTCGAGGCAAAGGGTAAGGGTTGGTAGTGGTCAAGCCATTTAGCCTACGAAAATCTATGCAGAACCGCACCTTGCCGTCAGGTTTTGGCTGCAACGTGACGGGTGATGTCCACTTCACATAACCTTCAGTGATCATCCCTCTCTCAACCATGTACTTTAACTCCTCCCGTAAAGCTGGCAACTTTACCGGGGGCACACGGTAGGGCACTGACTTGAAGGGCACATTATCACCGACGTCCACGTCGTGCGTTACCTGAGTAGTGAGACCTGGGTGTTCGGCGAAAACACAGGGGTATGACCTGAACAGGCCTAGGACAGCAGCACCCTGGTGCTCAGGCAGGTGACTTACAGCTTGCCTAGCCTCTTGTTCAGTATTCCCCGCCCACTGTTCCGTGGAAATGACACAGTCCCAGCTATCCTCCTCAGCAGCATGACTGTCCCCACCTCCTTCTCCACCCTGGCCGCTGCAGGCCAGCACAGGGACAGTGAGAGGCTCTGAGGGGCGTCTCACATACTCTTTCATGAGGTTAACATGACATAACTGATGTTTTTTCCTACGGTCAGGTGTTGCAACGAGATAATCAAGGTCTGACAGTTTCTTAGCCACCACATACGGCCCAATGAACTTGGCAGAAAGGGGGTGTCCAGGCAAAGGTAAAAGCAACATTACCTCCTGACCCACCGAAAACTCCCGAAGCTTCACCTTGGCGTCATACTGGTGCTTCATGACCGCCTGTGCATTAACCAAGTTATTACCTGCCGCTGCCATGCAACCTATAAGTCTCTCCCGGCTCTCAAGGACATATTTAAGTACAGACCCCGGCTTCTCTTCGCCCTCCCAGATCTCTTTCACCATACTTAAAGGTCCTCTCACATTATGGCCAAAGACTAGCTGATTTGGACTGAACCCCAGGCTCTCTCCTGGGACTTTCACGTGCAGCGAACAGAACATACGGCAGACCCAAATCCCAATCAGTGTCATGTTCTGCACAGTAACAGCGTAGCATACTCTTCAGGGTCGAGTGCCACCGCTCCAAGACTCCCTGACTCTCGGGATGGTAGGCTGACGACACTACATAACATATACCGTGCAACTGAAGGGTTTGCTTGAACAATTTGGATGTAAAATTGCTCCCCTGGTCTGACTGCACCTCACGTGGAAATCCATAGCGGGAACAGAACAATAATAAGTTTTTAACAACTGCCTTTGCCGAGCCGTTTCTCATGGGGTATGCGTCCGGGTATCTCGTAGCCACATCCATGATTGTCAACAGGAATTTATTGCCACTACTAGTAGGCGGGAAAGGGCCATCCAAATCTACTACAACTTTGCTGAACGGAGGCCCGGTGACAGGTATGGGAAACAAAGGTGCCTTCGGGATTGTCTGGTTAGGCTTCCCCGTTGTCTGGCAGGTCGCACACCCAGCCACCCATGCACAGACATCAGCCTTGACCCCAGGCCACCAGAAAAACCTGCCCAATGCCGCCAATGTTTTTGTTACCCCCAATGACCCGCCACCGGCACATCATGCGCCAGACACAATAAGGACTCTCTATACTTATTTGGAACAACCACCTGGTCTACTACCCTCGCACCGCCCTCCCACTTCGATTTGGGGTCTAAAAATCTGCGGTACAATATCCTGTTGAGCCTAAAGAAATCTCCCGGCTTCGCATCCCCATCTTCCTCCAACTCTATGGCACCATTGCTATAACGAGCTAGGCTAGCATCTTGCAGCTGCTGCTCACTAATGTCCCCGGGCGTCAATGCATCAAGATGGTTTTGTAATAAGACATTACCCCGGCTAGTAGGCTCTACTGCCTTAGTGGCTCTCGCTACAGCTCTTGCCTCACGCGAAGTCTTACCCAACTCTGCCTTGTTACACACCATCTCTGGGCCAGAGTCAACTCCCGTGTTTATTATAGGTCCAAGTACCGAATCACCGAGAAGTGCAGCAGAATCAATGTCCCTTTTCCTGCCCTTAGCAACCTTCTCCTGATCCTTCCTCCACTGTCCCCGAGGTTGAGTGCTGGGCTGTGCAGGAGCTGCAGAGCGAGATCGGGTTACCACACAGGCCATCTCATCCTGTTGGCACCTCCCAACCCATTCCCGATTCTCACCATCCACGTCGGCCGCCCTGTCGGCAACGACTAAGGGTGGAGTCCCGGAAGTGGGCACCGCAAAGTCGTTGCCGAGAAGAAGGTCGACGCCCTCAACTGGCAAACACTCAACGATCCCTACATCCAGCTCCCTGCACACCTCTCCCACTCTCAACTCCAACCTCACAAGTGGGTATGACCTCGTAGCATTTATACCCTGCACCACAACAACTCTGGCCGCATTTATCGGTTTCCCTGTGAAGTTCCTCAACAAAGTTTGCGAAGCCCCCGTATCCCTCAACAAGTCAACCCTCCGTAGTTCACTCCCCCAGCTCACAAACCCGTGTCCCCGATGGCTACAGAAAGTGTCCCGGACAGGTGTCGAGCCTTCCGTACGCTTCTTTACCGCGTGTGCCTCAGCTGCTGACAACCTACCCCGGGCAGTTGCTGCAGCCTTCAGAGACACACCGATACTGTGAACCAATGACACCGGCTTAGCGGGAGTGTTACTAGGGCACTCACGTGAATAATGGCCTAGCTTCTGACATTTGTAACATTTCACATCCCCAATGGGCTTCTTCCCTTGTGCGGGCGAAGAAGGGGCCTGACCTTTAGTAAACGGGAGAGGCTTGTGTTTGTAGGTGTTATTAGGTGCAATGCTTTTAGTGTGGTTATGTGTGTCATAGGATTTGTTATTATCGAAAACTCTGGTGGGTGGGGTATAGCGCCCCTTCTGCCCTGACTCAGCCCTCTGAGCGGCACCGCAACCACGAATCAATGATAATCTGAGGTCTGCCATCTTGGCAGCCTCCTCTACTGTCTTGGGACATTTTTCCTTAATGTTCAGCGTTAGATCGGTTCCAGTACATTTGTAAAACTGTTCCAGATAGAAAAGTTGCTTAATTTCCTCAGCCGACTCTGCGTGCTCGGACCGAAACCAGTTATTACATGCATCTGTTAAGTCCCGTGCGTGCTCCATAAAACTGACGTCGCTCTTCTTATTCACGCCACGGAACTTCAATCTATAAGTTTCGGGTTGCAGTTCGTAGGCCCGGAGCACAGCCTCCTTCACCAGTCCATACACGACACTCTCGTCCAGTGACAGTGCATCGTAGGCTTTCAACCCCTTACCCACTAGACGTGATGAAAACTAATGCTGCCCATTTAACCTCCGGCCAGTCATACTCACGACACTTCTTTTCGAAACGAGCAAAAAACTCAGTCACTGCTGTCTCATCAAATGCGGGTACTAACTTAATTAAATGCGAAAGTGAGTCTGTAACCCGGTGCCCACCACCGAGATGACGCCCCGTGGTCTCTACTCTAGACTTCTCGACATCCATTTCAGCCTGGTACCTGGTTGAATCCTGATTGGCTTGGATTCTAGCAACCTCTATGCGTTCTATACTAGCCTGTTGTATCCGAGTCTCCTGCAGCTTAATCCGTTCTATACTAGCCTGTTGTATCTGAGTCTCCTGCAGCTTAATCCGTTCTATACTAGCCTGTTGACTCTCTCGCAACTTAAGCTTAGCTAGTTCTAGCTGAAATAACATCTCAGGAGACAGGCCTGGGGGGGGAGAGCACAAAATGGGGGATCCACACCGAGACGTGTTTACGGGTAAGCCAGCTTGCCATTGAGAACCCTCCTGCTGCATCGTGCTAAGACTCGCTGGCTGAGGGCCCAGCTCAGGGGTAGAGTGGAATGGAGGCTTGGAGGGAACCCCCAAGACCCCACTACAACCACCGCCCCATCGCCATCACCCAACAAACATGCCACCAAATTCTTCTTGGGCCAACTGTCAGGACAGTCCCGCCCCAAAACCGTGGCTAAACAGCGAAGACCGTAACAATCAATAGCCTGCAGGCGCTGTTCGGTCAAAGGTGTCTGCAAAAATGCCCGGGCATCCCTCTCTCCACTTATAACACTCCCCTCCCTAAATATCTGCTGTACTTGCTGGTCACTAGGCTGTACCGTGTGTTATCCTCCCCCGTAAATGATGAGTCATTAGACATAGTGCTGGTTATACAATTGCTGTTCATAAACAAAAAAAAGTGCTTATTACTAATTGCAGTCTCGACTCACAAAATGTTAAAGATGCTTGAATGACTCTACTCTAGACACCTAACGAAACAATCTGCAAGTCCACCAATACAATAATGACACAATAAAAATTCCTCCAATATGCAAGAAAATTCTAGCCAGCTCTACTAGGTAGCATAGAATAGTTCTCCAAAAAACATGTGATAGGATACTACTGAATCTTGTGCAAGGTCGCCATTTTGTTACGGCTGGATCGGCAATACATATTCGGGATTCTTGATCGTAGGAGAGAAATGGCTTAAGTGACAACGACACGCTCGATTCCAGTCCCAAATACTATATGCTCCAGACAACAAAAGCACCAACGCCCTACAGAGTTATCGTCTATGGTAACGAGGTACCTTAACTCGGCGAAAGTGTACAACAGGGGTAGGCTATGAGGCTAAACTCCCTCAGACATTTATAGGTTACGTTATTACTAAAGAAATGCAATACTCAAGAAACTACGTTAATATTAAGCCTCTAATAATGTAGAATAGAAGCAGGCTAAAGGTATGACAGTGAAATGCTAAATGACAAATGTACACGCCTACTTGAAAGCGCGTGCACTACACTAACTGTCCCCTACTAACATGCACTAGCATGTAGCATACAAGATGTTCATGATCCAGTAGATACCTAATAATACACATGGGAGGAACATAAACAGTAGTCACTTATTATAATAATGAATCTATACTTGGAATAACTAAAAGGTTGCAGGCAACAGTACTGCGCCGGTAGCCTACTACCGCATAGGCTACTTCGCTTCTCTCACTCTGTCTCCCCTCCGAGTCCGTATGCGCCCTACGCAACAGAACTCCGGACACAGCAGCAAAACGACAGTGCAGTTAATTGATACATGAAAGTATTAATAGTGTTGTCTTGTGTGTGAGTAATGTGTATTGTAAAGTGTTATAGATATATACTTAAAGAGAGCTGCAATGCATAGTAAAATAAAGATATATCCCACTCATCATCCCCATGTGTTCTAGCTAGCAGGCCAAGTCACAGGAACAACGAGTCCCAGCACCGAAAGCGAGAACCCAGGAGAAGACTGTAGAGAACACAAGGACAGATAAATTACGTTACTCTACTATACCGGCACTACGAGCGAGCTGTAGTCTCGGGTGCTACACTCGCTCCTGGCTCGGTATGCAAATCAAGGCTAAGTCCTCGTCCCTCTACAGACAACTCCTGGGCATGGTCGGGCTCTTACACATGGCACCAGTCTAGTCACAAATGGGATGATGAGCAGGGCATATAACTCGTGAACATGTAGAACGTTCACCAACTATCCTCATCAAGAAGATCGCTGTTCACATTAACCCCTTAACCCGGGAGCTGCGGGGAGACTCTTAAGAGTTCCCCCGGCGCACTACGGGGAGACTCTTAAGAGTCAGAGAAAATAAAAATCAACTTTTGACATCGAAAAAAAAAAAAACAAAAAACAAAAAAAAAATTTTTTTTTTTTTTTTTTTTGGCCCCTGGGCCATGCAAAATCTCAGTCCTCTACCTCCCCTCCTTCCCCACTTTCCTCCTCTCCTTCAGTTATCACCTATTTTCCCTGTTATTCCCTTATTCTGAGGTATATTTTCGTGCTAACATTAGAAATCCGATTGGAGGGTGTGGTCATCACTGATAGCAAGCGAGTGCAAGAGAGAGAGAGAGAGTATCGATCGACTGTGTCTCAGTGGCCTTGGGGGAAATTGGCGGGAAAGCAGATTGCCTCACCCATACATTATACAACTCGCGGGCTATATCTCCGATTTTGACCATCCAAACGCTGTTTTCACTCGTTTTATTGTTGTTTCAGGTTAATACCTTTATAATCAACCCATAATAGGCGCATATGGATAAGTATTAATGCTATTAATGGCACAATGAATATTTTAGTGGCGGAAACACCTCAAATACGTCAGCACAGGGGGACGTTTCCAATTACCCCCATGCGCACTTCAGAGGTTAAATCTAATACATGTAAATATATGCTTGTCCTAAGAGTAATACGAGAGGTGAGTGCTGAAACTCCTTTAGGACCTCAAGGGAAGGTTATGCATTTAAATAGAGAGAAGAATGAAATGAGAGTAATGTCGTCAGAGAGAAAGAGTGCAACCGTGAGAAGTTGGGGGAGAGAGCAAGGGATGTTAGAATCTCAAAGGTTCTAGGCAACCTGATCATAGAACACACAGCCAGCCTCCAGGCAATGTGCTGTACGACAACATGGGCCCAGCCCAGGCAGGCAACAATGGACTACCAACCCTATCGCGCCTAGCTATAAGCGCAAGGCTGCCAACCAGTCCATACGTCTGGCAACCACCCGGCCGGCAGCGCGGCGCGTTGCTACCCTCTTGCTCTGAAGCCCAACTCACTCTCTCTCTCTCTGAACTCCCACGGTCTTATCTATCAACTTCTCTATTGATACTACATATTAAATGGAAGGTCTCGACATGGCTTAAAACAAAACCCACCACTGGTTAGCACATGACGAGACCTTTGCAGAGATACAAAGAACATAGTTATAAGTTGTCACACTCAATATACATAGCGGCTGACGGTAGCCAGATCACGGGCGGTACAGTGGAGTACCAAGGAGTACAATCAGGTTGCGTTGCCCAGCACTGGGTGCGTCACACAGGTCAGATAAAGGCTGACCATGTCAGGGTAAATGTCAGAAGGGCAGCGAAAGCCACTGCGCCTTGAGTTAGAGACAACATTTATTAATGGCCCCTCCATCATTGACGATGCGCCTTACAAATGTTATGGCCAATATTTGAATCTCTGGCTCGCCGTTCAAACGACCCGCCTATAAGAGTAAAATATCAAGATTGCCAAATCTTTGTGAGCGAACGCTCAAAAACACTCACGGACTCGCCCGTATAATGATGTGGATACCACTACTGAAAAAACTAGTAAAAAATCAGAAAATAAAAATATCAAACGTGATCTGGCAGAGTGCGCTTCTCATGCGTCTGCTGTTGTCCTTGCGCGTCCCAAGCCCTTATCTGGGCTCTTGTGTCCTTCTTCTCCTAGGCGTAGTGGGGATCGGAGGTGTGCCCAGCCTCGCTTCGTTCGTCTCCTACCTACGGCTTGTGAGTCTTTTGCTCATTTGTACATACTTGTGCTGAAGTTAAGGTAGTATTATAGATTAGCCAGGCTGAGTACACCTTTACCACTCGCCCTAGGAGTTGTGCCGTGGGTGCATTGGCAAATTTAATCAGGATGACCTTGTTGTGATAAGGCAAGGCTTCCACGTGTTTTTTTTTTTTGTTTTTTTTTTATCCTCTCTTCATTTACTAAGAGTTAGTTTAGGCATGAGACTTCTTTTAGAGGATATGGGGCCCGCTTTTCGGCTACCCAATTGGGTGGGTTAAGCGGTTTTATCATCTCTTCATGGGGGAAAATGTGCGTTTCGAGTTGCCTCACTTAGTGAGGGGTTCGGCACATGTTCACGACGCTTTTCAGTCTACGTTCCTTATCA
Source organism: Paralithodes platypus (assembly GCA_032716605.1). Classification (NCBI taxonomy): domain Eukaryota; kingdom Metazoa; phylum Arthropoda; class Malacostraca; order Decapoda; family Lithodidae; genus Paralithodes; species Paralithodes platypus. The sequence goes on along the minus strand of CM064557.1, from coordinate 15,497,997 downwards.
TCGTGATGGGGGAAGGAGAGCCATCCTAGGCTAGCAGGTTTGTGATTATTGATGATTGATTGATCAACGTCCATCGCCCCCGTCTAGTTGGCCTCCTGTAGGAAATATTTTATGGGTAGGATGCATTATTATTGTGATTTATAAACTGAGCCACAAAATTGTATGTTGTCACTCACGTTGCCAGAAGGGTTGGTCCCCATTCTGGCAAGAGTTATCAGTGAGATCTGTCACAACATGCCTCTTGTGTCTTCAGGCTGTCTCTTATATGTGGTAAGAGATACAGAAGGGACTAGAGTTGTGTTGAATTCGGGTTATCGTTGTTTGGCACAAGATAGGTCGACATTCGTTTTTCTTGTCTTACCAGCGGTGGTTAATATACGGGAGGCGTATATTTACTATATTTTGTCTTTTGGGGTCTCCGGCGTAGCCGAATTCTTCAGGACATTTCCGCCTCACAAGTCAAGAAACAGTTCGTAGTTTGGGAATACCAGAACGCATGCCCGGCGAGAGTGGGCAGGCCACTCCCGCCGGACATCGGCTCTGCCGTAAGCTCACCTCTTCCTATCTTGGTCGTTAATCAGATGCTGTTTAACTCTTACCAGCGTTGGGCACTGGAACTATTGGGAACTATGTTTTTAAATCATTAGATGGGATTAGGTCAGTGATGGTCACTTTGGTAAGAAGTTATAACTATAAGGGAATGGCCCTTAATGGAACGTAAGGGGAACTGAGATTGAATCTAGTGCTAGTTCGTTCTTTTTTCTCACTTGTGTTCAAAACATTTAGTTAATCCAGCCTAGTGTGTCCCTATGAGCATTGATTCTTGAATCTATTTCATCGTCAGATGCGGTAGCCAAGTTACTACCCCCAGGACGCCTAGGATGATTTGCACCCCCAGCGGGAGGGAGCTATGGATATCGCACAAATTCAATTTTGCGAAGGCCCTAATTGTGTTAATCTTTCCGTGTTAGGACACAAACATTGCGTGAGATGCGTTGGTTGTCTAGATTGTTCACGAGGCCGGTGGTTATCCAAGAACTGTCAACAGTGTTCTGCTTTACGTAATGATTTCGTAACCCACTCAGATGGCAAGTGTAAGACAATTTTGCTTAATGTTAGATCAACTTTTGTTCAGTATTGCAGAGATGTAGCTCATAAATAATTTCAATTGGATGATCAATTATTTGATGAGTTTTTGAAACCTGCGGCCACCTCCAGTCCGGCGGCGGCGCGCCCTAGTACATCAGTTGCTAAACCTAAAGTTTCTTAAGTGACTAGGACAGTCATTGTTGAGTTCGATGACTCTTGTGTTATTGCTCCCTCCCGCCACAACAAGAGGCCCAGGACCTCAGACAGACCTTCATCGGGGTCGCTTGCTCCAAAAACTCGGCGTTCCAGGTCTCGTTTGATTCTGGTGGAACTTCGGTCGCCCTCTCCTCTACATCTACAAGTGGCAAGCAGACAACGTCCTGACTCTCCATCCTCCCAGAAAAGCGGCGAAGAGAAGTCCAAGGACAAAGGGAAATCCTCTAAATGGTCTGTGGTGAAGAAATCTAAACAGGAATCTCCTCCTTCTTCCTCCCGCCGGGAGGATGCTAGTGTCATATACCCTACTGTTTCTCCACGGCAGATCAATACACCACCAATTAACCCGGGGAATGCAAAAATGTCCTAGGGGCAAGGGTACTTATTTGTGAATTTCTAACCTTGGATTCTGACATAATTTGTTATATTTACGATATAAAGCATTATTTGTTTGCAATGTGCTTTTATTTTACATATATGATGAATATATGAACCTTGAAGAGTGATAAAATAAGTGGGAAAAGCATTTGGGTGGTGAAAATCGTAAATATTCCCCACCCGGTCGTATTCTCAGGCGTGAGCTAGCGAGGCACACACCCTCCCCTCTCGCTGTCTCTGACTCAACTGAAGCAACTGGGACGTGTCTCAGTGTTATATAACGATCTTTTATGCAACCCACTTGTGCTACATTACCGCGGAAGAGAAAAATAACCGATAAATTATGAAAATAAGAGGAAAAATAAGTGATAATTGAGGAGGGGGGAGGGGTAAATAAGGTGGGGAAGGAGGGGAAGGGGGTGTGAGAAACATATGGATGAGTGGTAGAAAGTACTAGAGGGGAATTATCTCACCTAATGATATATCCATTGTTTTGAGAGCCCCTGGGGTGTTTATGAAGGCTTTTTTTATGGCCTTGCTTCCGTGAGGCCTATCGCGTTCCCTATGGTGACCCTTCTGTAAGGACAATCGTGCTTGATGGGTTAAGAGAAAACAGCCTTATACAATTCTCCGCCGGGTGGCACTTTAATAGCCCCCCGCAATTCCGGTACTAGGGAAGATCGTAGCAGCAGTGTCACTTCCGGCAGACAATCCCAAGATACCTCACAAACACCAGAGCGGCTGGGTGGCTCTATGGTTGAGACAATGGAAGACTCTCCGATCCCCGACCTTTGGTATGGCGAGGAGGTTCTGCCCAGTGTTCCCCCATCACAGACAAGAACACATGACACTGCTGACCAGTCTGGGGAGACTCGTTCTGAGGCCTCAACAGCCTCCCCCAGCCCTGCCATCGGGTGTCACACCTCTGCAACAACATTTAGCAGACCTGGAGGAACTGCCATCTGGCCAACGGCCGCTCCTTCACACTCTGGAATGCAGGGCTCAGAATCTACTCTCCCTTCGTCAGTGACTGGACAGCAAGGTGGAATTTTAGTGATGCATGAACAGTTTCAGGAATGGCTTGACTTTATCAAGACAGTGAGAGAGGAAAAACAGATGAAGGTGCCGACACCTCCGGCTCCGGCGGTGTGCCACTACTACTAAAAGCAGTCATCAGCTGCCGCCTGAAGATCATCATTGTTTCTCCATACCAGTAGGCCAGGCGAAAGGGGTTTCTAAATGTATACTTGATTTTTTGAGTGCTCCTAAACTTTTGTTGTGTCAGTTAGCTGAGTCATTTAGTTATCCTACACAGCTACAAATTGATAAAGATTTCAAAATGAGACAGAGAGTCTGGAAGCTGTTATCGAAGTTCCTACTCAGTCGCCAACTAGCTGAATCATTAGCAAGGACAACTGAGCCAGTAACGGATGCCAGTACTCACAAGGCGCTATCTTTGACTAGGCGCGTCTTGTTACAGAATGCCATTCAGACTCTTGGGGATGTTCGCACAGCTTTGTTTGAGGCTGTACGGGTACGCCAAGATCTGAGAGTGTATCTGGTCAAAGAGCTCCCTGATGAGATAGGCAGAAGACTAGTATTATCTGAGGTATTTACTGCAACTCTTGCCTCCGCAGATGCCTGGCGCACCGTCAACTGTTTATTGGACTCTAGCCGTCCCATTGCTTCTAAACAGAAGAGTGAGTCAGCCCATAAGGCACAGTATCCTAAGAGTTCATTTCGTGGCACGTTTCAGTCACTGCAATCTAGTAAGACGCAACCTCGCCCCGGAAACAGTGGCACAGCTAGAGGCCGCAGTCAGTCCAGGGGTAAAGGGAGGTGGTTAAGGGGTCAATCTAAGGTTAAACAAGCAGGCAATGATAGCAAAGCCTCTCGCCCCCCTAGCAGTCATAGAGAGTCAAATCCCTCCCAGTCAAAAAACTTAAGCACCACAAAGCTCTCCCACTCCCAGGGCCGCGAAAAGGCGCGTTGGAACCGAGTGCAGCTCTGCCGGACATGACCAGTCTAGAGACTGGCAACTTCCGGGTATGTTACCGGGCTTGGATCCTTAAAAATCCCTAAGAAGAGGAGACATTCTGACTCTCCTCCTCTGGATGGGTCTGCCTTGTCTGCCAAGCATGTGCGAGTTCAAGACAAGAGGAGACCTTGTATTCAGACACCTCTGCAGGCATCATCAGCTCCTCTGGCTCCTTCCCATGATGACATAGAACCCCAAGCTGCGGACATCGATGGTCCACTTGTGGCATTAGATACCTCTTCGCCTCCTGCTAAACATGTTTCCCAGTGTGGCTGTGATAAATGCTTTATTGAATATATTGGCCCTGCTATTAATGGTAATGTGAGTGACTTACGTGTTAAGGTTGATCACTTTATCGCCACTTGCCACCTTCCTTCTGACTTTGCAGGCACTTATGATGCCCATTGTATAATATGTTAATTGTATTGGCCAACTGGCTGTTCAACTGACAGAATTAGTGGAAAGGATCCAACGTGAGATTTCTTCTTCGCCTGAACAATTACCTGTGCTCCCGGTCCCGTCCTCCCAGTGTGTGATAAATGACCATCCTTTTAGATTGCTCTTTTGCTTTTAAACCTGATCCATTGTTAGATCCCCCAATTCAAGCTGTTGCTATTAGGATATCCCTTCCTAATAGTACAGCCTTTTCAATCTGTAATGTATATAATCAACTTAGATGTAACTATGACATGTCTAAGTTCCCCCAACTTTTACGGTGTCTTTCTCCTTCATTTTTAATTTTAGGCAATTTTAACCCCCACTCCCCGGTATGGGGTTGTTCTTATTCTGATGCCCCAGGACGTGTCATTGAGGATCTGCTTTTAACCCAATCAGTGTGGACATATTTCCGTTATAATAGGGCTCATTCAGGCACTTCTGAATGCTTAAGCAAGTGCCTGAATGAAATGAAATGTTTACAGCAAAAACCTCCAAGAAAATAGCTTCAAAATGACACCAGAACGAGCTTCGTAGTGCGCAGAGTTCCCCCGCAGCGTTACTACAGACATCGGCAATATTCGCTAATAATTACCGATGTCACGCTACATAACGCTGCATATATCTCGCGAGACATGGGGTGGGACTCTCAGAGCGGACGGGGGTCTGCCGCGCTCCTGCTCACTCGCACTCGCCTCCACAGATTTTAATAGGCTTTAATTTGCTGTAAATTGCCATGATGTTCCTGTACGGCTCCTGCAGTGAAAGGGTTAAACTCTCCACTATGTTTTCTTAATGAAGGTCACCACACTTTTAATTCTTTTGCTCACTCTACTTCCTCTGCAGTTGATCTTACTTTGGCATCAGCTGTGGCAGCATCGCTTTTTACATGGTCTGTTGTTGCTGACCGTTTTACTATTGACCATCATCCTATACTGTTGACTTATACTTCTCCTAATATGACATGTCAGTTATCAAGGTATAACCTAGCTAAGGCTGTTGTTGTTTTTTCACGATCATTTCTCTCCACGTGACAATTATATTGTTATGCCCTGATTTTATTCAGGTTTAACGTATTGGTAAAGGTGAGTTCTTTCAAGACTGGGACGTCAGAGTTCATACAATACATGCAAGGAGACAATAGAGGAAACATATAACACCGAAATAATATTTAAGAAACAGTTTATTTATCTTAAACTATATGAACATAGATACGAGTAAATACTGAGAACATAAACAATATGAATGGATACAATAAGGTAACCAAATCTTCTAGCATGAGCGAGGATCTAGATTGAGCTCAGGTATAATATCAGATCAGATTAACCGCTTAAACTTTCTTCCAGGTAATTATAGAAGTCAAATGTTACTACAGAATTAATCAGTGTATAATATGACTCACAATTAACGGTATGATCACTGTCACCGGGCGCACTGGTGTATCAGATTATAATAATATTTAGCAAAAATAAGTGCTTTGAACTAAATGGTATTTATGTACGAATAACATTTACAAGATAGCGAACTTCACAGAGTCATGATTGTGGACTCTCCTATCTAACACTTTTAGAGTTTGGTACAGAGTCGTTATTGTGGACTCTAACTTTTAGCACTTTTAGCACTTTTATGAATTGCCTACATAACACGTTTTACACTGAGTGAACCGAGGGTATTTAGTAATATTTCAACTCGGATTTCTTTAGCCTTAGTACTGTCTTATTTCTGTAGATTTTCTAGTATATTCCTATAAATGGGGCACTGGGAATAGTCGCTGGTCTCTGGTATCTAGCAGTCTTCTGGGTCTCCGTGGGCCGTCTAGGTTGGCCTGTCGTGTGAAGTGGTACGTTTACAGATGGACTAATGAACTTGGATCTTGAATGAAGTTACACAGTTAGGACTCATATGTTATGTACTTCATCGAACTAACGCGAGTATATCCTATGGTGGTTTAAGAATTCTCGTCTGTTCTGACCTTTAGTCGTTGGTGAAGCGTTGTTCAGGTATTCTTGTTCTAGGGTCTTAAATCTAATGCCACTCTTGTGATGTATGAGTAATAAATCGGACTAAAGCGAGAATAGCAATATGGTGTGGGCCAATATTACCTAACTCGTCTGTCTCTGACCTTTATAAGAGGTTCAAAACACCCGTTTTTTGTTTGTGACAGTGCACAGATCAACGCTGGTTCCTCCACAGAAACAGTAACTCCACCAGGATATGGCGGAACAGCCTAACTATCCTTCACTAGGATTGAGCTAAGTCTAATGCGGACTCCGGGATGCCGGAAGACAAGTCATAGGACTTGGGCACTCTTTAGACTAGCTGGGTAAGTCGGCTCTGGCCTCTAATACCGACCCTAGAATAGAATTAAAGTCTTCGGGGGTGCCGAAAGCAAAGATCATAGAGACTCTGTTATCTCTTTAGACTAGTGGGAATAGTTCGGCTGTGGCCGTAGTCCCTATCTGGGATAGAGTTGTTGCTTATGCAGAACTTCGGGATGCCGAAAGCAAAGTCATAAGTCTTAACGTTCTTTCCTGTTAAGGTGGTCGAATATGGTCGTAATACCTCTTTAGAATAGAGTGTTTGTTTATGCAAGACTTCGGGATGCCGAAAGCCAAGTCATAAGATTTAACATTCTTTTCTATTAAAGTGGTCGGTTATGGCCGTAATACCTCTCTAGAATAGAGTGTGTGCTTATGCAAGACTTCGGGATGCCGAAAGCCAAGTCATAAGAATTTTTAGTACCCTTTAGACTTAAAGAAGTAAGTCGGCTCTGGCCGTAATACCTCCTTAGAATAGGGTTCTAGCTTATGTAGGACTTCGAGGTGTTGGAAACCCAGTCATAAGACTTGTACACTCTTTAGACTTAAAGAAGTAACTCGGCTCTGGCCGTAATACCTCCTTAGAATAGAGTTAATGCTTATGCAGGACTTCGGGGTGCCGAAAGTCAAGTCATAAGACTTTTTCCTCTCAGTCAGTTTGGTACTCGGCTCTGGCCGTAAACCTTGCTGGGCAGCCTGGGCAGGTTAATTTCAAGGCTTTGATTAAACTTCGCTGTGGCCAAAGTCCAATAAAGACTTTGAATTGCTTAAGTTCTTTAAATTTTTCCCGCCTAGTGATGACGTTTACTGAGATGGGTTCGCTCCCTTCTTGAGTGGTATAGGTGCAGGAGAGTCTACCTCATAGTGGTGTGTAAAGTCTTTCTTGCTCTGGCAGTAGTGTGAATGGCCTAGTCATTTGCAAATTACAGGTCTATCTGAGTTCAATAAATTGTTATCATCATGAAAACATACAGGTGATAGTAGTGGGTTTATATTAACATCAAAATAATAATGTTAGGACAGGTTGTTCTCAGTATATTATGACATGAATGAGCATGTCTTAGCTGATTAATTCGCGGGTAGCGTTTTTTTTTATTTTTTTTATTATGTGAATGAGGGAGACAAAAGGCATAATTACCTGCAGCGAGTGCCTCCCACAGATTTCAAAGTGTGACAGGGCCGAAATCAAGGGACGTTCGAGCTAAAATGCCTGGACACACGGAGTTTGAAGCAATTTAAGTCATAGGAAGAGGGAAAACTGATTCTGGGAGAGAGTTCCAGAGCTCAGCAGTTGAATAGAAGAAAGTCTGAGAATAACGTTTCACTCTTGGGTTGGAGAGTTGCACAGAGTATGGGTGGGATTGTGTTGCAAGGCGGGTACTATGTACCCTACGTAGAGGAGGTGGTATACACTGGGAAAGCTCCGAGGAACACTGATTATTGTAGTAGCGATAGAATAGCGAGAGAGATGCAACATTGCGGCGAAGAGAGAGAGATTGCAGAGAGTTGGTGAGTGGACGGGAGTTAATGATATGAAAGGCTTTCCTTTCTACTTTATCTAGGAGTGCGGTGTGAGAGGATCCTCCCCACACATGTGAACAATACTCAATACAAGGACGCACTGTGCCCCTGTACAGAGCAAGAAGCTGCACAGGGATAAAGAACCCCTTGAGGCGGTTGAGCACACCCAGCTTCTGGGCGGCTGCCTTAGCGAGACTGGTAATATGGTCTTTCCAAGTGAGAGCAGAAGAAAAAGAGACACCGAGAACGTTGAGGGAGGATGAAGGGTTGATTTTTGTATTGTTGAAGAATAAGGGATAGTCCTCTGGAGGTTCCTGACTGGTAGTAAGATGGATAAATTGAGTTTTGGAAGCATTAAATGCAACAAGGTTTTCTCTACCCCAATTGGAAATAGTAGCTAGATCAGAGGATAAGCATTTTATGGCTTCATTACGTTTACTTTTGAGGTATTGCTGGCTGGGACATTCTGGAAAACTAATTGAGTGGTGTAAAGTACACGTGTCTGCATATGAATGGATGGGACTGGATGTACAGTTGAGAAGATCATTTATGAAAATTAGAAAGAGAATAGGAGATAGGATGGAACCCTGAGGAACACCGGAGTTGATAGGATAAGGAAATGAGCGATGGCCGTCCACAACCGCAGCTATGGAACGGCCGGAAAGGAAATTAGAGATAAAGGCACAGATGGAGGGACAGAAACCGAAGGAGGGCTGTTTGGAAATTAAAGATTTGTGCCAGACTCTATCGAAGGCCTTCGATATGTCTAGTGCAACAGAAAAAGTCTCACCAAAGTCCCGAAAGTTGGATGACCAAGAGTTAGTAAGATATGAAAGAAGATCACCAGTAGAGCGACCCTTAAGGAAGTCATACTGGCGATCTGAGAGCAGATTATGAGAAGAGAAATGCTTAAGAAATTTGGAAGCAAGAATAGTTTCAAAAACTTTAGAGATACAAGAGATGAGAGCAATTGGACGATAGTTGGAACAGGTTGAATGAGAGCAAATTTCCAGCAAGAAGGAAAGACGTTAGAGGAGAGACAGAGATGAAAGAGTTTGCCTAGGCAGGGGGTCAACATGGAAGCACAGTTTTTAAGTACAACAGGAGGAACACCGTCCGGACCGTACGCCTTCTTAGTATTTAGCCCAGAAAGGGTAGAAAGTACCTCTTTAGAAGAGATTAGGATATTAGGCATAAGTAGGAGAGAGGGGGGTGGAGAGGGAGGAATAGCACCGGAATCATCCAAGGTAGAGTTTCTAGAGGAAGAAGTGATGGTTGTGCCATCAGAGTGGAAAAGGGGAGGGAAAGACGAGGAAGAAAAGTTGTTGGAGAGGTTTTTGGCTAGATACCAGAAAGCTTGGGAAGAGCTAGAGTTGGATAGTTCAGTGCATTTATTATTGATGAAAGAGTGCTTGGCAAGTCGAAGAACAGATTTGGCTTGATTCCGGGCAGAAACATAAGAAGAATGAGATTCTTGAGTTTTAAGGCGTCGGTACCGTTTGAATGCTTCCTCCTTGTTGCGGACAGCAGTAGAACAAGCGTGAGTAAACCAAGATTTTTTTGCATTAGACTGAGAGAAAGAAAATGGAATGTACGCTTTCATGCCCGGAAGGATTACCTCGGTAATGCGTTCAGCACTCTCCGAGAGTCCACGGCTATGGAAGCAGAAGTCATTCCATGAGAAATCAAAGAAGAACTGCCGGAAAGCCTCCCAGTCGGCAGCACCAAAGTGCCACCAGCGCCGCCGGCTGGAAGGATCGGATGGCCGTACTGAAGAGATAGGACAGGTGACGGAGATAAGTTTATGGTCGGAGGAGCCCAAAGGAGAGAAAAGATTGACAGTATAAGAAGAAGGGTTAGAAGTCAGAAATAAGTCAAGAATGTTGGGCCGATCTCCGAAGCGATTCGGGATACGGGTGGGTTGCTGGACCAGTTGCTCTAGGTCATTGATGATAGAAAAGACGTAGGCTTGTTCACCAGGTGGGTCAGTAGAGTGAGAGGAGAGCCATTGGCGGTGGTGAACGTTGAAATCTCCTAAGATGGAGATTTCAGAGAAGGGAGAGATAGATAGAATGTGTTCCACTTTACAATTTAGATATTTGATGAATTTGGGAAAGTCGGTAGAGTTAGGGGAAAGATAGACAGCACAGAAATATTTAGTAAGAGAATGACAGGATAGCTTGAGCCATAAAGTTGAGAATTCAGAGGAGTCGAAATCGGGAACACAAGAGCAAGTGAGTTTGTTGTGCACGTATGCACAACATCCGCCTTTGGCTTTGAAACTAGGATAGAGAAAGTAGGAGGATACAGAGAAGGGGCTGCTGGCAGTTGCTTCAGACACCTGAGTTTCGGTGAGGAAAAGAAGATCAGGTTTGGAGGAGGAGAGATGGTGTTCGATAGAGTGAAAATTAGAGGAAAGGCCACGAATATTGCAGAAGTTGATAGTAAGAGTGACAGGCCGTGGTCCAGAGTCTTTAGAGGGGAAGGTCGGGCATGTGTGGGGGTATTTATGGTCCCCCCCCCCCCCTGGGGACTCCGAGGCTGGGCCTGTGTTTATCATTTTGTTTAACTAATTATGAAGGAGGAAGTGTGGTGTGCATGTTAAGTGTAGTGAAGTAGATAGGAGGAGGAGGGGTTTGTGAGAGCATGCTGGACTACTCTCAGTGTAAGTGAGGCACAAAGGGAATCAGTAAGAGAGGCCAAGCAAATGAAACAGGAGTTCCAGCGATTTCTTATCAAATGCCCACAGCCTCTCCTGGGTATAGCCCTGTTCGATTGGTGCCTACAATCTACCCCCATTCCCCCTATTAGTCGCCTTGTACGACACACAGTAGGACGCGTGGGGCATATTCTTTTTTTCCTCCACCATAAGATGGAGGCCCCCTTACCCCCAGGGGGTGGGGTAAAAACACGAACGCTGACATGCGCACGGTCAACATAATATACATGGATAGTTCAATTATTCGTGACGACAGTAATAGCATTGGTCAGAGATAATATTGTGAAACTAAATGGTAAATAATATTCTTAGCATAAGACAAGGAAACAAATATATGTTGAGGCTTTTGCACACACCTTTTGTACGCGGCACATCTGCCAAGTGAATAACATGGTTGTATGAATTATTTGTTTCTAACAATAAGAAGTGAACTGATGTAGATAACATCATAGCAAAATACGTAGTGGCTAGTGGCCTCAAAAATAATAATAAAGGTTGTGAATTAACGATTTCATAAAGGAAAACATCTGTGCGGAGATACACACGAAGGTGGTGATGCGCACTATTTTAAACACACTCGTTGTTACTGATTTTGGTAATAGTTAGGGGAAGTATAGTTGGAATAATATTATAAACATGTTCAGAATAAATCACAGTAATCGTTTAATAATTAACCTCATAGATACAACACGTATTCGTAATCATTTTACACAGTATATGTTGGAGAATTTAAGCATGGTTTCAGTAGGGTCATCAGGGTAATGTACATGATTTATTTGTATTTGAAACGGTACGCATTTTCTTCTCTTTGTGAAAATATAATTTTCCGCTTCTTAGGGGTTGGTGGTGGTGAGAATTGTTGGGGCTTCTCTTTCTCTGGCTTCGTTGGACACTTGGTGGTTGTTGCTGCTACGCGACATCCATTTTTCTTCGTCTGTAGAGGTGTACTTGTAGTCCTATGTGGTGCGGCTCTGTTGGTTGGAGGTCTCTGGGCTGGATGATGAACTGAAGGTTTAGCTGTCGGCGTGTGTGGTGTTTGGTTTGATCGCTCCTGTGTTGGTTGTTCAGCTGGTCGGTTTCTATCGTGGCTTGTTTTTGTCTCCCCTGTTGTTCCTGGTTTTCTGTGTGGCATGGTGATGGAAGATGTTTTCGTGTGACTGACTTGTATAGGTTTCTCCTGTCGAGGCCCTGCAGATGTAGGCTTCCCTGGTTGAGGTCTTGTAGGTATCTTCTGCTGTGGTATTTTATATCTGTTTTTCAAAGATTTTCTTTCTTTGCTGATTGTAACATCTCTCGGACATCCAGTACCTCGCACCCTCGATGAGTCCCATGGTGGTCCCCTGAACTGTTAAAGTTGGTTCGGTTTAAACATTATTTAGAACGCCGAATTGCAAAGTCCACCCGTCCTCTTCGAGATGCTCGAGCATAGCTGGCAAATGGCGCGACGCTACATGTTTGCCTAAAGTTTGTTGCTGCTGTGTATTTTATTTGCATTTTGAAACCTTTCTATAATATACTGTTTGCACTTTTCAAACGTACTGTTATCTCAGAGAAGAAACAGTCGTGGCAGCCTATGTCTCTGTCTTTAGTATGGAAGAAGTTTCATGAGATTACTGGTAAGAACTGCTGATCTCCTGTTCATTCGATTTTTTATCATGCTTCTGCCTCTCTGTTGTATGACGACTATTCAATATCAATGGATCATGCTAGTCATCTGGCGGATGTCGGTAGTGAGGCTAATTTACCCCATGCGTTTGTTTCTCAGAAACGTCGTGCTGAGGCACGTTTCTTAGACTTTAGAGGGGATCCGTCCTCCCCTTACAACTGTTCTTTTACCATCGATGTTCTTAAGGACGCCTAGCGGAATTGCAAGGATGCTACCGCTGGCCCATATGGAGTTTCTTATGTAATGCAAGGCTCTTACTTTTCTGTTAGGTGTCTTTAACCCTTCTTTGGCGGTGCCCGGCTATAGTCGAGTGAAATAAATGTGGCTTATGTGGCGGGGCCCAGCTATAGTCGCATGCAATTTTGAGCACGTAATGTGCTCTGAGAGAGAGCGGAGCGGTGGGAGGAGCGTAGGTTACCTCATGACCGCTCGCCACGGTGGCCGTGGAGCTACTGAGATGTACTCCGCCCTACTCCACCCTCCCTCACTCGTTTCACACGTAATAATGTAAGGAAATGACCGTATTTTACCGATTTTGCCCTTCGGTTGCACGATCGTTGCAAGACAACCAGTGATCATAGAAGGATGGTTCTGGTGTCATTGGAAAACTCATTTAACGCCCTTTCAGGGATACATACTTGTATTACGCTCTAGCTCTTGTTTATGCATGAAAACGAGCACGGAACCAAGCTCGTTTACGGTAAAACACCCCGCTGGGCGGCACAGTCAAATATACTCCACCACCCGCTCTTTGAGTGTTAATTAGATATTGTGGCTTTGATACTTCCCTCTGTATTGGAGACATGCTTATGCTGTCACCATTTCCAAACCAGGTAAGGACCCTAGTTACTAACGCCCGATTTCTTTGACATCCTACATAAGCAAACTATCTGAGATGATGGTGCATCCTCGGCTCTTATACTTTGCTTTGAGCCATAATCCCATCTCCCAATCACAGTCTGGTTCCCGCTCTTAACGCTCCACGCTTCATTCTTTGGCCTGTTTGGAGAATCAGGTACGACGAGGGTTCGTGTTGGGTCATACCACCATCGCTATTTTGTTTTACATCACTAAGGCTTATGACACAATTTGGCGCTATCAAATTATTTGCATTTTATATGAGTCTGGTATGCGTGGCCTCCTTCCCCGATTTTTGCAGGGATTCCTATCTGATGGGACTTTCCAAGTGATCGTCATTGGAACCCTGTCTCGCCCTAACTCTCTTCAGATGGGCATCTCTCAGGGAAGTGTTTTTAGTAGCACACTGTTTGCCATTGCCATCAATACGATTGTGACCTGCCTCCCTCCACAGGTTTCCCACAGCCTTTATATTGAAGATTTTGCTATTTACTATAATTCCCCCAGCCTATCTCATATACAGCGATGCCTTAGTACTGTCTTGAGGGATATTACCAGTTGGGTATCTTCTACAGGATTTACCTTTTAGAATGAGAAAACCGAGGCGATTCTTTTTTAACGTGACAAATGCCACCTACATGGTAAGACTATCTCCCTCTCAACTAATGGACATCGGTTACTATTTTCTGATCAGGTTAAGTTCTTGGGACTCATCCTTGACACTCATCTTAACTGGTCTGCTCATGTAAAAGACCTTAAGGTACAGTGCCTGAGACGACTCAATGTCATTAAGAAATGTCACCATGTTACCTGGGGTGCTGATCGTCGAACCCTCTTTATGTCATATTTGGCCACAGTTTTATCCCTCTTGGATTATGGATGGCACAGCTTCTCAGACCACGCTTAAAACCTTGGATCCTGTCCATCACCTTGGTATCCGACTTTGCACAGGACCTTTCAAATCATCCGGCATTATGAGTCTTCTTGTAGAAAGTGGCAAGCTTCCTCTTTCCCTCCACCGAGAGCGTGTATTCATGAATTCTGCTCTACAGTTGCACTCTACTGATTCACATGCGGGCAACTTGTTTGAGGAGGAGGATGAGGATGAGTTTCCTCTGACATTGTTGCCGTCCTTTCCGGTTTTGCCCGACAGACTCTTTATGCAACATGATTTACCCATGCCCCTTATGGAGGCGGCTGACCCCTCCATCCCTTATTGGCTTTTATCATCACCTATGGTTTGTACATTTCTTGCTCAGGGTCCTTAGTCTTTGCTCCCTGCTGTTCAGAGGTGTGTCGCCCTTCAGCATATTGTATGTCATGCCCCTGCCTGTGTTTTATAGGATACACTGATGGGTCTAAATGGGATGGGAAAGTTGGTTGTGCTGCAGTTTCGGAAGCTTCTGTTTTTAGCTTGGCTTTATCCCCGTATTCATCTGTTTTTACTGCTGAGTTGCGTGCATTGTTGGGGATAGTTGATATGGTCCCTTTCTTTCCAGTCAACACCCCTCGGGTGGTTATTTATAGTGATTCCCTGAGTGCCCTTATGGCATTACAATATATTTCTATGAGAGATCCACTTACTTCCAACAAATACATGATATTTCCTTTGCCAATAGGAAAATCCAGTTTTGCTGGGTTCCTGCCCATGTTGGCATAGCGGGTAATGAAAGAGCAGTTTGCTAAAATAGCCTGTCTCGGTCCAGGTGTGGGTCCTCTTTTATGCCTGTCTGACATGGAAGCCATGGTGCATGGCAACGTGAGTGGTCTTCACAGCCCATTACCATCCATCTTCGTGCTATTAAAGATGTAGTTTCCGTGTGGCCTTCATCTTTTCAGAACAGGTACTGGGATCAAGTCGTCCTCACTCGTCTCCGTATTAGTCATACCCACTACACACATGGGCACTTAATGACCACCCCACATGCTCCTCCTCCATGGTGCACTACTTGTGATACTAGCATTACAGTGTGTCTCTTTCTCATTGATTGTCCACTGTATGCTCTGCCATGTTGTTTTTCTCAGCATTCTCTTAAGTCTATCCTGTCTGACGGTCCTTCCTTTGATATTGTTAGACTATTTGCTTTCCTTAAAGAAATTAAAGTATTTCATCTGATTTAATACCATTTTCTTCTAATCCTATTTTATTGTCTCTTTTATTAATATTAATTTATTTTCCTTTTTTTTATGGTGACTATTTTTTTTTTTTTTATGAGAGCTTTTGCCCAGTATACGCTGTTAACTTTAGCTACGAAGCTATGGTATTTGAAAGTGCCCACCATGCGAAGGTATTTTGGTTAATTCCTGACGAAAATCGTCATATTACCATATATATCATAGTTAGTTATCCATGTGCGCCTGTTTTACTTTTAATATGTACAGTTGGTCAAAGTTCTATCTGACCCACCCTCGCTCTGGGGCTCGCATAATTATCTGGCAATACTGGTGTAGGAAGGAGGTGTGTCTTACAAAGATTGGGATTGGTAGATCTGATTTCGGCTATATCATTGTTAGAACATATACTAAACAAGGGGAAGTAAGCCTATCTCAAATAAAAATGCATACATCGCTATGTATGATCCCGAACATTCACCCAAAGTTCGTAGATTTGCTTAAATATTCAAGTTATTATATCCACTGATTGGCAACTACACCAGTATTGCCAGCTAATTCTGCGAGCCCCAGAGCGAGGGTGGGTCAGCTGGAACTTTGACCAACTGTAGGCTACATATGAACATTGTAAAGCAATAAAACAAGTGGTAACAGCAATTGGCTGGTGAAAATCGTATATGTCAGCCCCGCGGACGTAATCTAACCCAAACCAGCGAGAGAGACACACCCTTCCTCTCTCATGTCTCGCATGGCTCTGAGAGACTTATGGGAGGTCTGAGACTGGCTACAGGGTTGGAGAAAGGCTCCCCCATCCTACCCCCTCGTGTGTGTTTTAGAGGGTGATTCACCCTCGGGGGTAGATAGCTATTTAGGAATGGACATTATGAGCCGATCGGGGGTAAACATCCAATGCGGTCTTAACCCGTCCAATCCCAGCGATGGCTATAGCCGTCAGTAGAAGTAACTCCCCAGTCCCAGCGACGGTTATAGCCGTCAGTAATGTACTTGTCTTGTAGCTGCCTGTACAAGGCTTAGCCTAATTTTTTTTTTTTTTTTTTTTTTTTCTTGTAAAAAAAAAAATATATATATAGATCAATTCTTGCCTCATCTCTTGAGGTGAAAAGGTGGTCTCTCCTGTCATTTTGGCCACAGTGCTTGGGACTGCTGGAGACTTTTATTACTGCATCCTACGGTACTCAACGGATTAATTAATCCAGTACTAGTATGATTAGTATCAAACCCCTGGCTGAGACCATGTCTGCAAAAATGCCATTCCCTCCAAAAATGTGGAAAATTATCGAAATTCCTCAGATAATAGATATACCGGAAGGGATTTTCGAGCCAGACGTGGGTAACATGAAAGAGGTCTGTTTCACTCCGACCCTTATTACAAATTCGCAAAAAGGTGTAGTACTTGCAAACTTCGGGTAGTTTATAACCATAGGAAAACAACTTTGATGCATCACTCCCGATACCCAGACAGACATCCCTGAAACACAACAGGCTGTTTTACCATAAATCCTCAAGCAACTGATGTTTTGCCCAGGACAAGGAACACCATAGCTTAGCAAAAACTAGACATCAACATGAAATCCACACTCAAGGGCTACCTATATGCCAACCGTATCTAAGCAAAAACCCTACTATGAGATAGGGAGAAACGAAACAAGTCCAGGATATGCTCCGTCAAGGCATTATCACTGAACCTGTCCCTGGTCCTCACCCGTAGTACTAGTAGAAAGAAAAAAAAACAGCACTATGAGGTTTTGTGTGGACAGGAAACTAAATGTCATCACCATTAAAGATGTGCAACCTCTTTCTAGAATAGACAACTCACTGGATTCACACCATGGGTCTACTGTACCTGGTTTTCTACTTTAGACTTGCAAAAGTGGTATTGGCAAATTCCATTGAGAGGGGAAGATCAAGAGAAAACTGCTTTTGTTACCAATGAAGGGAAACTTTACCAATTCACTGTAATGCTGTTTGGGGTGTGTAATGGGCCAGCTAGTGTTACTAGAGTCATAGATGTTTTGCACGGATTGACCTGGCAAGCCTGTTTAGTCTATTTAGACGATGTCATAGCGTACTCTGCTATCTGGCCATAACAATTAGAGTGGTTGGCTTAAGTATTCAGACGCATCTGATTTGCAAGATTAAAACTGAAGCTTTCAAAGTGCCATTTAACCTGTACAATCCCAGCGACGGCAGAGAGCCGTCAGTAGATAAATCACTCCCCAGTCCCAGCGACGGCTGCAAGCCGTCAGTAATATACGATCCTTGTAACTGCCAGTATCAGGCAGTGCCTGGTACCACGACATTTGAGTACTGCTCTAAGACCTTGGCAACACTTCTCAGCTTACATTCAATCCCCCACAGGCTAGGAGAGGCAGTATTCTTCCATCTATTGAGGTGGGAGGTTGTTATATCTTGCCTCTGAAACCATTTTGGCCACATTGGTTGGGACTGGGGGTACATTTATGGTAGTACCCTATGGTACAGTAGGGGTTAATGGTAGTACCCTATGGTACAGTAGGGGTTAATGGTAGTACCCTATGGTACAGTAGGGGTTAATGGTAGTACCCTATGGTACAGTAGGGGTTATGGTAGTACCCTATGGTACAGTAGGGGTTAATGGTAGTACCCTATGGTACAGTAGGGGTTATGGTAGTACCCTATGGTACAGTAGGGGTTAATGGTAGTACCCTATGGTACAGTAGGGGTTAATGGTAGTACCCTATGGTACAGTAGGGGTTAATGGTAGTACCCTATGGTACAGTAGGGGTTATGGTAGTACCCTATGGTACAGTAGGGGTTATGGTAGTACCCTATGGTACAGTAGGGGTTAATGGTAGTACCCTATGGTACAGTAGGGGTTAATGGTAGTACCCTATGGTACAGTAGGGGTTAATGGTAGTACCCTATGGTACATTAGGGGTTATGGTAGTACCCTATGGTACAGTAGGGGTTAATGGTAGTACCCTATGGTACAGTAGGGGTTAATGGTAGTACCCTATGGTACAGTAGGGGTTAATGGTAGTACCCTATGGTACAGTAGGGGTTAATGGTAGTACCCTATGGTACAGTAGGGGTTAATGGTAGTACCCTATGGTACAGTAGGGGTTAATGGTAGTACCCTATGGTACAGTAGGGGTTAATGGTAGTACCCTATGGTACAGTAGGGGTTATGGTAGTACCCTATGGTACAGTAGGGGTTATGGTAGTACCCTATGGTACAGTAGGGGTTAATGGTAGTACCCTATGGTACAGTAGGGGTTAATGGTAGTACCCTATGGTACAGTAGGGGTTAATGGTAGTACCCTATGGTACAGTAGGGGTTATGGTAGTACCCTATGGTACAGTAGGGGTTTATGGTAGTACCCTATGGTACAGTAGGGTTAATGGTAGTACCCTATGGTACAGTAGGGGTTAATGGTAGTACCCTATGGTACAGTAGGGGTTATGGTAGTACCCTATGGTACAGTAGGGGTTAATGGTAGTACCCTATGGTACAGTAGGGGTTAAGGATCAAAGAAGTAACATATTTAGGCTATGTAGGCTATGTAGGCTATGTAGGCTCTCTACAAGGCATCAAACTTGACCCTCATAAACTGAAAGTCATTGCCTTGAGTATTTGAGAAATAAGAGCTTGCCTCAGGATGTCATCAGCTTGCCTCAGGATGGCATCAGCTTGCCTCAGGATGTCATCAGCTTGCCTCAGGATGGCATCAGCTTGCCTCAGGATGGCATCAGCTTGCCTCAGGATGTCATCAGCTTGCCTCAGGATGGCATCAGCTTGCCTCAGGATGGCATCAGCTTGCCTCAGGATGTCATCAGCTTGCCTCAGGATGTCATCATACTACCGCCGTTTTACTCTAACTTCTCCAAGATTGCGGAGTCCCTTAACTCCTTCTGTACCAGCGACGTCTTTTACATTATATTCTATAGCTATATTGGGACTATTTGTGTGCAGCTTAAGAAGGATCTGTGGTACTAAAATGGGTTAAGTGAGATAGTCCGAAGCCTGTTAATTGCTAGAGGCCCATTTTTAACTGTATAACATCTTCTGATAGTTGCCAGTATATGATAAAAATTATGTCACCGGGACTGGATGGGTTAATGAACGATTAGAAAAGGGAAGAAGAGGTGATTGGAGTCAGGCGTGTCGGGCTGCTTTTGAAACCTTAAAGGAAATACTTACCTCTGGACCCACCGTTTTTCATCCTGATTATTAAAAACTTTTGGTCTATACTGATGCTTCTAATTTGGGATTAGGTGCAGTACTTGCCCAGAAACAAGAGGGGAAAGAAGGCTTCATAGCCTCTGCCAGCTGATCTCTGAGCAAAGGGGAGAAACACTGTAGTGCTACCTAGAAAGAATGCCTATATATTTTTGACTACACCAGTATCTAGAATGTGCTGGCAACAGCCTTCGTTTAGGGTAACCTCAATAGAGTGAACCATTCCCTACCAGAGTTTGATGATTGTATATATTGTAAAGTATTTACTATTATAATTATCTATCTATCTATCTATCTATTGCCCGACGCCGTGATCCCCGAAAGGGTGGCCACGAACGAACCGCCCCCCAGTCAGCCGACGCACCTCCCCCCAACCAGCACCGCCTTCGTTCATATACTTCCTCACTCCATCCTTCCACCTCTCCTTCGGTCTACCTCTCCCTCTCTGTCCCTCCACCTCGCTCTCGTACACCCTCTTAGTCATTCTCTCGCTTCCCATACGTTCCATATGGCCGAACCATCTCAAGTTGTTCCTTTTCACACTTTCCAGCACATCTACCTCCACACCACACCTCCTTCTTACTTCCTCATTCGTCTGTCTAGCCCTCCATGTAACTCCGCACGCACTTCTCAAGTAACTCATAACTTATTATATATAGCATTATATATTAAGTAATTTAGAACTGTATAATATTACCATGGCCAAGTTAGTTTAGTTATTAAGCCTTAATCGTATCTCGAAGGGACTAGGTTCGAAGTAATTATGGACGACCATAGTATGCAATGATTGCATAAGATGAAAACCGAGGATAGCCTATTTATGCGGTGGAGGGAGATTGTAGAAGAGTTCACTTTTTAAGTTAAACACCTACCTGGCAAGTTGCATATTAACACAGACATACTCTCTAGGTTGCCGGTGTCCAAAGTTGAGAAGGATCTTTGGCCTTGTTGGTTACCTAAAATTTGGTGAGGAAAGATTATAGAAAAATATGGGAAGAGACAAAAAGGATACTGATCTTACCCCCGGAGCTGGGCCGAAACAGGATTCAACTCTTGCATGGGCAGAGTGGTATAGGTGCTTACATAAGCCAAACCAAAGGAAACAAGGCTACAAGGAAATACTATCTGTGAAAGAAACCATTTCAGTGTAGAAAATTGCTTTAGGACAGCTCTAGCATCACAAGAACTATATAATTACAGAGAATGACTGGAACTTCTACCTAAGATCGTGTAGGGACTAAACACATCGATATGTATAATTACAGGAGTTATAATTTTCAAGGGATTTTTGGAGTCATGCCAAATTAGCCATAGGAAGAGGTTCTAGACTGTCAGGAAGAGAATCCGCAGTTCCAAGATTTTGCGCAGTACAAGCAACGGCATCAAATACAAGAACACGTAAAGCAGTAAAAACTTGAGCCAAATGTTCTGCCCATAACGAGGGGCATCGCGCTCCTGGTGCCGCTAGAAGAGTGGCGAACACATCAAAAGGTATCAAAAGGTAAGGGAAGCCTTATTATTGGAGAGAGTTTGTGTTCATTTATTTTGTTTTTATGTCTAACAACTGTCTCCCCTAAAGTTGAAAGAGAGACAAATTCAAGGTATGTTACAGTAAAAATGTCTGGACAAACAGACCTTGCAGCAGTTTAACCCTTAATTCGCAGCGACCGTCATATGACAGGAGAGAGAATATTGGCCTATCCTGGAGCACCCGTCATATGACGGGCGCCATTTTGAGGCTATTATGAGCGCTATTATGAGCATTGGAGGGAGCATAGGCGGGCTCCAACAGCTCGTCACGGCCGCGCAGCGTACACTGAGGCTAACCACACGGCTGTCTCGCTCATATGCTGTTTCTCACACACCAAAAACAGCCAAACTGCCACCATTTTCCCGATTTTGCCCTTCGGTTGCACGATCGTTGCAAGATAACCAGATATCGTACAGAGATGATTCAGGTGCCATTGGAAAGCTCTACCATTGCACTTTCGCAGATATATAATTGTTTTACACTCTGGCACTTGCTTATGCATGAAAAAGAGTATGGAATGAAGGTAATTTTCGGCACATATACCCGCCTGGCGCTACGGTGATATACACAACACACCCCGCTTCACGAAAGTTAAGTCATAGGATGAGGGAAATATAGATTGAAAGAGAGAGAGAGTACCAGACCTTACTTGTTGAGCAGAAGAAAAACTGGAAAAATTGGTCCACTCTTGGGTTAAAGAGGTTGGACAGAATAGGCGTGGCAGTGTGTTGAAAGGTGGGTGCCCCTTACTCTCCGTAATGGAGGTGTGCACTGTGAAAGCTATGATGAACACTTTATATTTTAATAGCGATATAAGAGTGAGAGTGATCCAACATTGTGGTATGTAGAGATTTTAGGGAATATATAAGAGGAAGTGACTTGATGAGACAAAATGTTTTTGACTCTTCCCTTTCGAGAAGTGCAGTATGGATAGAACCTTCTCTCACATGTGTACAATGCTTAATACATGGGCGCACTGTACTGTACTTCTGCACAGAGTAAGGGTAAAGAACCCTCGGAGACGGTTGAGCACACCTAACATCTGGGAAGCTGTTTTAGCTAGAGTGGTAATATGATCTTTCCAAGAAAGGTCAGTAAGATACCGAGAAAAAGGAAAGTCATCCCCCAAATCAACGAGAAGACATCTTGCCAAGAAGGACAAACTAAAACAAAACAAAGAAAGACAACGAAAGGAGATGAGCAACAAAGAAAACGTCACGCCAACCAACAAAGGGTAACTAAGGAAAACTCCCCACCAGCACCAAAGAATACCAACACCACGACCATGCAGCCGACTACGAAGTTATCACCACCAACACAACGCCCAAACGATCAACAAACAGACAAGAAAAGGAAGAAGAAATAAGGAGAGAAGACAGAATCAACACAAGGCACGCCCAAAGGAACAACACGTGTGGCGACACAAAGGGAAGCCCGAGTCGCAACAATTATGACGGAATGTCCCCCGACACCAGGAAAGACGATTCCCAAGACTACAACTCCTACAACACCACACCAGAAAGGAAGACTAGTGTTTAGTCAAAAAGAAAAGAACTCATACCAACAAAGATACTAATATGAACACCTACATATTACCATACTATGTTCACCTACCTTATATATGCTTTTATCTACTGACTAAAACACTAATTAGATCACCATTATATTAGTTCCTAAGATGTTAAATAAGTTCCTCTATTACTATATTGTTAAGATGATAATCAAGTACATTGTCTTTTGTGTGTACGATACTAATGTTGATCTAGACCTATTGTCTTCACAGTATTAATATCTAAATTGTCAACCTTCAATGCCCTTAACCTATGATAAATAAACCACGAGAACAAAATATAAGTTGTTCCGATATAACCCTATGTCAAACTTTTTTCTTATGATCATGATTAACTAGAAATACAACCATTATACATAAGCTGCATGTTGTGTCACCCCAAAGTCTGATAACCCACTCTCATTAAAGTGCGGTGGCACAAAATGACAAGGGGCGATCCAGACTTTTAAATATATACATTATATGGACAACCTTTCCTGACTATTTTTAAGAATGAAAGTAAATATGCATTGCAGAATAATTATTACAAAGCAAATAAAGACAAAATAAAAGCGAAATAGAGTAATATACCAAATATCATTAGGTATGTCAGGGACTGGAATAATCGACAACAGAACATATCGGCAATAAATTTGAATATATACAATTTAAGATGTGTTGTGACATTACATATTAGGTGAAATTATAAAACATATTTATTTGTTTAATAGTAGAGCAAGAAATATTCGCATACATAGACATTTCAATAATTCTGAGGAGGAGTGACAGATTAATTACCGTGACGAACACTGATTTTCTGAACTTGACTCTTGGTCAAGGTCACGAGGCTAGATGCCCCACCCACCCACCCACCCCTCGATATATCTACGTTCCTACTGGCCCTCACGCAGCCGTGGTGCTTAGCGCGGTCGAACCTATATTTCACAAATGTTATGATATTTATATATATGCGTGTACTGTTACTTAGTAATATTGTATTGTGTAACCTAGTCACATGAATGATATACATTTAAGTAAGAATACACCGAAATATAATCGTGATTAGGCTCGAATGGAGTGGCACTGCGGCTGCGGCCAATGTTTATAAACAACACGCTTTAGGCCTACATAATTATCAAGATCAATAATTAATGATCCATCATTTCGATATTATTTTGATCTAGTTGAATTTGTAAAAAATTGTGATGACTATTCCTATAATATAATCGGTTACTTTGAGGTATTATATATAATAACTCCGGTAGGTTATCGGCCTTCTATAGGATTATGACGCTTCTTTCGGATATTCTGAGGATATAGCTAGGTACATTTATAATTATCACATCCAAATCGATTATGTGTATATGGATATATACACAAAGTCTTAAAACTGTTATCAAGTTCCGAAAGTCTGAATCGGGTTGAGTTTAGACCCTGTGGAAGAGCAGGGTTGAGTTGGCTTGATATTGGACACCCTTTTATGGCATTTGGGTGTGAAATACACACCATTTCCAGTCTATCGCAGATAATGATGGTAAAGGAAAATGCGGGTATATGATACCACCACTACCTACTTATGCAAATACAATATAATACAGAGTATAGATACAATCTTTTTCTTATTTTCTCCCACAACATATACTGTATTCACATGCCTTCTCATTACTACGCTATTATAATAATAAACAAACCACATTGCCTTCCTTAATGTATTAGATTCACTATGCTACAAATACCTTGTTCTTGTCCTGCGCATCCTAGCTCTCACTTATTCCGAGTATCCTTCATCGTAGTGGATACGCTCGCCAGGAGTACCAACCTCCAAAATGCTTGCTCGTGTATATGTTGTTATATTGTCTAGAGAACCATCTCTCTTATCCTTTTTCCAAGATAATATGATAGCCCCTTTATTACTGTATTCCAGTGTATTGATTGTAACTATATTAGAATGCTCCCTTATATTGAATACTCTAATGGGCATTCCTATCTTCACTTATTCCATTGTCATCTCAGTTAACAGGATCCGCTCGCCGTAAATTCAAAACCCCAGAAGACTTCACCATGACAAAAGTTATATTATACTGAGAACACCATTAACCTGTTCTTTTCTATGGTATGAAGAATAAGCCTTTACCTAATCTCATTCTATATAAAATATGATCATTGTATAGTACTCCCTTCTAACTGAGTATTATAATAAATTTAAATAGATGAAATCTCCCGACAGAGCAAGAAGAACTCTCTGCACCATCAGAGAGTGCGCGCTCGCGCCCTTGCCCCCTTCAAGGGGTGAACGGGTGCCCCGCAGTAATCGTAAACACTATGCCAGGGAAATCTGAAAGGGTTAAGCAATTTTGAGGCTTATTGATTACTGGCATACCAAGTTAAGAAACCTCAAGATTACCCGTCCCATTCAGTTGGATAGACGGCATACCGAAAGTCTACTTGTCTGAGGAGTTAAAAATCCTATTAAGGGATCTTTGTTAATTGTGGCATACCATCAGTTAACATAAACGCCTCTAATAGGCTGCACCTTCAGTAGTAAAAGGTTGAAGTATCCAGGCATACCTACACTTCAACATTTACTATTGCAGATGCGGTAACTATGTCCTACAAAATAGGATCCTAGTTATTACTGGCATACCAGTAACTAACATAGACACCTTTTCCTAGGTTCTACTTTTAATAGTAGAAAGTTGAAGTATCCGGGCATACCTACACTTCAACACTCTGCTATTAAAAATTAACACTCTAACTCCTCACAAGAGATCTGGCATACCACGATCCTTTGTGTGGGTAAGGGCTTTGCGAGATACCTTCACAGGCACTCTGCATAAAAAGTTCTAGGTGTACTTCGTCTACTGGCATACTATTAGACTAGTACAACTGAAATGTTTAAACACCGTACTCCACCTCTTCACGAGGGACCTTGGCATACCATGGTCACTTGTGTAAGTAAGGGCTTGGCGAGATACTTTCACAGGCACTCTGCACACACAAGTCCTAAGTGCATTTCGTCTGTGGCATACCATTAGACTTTGCAACTGAAAGGTTTAAACACCGCCCCGAGTTCCTTGAACCTCTTACAAGGGTCAGTGGCAGTCGAAAAAGACACTTACACAGTCTTCTCGCGTTAGCCTGATATAGTGCTACTTCGTCATAACTGAAGCACTATATTCAAGACCTTACTTCAAGAGTACCTTAACGGAATTTCATCAACGGTTAATATAACGGTCAGGATAGACGAGTATTCTTAAAAAAAGCTATGGGCTCTGAATACTCGCGTTAGTCCGATGCGGTGCCCAACTATTTAATTATAGTTACAGAGCCACATTCAAGGCCTCAAACCCATTAACCCAACTGTAAACTACTTCACACGACCGGCCAACCTAGACGGCCCACAGAGACGCAGGAGACTACAAGCTGTTGGTGATTCCAGTATCTATGAAAATCAACATTGAAAAAAGTAAATTAAGTCGATGCCAGTGACGAGGCAAAAGTAAATTAGAGTTCATAAGTATTAACCCTACCAAAATACACCAGTGCGCACGGTGTCTCAGTAAATAAGTTAAAGTCCTTATAAATATCGACTCTGCCATAATTCCTAAAAGTGCTAAGAGTCCCCAAATCTCAATTTTGGGATACTTCCTTAAAAAGTGTTAATTAACCTGAGTCCACATATACCGACTCGATTATAAAGTGTACAAGTGTTAAACAAGTTAAAGTACATGACTTTCGACTCTACGAGGAATTAAGATTACAATCCAAATAAGCCAAATTATGCACATATCGACTCTGCCATCATTCCTACGAGTGTTAAATAAGTTAGAGTCCACAATTCTTGATTTTATCCTAAAAAGTATACATCAGTGAGCAAGGTGATAAAAGTGAATAGCATACTACTATATTAACTCTATCTTACCCTCGTCAATATAATTACTTAAAATATCATACTTGAATATAAAGTGACCTTTAGGTATTCGACTATCAAATGGTATATTTTCTATAACGATACATCAATTAGATTACTGTACAAGGATCATTAACTGATCTACATGTGCTGTATAATGTATAGATAAAAATAATCCTGTTATAATTTGAATAATTAAACACAGTCCAAGCAAAGACCCAAAGTTTCAAAATGTTGAAATATTGATTATACCTGAGCTCCATCTAGATCCGCGATCGTGCTGGGAGAATAGTAACTTTTGTTGTATTTCTGTATGTTTTTTCATGTTAGTACATTCTTACTCAAATATATGTACGTACATAGAACTTAAGCGAAATAAACTGTTGTATAAGCTATAATGTTGGTATTATATGTATCCTCTATTGTCTTCTTTGTATGTAATTGTATGAGCTCTGAAGTCCCAGTTTTGAAAGAACTCACCTCAACCAATAGCTAAACCTGAATAAAATCAGGGCATAACAATCACAAGAGAAAGAGACACGAAGAATATTGAGAGAAGATGAAGGATTGATGTGTGTATTGTTGAATAGTAAGGGATAGTCGTGTGGAAGATTGTGATGGGTAGATGGATGGAGGAATTGCGTTTTGGAAGCATTGCAAGTGGTGATGGGCTGGTCTATCCAGAGTGAGAGCTGAGCGATCTCTGCCATACCCATAGCTTACTCTGACTGTTCCTTTTACTTATATATTTTCTAGATCTCAAGTGACGGCGTCTTTTCCGTGGATTGACCTGCCAACCTAGAGGTTGGCAGATTGGGAGCCAAAGAGTCACATTTTTCCTTTGCCCCTAAACTTTCCCTTCATAATTGCTGAGGGGCACAGGGCCTTGGGTGGGGCTTTGGTTTCCCGGGCGTTTCCGCACCCTCCTCAGCTCCCGGCCTTGGTGTGGCTTCGGTCACCCAGGCTTTATTATTGGTAAGCAGGGAGGGTTTTGTAGGGGCGCTCGTTTATGGCCTTGGCCTTGCTTGGTACCTTGAGGCTGTTCGACCAGACAGCTTGGGGAACAACAACAACAAGATTCTCTCTGCCCCTATCGGAAATAGTTGATAGTTTCAAGTGATTGATTGACTGATAATAAAAGAACTAAGAACTTCTCTGTAACCTACCAGTCCCCATCTGGCGAGTAGTCCTCCCTGACGGTGCCCCACTGTCGCTCACTTAAGTATGGTCCCCAGCGCTTCCAATTGGCTGTTCGGGCGAGGTCCTCTTGTAGGCGGACTGTCTCGGGGTCATCCCGCTCTCGGGTCTTTTCCTCGGTCTCCATTATATCTCAAGATCTGGAAATATATAGGTAAATATATAGGCTTTGGGGGAGACACTCTTTACAGGCTGTCTACCTTTTGTCTCCTTCATACACATAGAAAAAAAATATGTGTATGTGACAAATGATATAAGTGTGTTTGCATGAGCATGCAAGAGATGGCATGAGAGAGAGAGAGAGTGAGTGTGTGTGTGAGAGAGAAAGGGGGTAGGGGATTGGTAGACGAGGTCTATCAATCATATATTTCACTTAACTCGTAAACTGCGAGGCTATGGTCATTCAAACCCTCCCGCCAAGCAAAGGTGTTTGGTTCTATTCTGACGAAAATCGTCATAGTACCATATATATAATTATTACTCATCCATATGTGCCTATTTTACTTTTAATATGAATATATGAACATTTAAGAGCAATAAAAGAAGTGGGAATAGCATTAGGGGTGTGAAAAAGACGTATTATTGCCGCCCGGTTGTATCAAAAGTACAGTAAAAGATCTAATGCACCTAAATGGTTCGACCATAATTGTGCTAGAGTAACTGAACAAAAAGCAATAGCCTATAATGCATACACAAGATAAAAAACACATGAAGCCTTTAACCCTTTCTCTGCGGGGTGTTTTGGGCTACTTAGGGGATATTCAGGCACTCCTGAATGATAAATCAAGCATCTGCATTAAATGAACTGTATTCTGCCGAAAACTAGACGAAAATAGCTTCAAAATGAGACCAGAATGGGCCTCGTACGTGGCCTGGTTCACCCGCAGCGGTGCCAGTGAAACGCGGGAAACCCGTTATTTGTTAGCACTCGCTCGCTTGGCTACACTGTTGTGAGAGGCAGTGAGAGACCCGCGCGTGACACAGTCTACCTCAGTGGGCCGCTGGCTGCTCTGAGGATCGGAGGTGGGCCCCTCACGCTCCCACCCACTGACACTGGATTTTTACGGTTTTTACAGGCTTTTAAAGCCTGGAAAATGCTGCAAATTGTCAGGACGTTCCAGAACGTCACCCGCAGCGAAAGGGTTAATTACTTTAGAAACATCAGAAATCATGCCAAAACTGTATTAAATCTAACTAAATCAAACTTTCTCCACAAGCAGGCAAATAAACGTCTAAATAATCCAAATGATAACAAAATATTTTGGTCTACTCTTAACTCATTCAAATCTAACTTCACTACTGCTTCATCCATTCCACCATTAAAATCTCTGACTGGCAATCTTGTAAGTGATCCACGAGGTAAAACTAACCTTCTTGCGGATATTTTTTCCACCAACTCAACCTTAGATGAAATAAATCAAGATGTCCCTGTACTTAATTTTAATTCGCCTGAAATTCCCTCACTTAAGATCCACACCAGACATGTCAAAACTATTTTGCAGAATCTCTCAGTAGATAAGGTCCTGATGAAATTCCTCTAATAGTACTTAAAAATTGCTCCTTGGTGCTCGCTCCTGTACTGGCAAAAAAATTCCGTCTGTGTCCTCATACCTCATGCTTCCCAGTACTGTACCCTGGAAAGAAGCAAACATCCATCCAGTTCCTAAAAAAGGTGCCTCTTCAGATCCATCAAACTACAGACCAATAGCTATAACTTCCACTCTTGGTAAAGTCTTTGAAATTATATTAAATAATCACATAATTAAGCATCTTGAGAATAATAAATTAATCAGTGATAGGCAATATGGTTTTAGACGATGTCGATCAACTGCAGACATTCTTTGCCTTCTTACGCATCAAATCAACCAAGCTACAGACCAACATGGTGAAACACATACAATAGCACTGGATATATCAAAGGCATTTGATAGAGTCTGGCATCAATCCTTATTGTCGAAGATGTCACACTACGGCCTTGCATCATTAGTTCCACTAATTTCTTCTTATCTTCATAACAGAAAAATATGTGTAATGGTAGATGGCCTATATTCTCAATTTTACTCAATAAATGCTGGTGTTCCCCAGGGATCAGTTTTGGCCCCAACTCTGTCCTCATTCATATCAATGATCTCATATCTACCACTCATAATCCAATACATTCCTACGCAGATGACTCAACACTCCACAGTTCCTTCACATTTACCAATTCTTTCACCCAACCCGATCTTATAAATTCAAAAATAAACACTGCAATTTCTCTGAACCGGGACCTTTCTAGAATTAATGAATGGGGACAAAAGAATCTAGTTTCCTTTAATGCACAGAAAACCAAATACATTCAATTTTCTAACCGACAGAATCTCACCGACTCCCAAATATTTGTTAATGATGTAAATATTCCCACTTCCCCTAGTATTGACATTCTCGGTGTAACATTAACTACTAACTTGAGCTGGACACATTATGTTAGAAGCATTGCTAAGAATGCCTCTAAAAAACTGGGACTCCTGCACAGAGTTTGAGAATTCTTCACTGACGAGCAGTTGGCCGTAATATATAAAAGTCATGTGTGTTCTCAGATGGATTACTGTTCACCTCTGTTGGGTGGAAGTGGGAGTGGTTGCATTGAGGCAGTTGGACAAAATTCAAAATAAAGCTATTAGATTAATCAATAACCCTGCAATCACACAGGACCTTCCTACATTATCCATACTTAGAAACGTTGCATCCCTTGCATTATTCTACAGATATTTTCACAGGAATTGTTCCGAGGAACTTGCTTCAATTGTGCCGCCTCTCCACATCTTACCCCGTAGAACTAGGGCAGCTGAGAGCGCCCATGAATTTACACTTTCTCCTCCACAATGCAGAACTTCTGCTTATCAAAATTCATTTATCCCCAGAACTACTACTCTTTGGAATTCACTTCCCTCGAATTGCTTTCCACAAACTTACAATCTACAAATGTTTAAATCCAGTTGTTACAAACATTTTATGAATGGAGGATGCCTTTAGGCACATGGACCTTTTTGTTTTATCTGTGTTTTTCCTTCCTCCGTTCATTGTCTCTTATAAAAAAAATAAAAATAAAAAAATCCTCAGCAGTCTCAACCACCAACCTAGTTTCACCAAATGTGCAAATTTTAAGTCCACCTGAAATTCAAGCTGCAACCAGTGCATCTTGCGCCACAACGGAAAATATAATCATGAAACCTGCCGTGCCCTTGATGTCCGTACCCAGGACAACGCAGAAAGAAGAAACACTACTCACGCTGACCAACCCAGAAGCAAGCATCCAGGTTGCTGGCTTAAAAGCACTTTTTGAATCCTTATCCAGTAATCCTAAGGTAGAAAGGATAGTTATGAATTCTGAAGCTTTTCGTAATACTCAATTCAGGAATCCAACGTCACCCAACTTCGAGTTAGAAGTAGAGGATACCCATACTGACCTGGATATATGGTCGGTCGGAGAATTTATCCATTTTGACAAATTAGAAGTAACTGATAAGTTCAAGACTTATTGTGACCCTCCCAGGCCTGTAATATCTCTTAACGAACTTAGTGTTGAAAGAACGAATCCACCCCAAATCTCTAAGGCAGGAGTTGTTCCTCAACATAATACTGTTCTTCAGGACCACCCGAGACTTGTTGAATTATCTCATTCGTTCCCTACTTTTTCTACTGTCTCTGATAAAGTTAGATCGGTGTGTGATAATGCTCGAGTTCCCACTAAGAAAACTAATCTTCCTCCTACTCCTGGAAAGACGTTGGTACTTCCTTTAGACTGTAGGGGAACCTTTAGCTATATCCCCCAGGTTCAGTGTGAGAACGTGTACGAGGACCATCCGTAAGCCCAGAAGGAGAAGTTATATTGCCAAATGGTTGTTGCGTTTGTTTGGGCCAAAACCTAGCCCAGACGTGTGAAAAAGACCTAAGTGCCGGAAATACCCCGAGGGTGACATTATGCCCCTCTCGCTCTGGATACCAGCCGCCCACTACGTAACGTTAACCCAGTGCTCCAAATCGTTCTCCCAGTGCTCTCCTCTACTAAAACTCCTTTAAGTGCCATTCCAAGTATTCCTAGTGATAACAATGATTGTTGTGAGGGTCTAGACCCAGTTATGCCAAGATTCTCCCAAGTGCAATGTACCGGTAATTATTGAAGTAGGCTCTACCTCTTCCCTTCCTTGTTTGTTTTTGATATCCCGTTTGTTGGGAAACAATACACCTGTGTCTTACACTGGAAATCTATATATATGTGAAGGCAAGATGGCAGGTGCTCGTTGTACTCTACGTGCTTCACATGTCTCACTCCCTAGACTGGAACAAGACCTCACGGGCTTCACTGTTCATTGTAAAGCGGTGAATGTTAAGGCTCTCAGCCTATGCCCGAGAGGAAGTAAGTTGGAATATAGAAAAGAAAAAAAAAAAAAAAAAAAAAAATACTTCCTCGAATTCTGGTTCCTGAGTTCCCCGCATAGTAAATATAGATAAACGAACGAACAGCATTGAATGTGGACGAACCTAATGATGACAAACCCCGACCGACTATGGACAATCTTAGAATAGCGACTTGGAATGTGAGAGGCGTGAATGATGACACAAAAGAGAGAGAGGTCCTGATAGTGTTAGTGAATGCCAGGCTGGATGTATGTGGAATGACTGAGACCAAACGGAGGGGCACAGATGTGAAAGAGTGGGAGTGTGGAATGGGTGTGTGTGCTGGAGTGAGTGAGGGAGTAGCGAGAGAATGTGTGTGTTTGTTTGTAAGTAACAAATGGAAGGAGCGTGTAAGAGACTATGGGTCTGTGGGTTCAAGGATTGTGTGAGTGAGAATTAAAGTAGGAATACAAACGTGGGTGATTGTGTGTGTTTATGCTCCGATAGAGGATAAACCTGTAAGAGAGAAAGAAGAGTTCTGGGTGAATGTGGAGGCATGTCTGGATTAGTTTGACAAGAACAAAAGAATATTTCTGATTGGGGATATGAATGGGAAGGTGGGTGATAAGAAAGTTGATGGAGTGCTGGGAGGTTGGGGGGTACCGTCAGAGGTGAATGTGAATGGTAGTGCACTTGTGGACGTATGTGTGGGGAGGAGGCTGTGGATAGCCAACACCTTCTTCCGACAAAGAATGATACACAGGTACACATGGACAGTGGTGTGGAGGAAGAAGGATAAGGATAAGACAGTGGTGGAACGTAAGGCACTGATTGATTATAATGTGTGGATGAACGAATGAAGACATTTGTGCTGGATGCTAGAGTGTATAGGGGTATTGGAGGGGGTCTGTCTGACCATTATGTAGTAGTAGCTAAAATTAGGATACAAAAGAAGTGGGTGAGGAGAGCTGGAGGGAGGCGAGAGGAAGGTGAAATGGCGAGAAGGGTGGAGAGGCTACAGGAGGAGGAAATCAGGGAAGAGTACAGGAGAGCAGTAGAAAGACGACTAGGTAGGTTTGACCTGGAAGGTATGGAAGAAGTGGAGGAGATGAGCAAAGTGTTTAAAGAAGAGATATGTGCAGCATGTGAGGAGGTGTGTGGAGTAAGAAGAAGAGGGAGGGGAGTGAAGGGTACAGCAAGCTGGACAGAAGAGGTAAAAATACACGTGGAAGACAAGAAGAAAGCGTATAGAGATGGTTGGGTAGTAGAGGGAATGAAGATTTGGAGAGACAGAAACGAGTGAGGTACGTGGAGAAAAAGAGGGTGGTGAAGAGAGTAGTGAAGCAAAGTAAGAGAAGAGTAGATGAGGAATTTGGAAGGAATCTGAGTGTAGAATGGAGGGAGTGTAAGAAACTGTTCTGAAAAGAAGTCAGGAAAGTTAGGGAAGGTAGCAAGGGAAACAGTAAAGGTGTGAAAGATAAGAATGGGCGAGTGATATCCGAGAAGCAAGAGAGAGTAGAAAGATGGAGGGAGTACTTCAACGCATTGCTAAATGTAAGGAATGAAGCGCCAGCAAACATAGTTAGATGAGGTATGGGAGGGAGAAGAAGAGAAGTAGTGTAGGAGGAGGTGGGGATCAAGAGGTCAGAAGTGTGTAAAGCCATGAAAAGAGTGAAGTTGGGGAAAGCACCAGGAACAGATGGAGTGTGTGGATAAATGCTGAGGTATGGTGGTGAGATAGTGATCGAATGAGTATGGAAATTGTGCAAACTAGCATGGGAGAAGGGGAGTGCACCTAAATGACTGGAAGACAGGCATAATAGTCCCCCTATATAAGGGTAAAGGGGAAAGAGGAGTGCGCTGTGTGGTAACCACCGAGGAATATGTCTTCTAAGCGTAGTAGGGAAGGTATACAGTAGGGTAGTGATTGAGAGAGTGAGAGCGAGAATGGAGAAATGGATAGGTGACGAGCAAGGCGGTTTTAGGAAGGGAAGAGGATGTGTAGATCAGATTTTTACCCTGAAATGGGTTGTGGAGAAATATCTGGAGAAGCAACAAAAGCTGTATGGTGCCTTTATGGATTTGGAGCAGGCCTATGACAGAGTGGATAGCGATGGTATGTGGAAAGTACTTAGAATATACGGAGTAGATGGCAAGTTGGTGAAAGCAGTGAAGAGCATGTATGAGGGTGCAAAGGCAGCAGTTCGTGTGGAGAATGAGCAGAGCGAGTTCTTTTATCTGAATGTTGGGTTGAAACAGAGGTGTGTAATGTCTCTGTGGTTGTTTACTGTATATATGGATGGAGTCATGCAAGAAATACAAGGAAGAGCAGTGGATGTTGGTGTATCGCTGATAAGGGAGGGAAATGAGTGGAAGCTACCTGTACTGCTGTTTGCTGATGATACGTACAGTTCTGATGAGCGATAATGAATAGAAGTTGCAGGGTCTGATAAATATGTTTGGAACAGTGTGCGAAAAACGGAATCTGAAGGTAAATGTGGGGAAGAGCAAGGTTATGGTCTTCGAAAGGGGTGAAGCCACAGAGTGTGAGGTGAAGTTGAACGGTCAGGCTATGGAGCTTGTCAGCTCATTTAAGGGGAGCGTCCGGTTCATACTCATAAAAGTGCTCAAAACGGCAATATTGCGCAACCCGATATAAGGCATCATCACCCATCCCTCTGTCTTCAGTTAAAATCCTGAGGCAATATTCCGTCTGGAAGCATGTTATTTCTGGGCTAGTTTAAAGTTTTCGCGGGTCGCGGGTCGCGCAGACGCGTAGAAAATGTATTATGGGTTTCGGATCTGAAAAAAAAAAAAAAGAAAACCATGAATTTTTGGTGAAAATATGACGTTCTTAGATATTTTGCCTAACAGTATCTGGTACTGTTACAACAACGAAGGGTGAGGTGGTGGTGGAGGAGAAAGAGCAGTGTGGTCCAAGCCACGAGAGAGGTAGGGTGCGGCTGGCCGGCTGGCTTGCAACAGCTCTCGTGCCTTATTACCTCACGTAAGAAAGTTCACTTGTCGGCGCAGTTCTGACGTAACCAAACATGCTACAACAATGTTTCTGGTGTCATTGGAAAGGGCATGAAATTCTCTACAATTTCACGTCGCCATTTTTTTTTTTATTTCTTTCCCATTTCGACACAGCACCCCGAGACATTTGTCACCTAATTTGTACCTAATTGTAAATGCCCTAATTCTACAATTACATACAAAATGGAAAAAGTATCAACGTACAATTGAAACTACACCTATTGTTAGTACCCCCAATGCATTAAAACAATCAAGCAACAACATTTAAATGAGATTCTGATTTTACAAAAAGTCATAAATTTACACACTAATTCTCACCTAACTCAAAAAATAATTTTCCTAGAGAATTAAAATTTTGGAAATTTCTTAGTTGTTAGGTCCCCTATACGTGTACAAAATCTTATGAAATACAGACAAAATCCACTGACACGTTCTGGAGTAAAAGCCGGACGTTCCCCTTAAGTATCTGGGCAGTGTGTTGAGTAAAGATGGGACTATGGAAGAAGAAGTGCGGGAGAGGGTGCAACAGGGGAAGAGGGTTGTAGGAATGCTGAAAGCAGTAACAAGAAATAGGGGGGTCAGTATGGAAGTGAAGAAGTCCTTGCATGACAGTGTGGTAATCCCGACACTGACTTAGGGAAGTGAAGCTTGGATGTTGGTGGAGAGACTCAGACCAAGAGTGAGAGGGGTGGAAATTATTTACTTGAGAAGTGCGTGCGGAGTTACATGGAGGGATAGACAGACGAATGAGGAAGTAATAAGGAGGTGTGGTGTGGAGGTAGCTGTGCTGGAAAGTGTGAGAAGGAACACCCTGAAATGGTTCGGCCATATGGAACGTATGGGAAGCGAGAGAATGACTAAGAGGGTGTGCGAGAGAGAAGTGTGAGGACAGAGAGGGAGAGGTAAACCGAAAGAGAGGTGGAACGATGGAGTGAAGAAGTATATGGATGAAGGCAGTGCTGGTTGGGAGGAGAGTTGTCGACTGACTGGGGACAGAGGTGCATGGGGCGTTTCGTTCGTGGCCATCCCTTCGGGGATCACGGCGTCAGGCAATAGATACATAGATAGATAGATTTGATAAAGTCTCCCACGAAAGATTGTTGAGGAAAATAGAAGCTCATGGAATTGGGGGAACTCTATTAAGATGGATTAGGTCATGGTTAATTGGTAGGAAGCAAAGAGTTAGCATAAATGGTATACAATCAGACTAGGGTAAAGTTAAGCGTGGAATCCCACAAAGATCTGTTTTAGGCCCTTTGCTGTTCATCATTTGTAATAACAACATTGATGTAGGAATAACTAGCAAAATCAGTAAATTTGCAGATGACACTAAAACAGGAAGTGATAAATTTTGAGCATGATATTCAGGCTCTCCAAAGAGATCTAGATAACGGTACACTACACGAATGGGCAGTAAATTTGCAGATGAAATTCAACGTAGACAAATGCAGTGTAATAACATTTGGGAAATCGATAGAAAATGCAGGATATATTAGATAACGTGGATAAAAGAAACTCAGATAATAAAAAACTATTTGGGAGTCATTGTCAACTGTGATTTGAAACCTAGAAATCAATGCATTAGTGCTCGAAATAATGCAAATAGAGTTTTCGGATTTATTTCTAGAACTGTAATAGAACAGCAGACATAATCTTAAAACTTTATCTAGCGTTAGTAAGGCCACATATGGATTATGCTGTTCAATTCTGGTGTCCCTATTACAGAATGGACATACATTCCTTAGAGAGAGTGAAGCGAAGAATTACAAAAATGATCCATACTATTAGAAATCTTCCATATGAAGGGAGGTTGAAGAAATTAGAGAGACGTAGAGTTGAGGGGATATGATAGAAATGTTCAAATGGGTTAGTGGGGTCAATAAAGGGGCATGACAGATATACTGAAGCTTAGTGATAGCGAAAGAACTCGAGCAAATAGTTTTAAGTTAGATACATTTTGTTTCAGAGAAGATATAGGCAAATATTGGTTTGGCAACAGAGTTGTAGATATGTGGATTAGGCTACCGAGTGCTATAGTGGGATCAAGAACGATAGAGAGTTTTAAGTTAAAACTAGATAGGTATATGGATGAGGTGAGTTGGGTTTGAAAGGGATATTCCGTGTGTGGGCCAATCGGCACTCTGCAGACTCCCGTTTTTTATGTTCTTATGTATCCAACGGCCTAGGTCTAGGTTAGGTTACTTGGTCATTTAACTTTTAAAAATCGCAGAGCCTTAGCTAACTTTTGCCACAATTTGGCTCGGCTTTGTCGGGCTATATAGGTTTAAAGTTACGGAAAACCCAGCCAAGTTTCGAAATGAGTGTTTTTTTTTTTGTTTTTTTTTTATCTGAAAAATCGAAAAACCCGAGCCAACTTTTGTCAAAATTTGGCTAGGGTTTTCCATTGTGTGGGTTTTATGAGTTTCAAATTAATGAAAACTCGAGCCAGGTTTCGGTTCAATACCTTATTATCGCCTTGTCACGCCTTTTATCCTCCAATTTCCCTGATCTTCACAGCCCTCCCACTATCGGGGAGTATCTTAACATCGATTGATAATGGGAAACATGTGTTCCCGATATATCTAATTAATTACAAACACTATATACTGATATACAGTAAATGAAAAACAATAATTATATAAATAAAGCAGACGTGCCGTTTTGCCCAAAATCAAAACGGCATACCCAACTCTGCGATGGGTTACCATCATCACTACTAATACCATCATCAATCACAATCAACATAATCACTACTACTGCCATCATCACTACAACTGCCATCATCACTACAACTGCCACAATCATCACGAGTACTGTCATCATCACCATTACTATGATCATCATCACTACTACAATTACAATTATCACTACTACTCTC
>CM064557.1:15347426-15454926 GCA_032716605.1 Paralithodes platypus | reverse complement strand
ATAACGTTAAACAAACTTTACTATAAATACTAATAGAAATGTCTACACAATATTATCAACAACCAACTCACACTTAGGACCAAAATCAATTTGACTCATCTAACTATTACTACCTATGCTGAAAATAAATAATCAATCATACACAAAACTTACCCAAACTCGGGGGATACTGACGCAAGGGATCAACAAGGACAAGTGATAAGTTCTTAATTTGTAAACTCAATTGTTTTATATATTAATTGATTAGTTGCACTCTTCAATGTACACGTCGAGTGTTCGTTTTCTTTATATATAAATATTTGTTATGCCCTGATTGTATACAGGATTAACTTGGTATAGGTGAGTTCTGCAAGACTGGGTTATTGGATTTCATGCAAAATACATAAAGAGAATCAACAGAGGTCATAGATAATCTCGGACAAATGGTTTATAATACAGCTTTATTCTAAATAACACTCAGGTATAATGTACGTAATAGAATTCACACGAACAATAGATGTTGGAGCACTCAGGTAGGTTATTGGACTTATTACAATCTCCCAGCACTTATCGCGGATTTGGATAGAGACGTACTTCCCACTTCCAACGTTCAGGCATTATTCTCCTGATCACATTATTTCAACGATACGTAGGGTACACGAATCGCACAGGTTCGGTATCTCGTTTTGTTAACTCTCTGGTAATATGACTCGTAATCAAAGATGAAAGTATAAGTAATATGGTTATTTCCCAAGAATTAACGTAAAGGGATAACCATAGCTAGTTAAGCACTGATCTAGTATGTTCACTTGTCTAGGTAATACTTAAGACCGAAATATCAGTGAGGGGCAAATCAGGTTTCGGATTAACAATCACAATCACTTTTTTCAGAATTGCTTTCACTCTAGCTGTAGTCCAATTAATTCAGACTTATTTCTTTGGCGAGGTTAAACCTGATGGCAAGAATAATTACGGGAGTCAGTTCGCCTAAGCTAAATTTCACTGATATATATTAACACACACTAGCATAATAATCACTTGCTTCCTAACATCAGAGAAAATTGAGACATAATCGATACACTGGATGGTTGAGTTAAGAGTACCGTAGCACTGGTACTTTGAGAATTAACACTGTGATAGAGTTTTCCTGGTTATCTTGAGTTGGTGATGTCGGGAGTTAACAGTTGCTCTGGGGCCGTCCAAATAGTTCGGTAGTGTAGAGAAGGTTTACAGATGGGTTATTTGCTTAACCGGTGATGACACCCCAATATGTTACTCTAACTAGGGGCCTTAAATTGCAATGTATCAGGTTCAACCGGAGTAACAATGAATCGGACGCACGTAAGACAGTCGGGAGAAGCGACTGACTTAACTGTCTCTGGCCTTTACGAAAGGTTCAAGGGGCGCGGGCGGTTTTACACCTTTTTGTCAACAATGCTGATGAGGCCTACAGTCAATTGTTGCCAAGGAGTTATTCTTGCAGAATCCTCAATTAAGAGTTTCTTGCATAATCCCTTCTAACATAACAAAATCTTTCTGTCCTAGACCAGTTATGAGTTATGATTGCTGGTAAACCCAAGTAGAAGAGGACACACTACAAGATGTTTATCAGACAATCAATAATTGGTGAATTTGTTGTATGCAGATATACTATTACCTTCGGAGCTCCCGATTGCAATAAAACATTCACAAAGGGTTAATTCACTTCCTCACAGATTTGCACAGACTACGCGGGCACCGAATGATCGAGAATCTTGAGGGGTGGAGCACAACTAGACTTCAACTAGAGCGGCGCAGCTGTTACTTTGGTGTCTACTGATGAACTGGCCGACTGTTGTCTCTGTGTCGTATTTATAGGCTTGGTCAAGGGAAACAGAGAATATTCTAGAAGCCTGGATGTCGGAGCTATGAAGTAGTTAATTTATTCTGGTTAACTTAGGGGGGTAATGAGGGGGGTCTTTATCTCGGCAATAGGTAGTCTGTAATATGCTTGGTTATTGTGGACATCTTTACTCTATTAGAGTCGATTAGGGTAGGATTTGTTCAAGGGGAGGGTACATTATCCTCAGTGAAAGGTGGAATGACACTAGTCATAGTCAATCCCAGAGGGGGAGCAATTACGGGAGCATTAGTATCGACTTTTAGTTGAGCTATACGATGTTGATATTCATAATGTTCGGTCTTTATTCTTGCTTCTTCGATATTTAGTCCGGCTTGTTCAGTCTTTGCTTTTATTCTGGCTTCTTCGGTATTTGCTTTTATTCTGGCTAGTTCTAATATTTGATCACCGGTCAAACCAGGTGGCAATTGTTCATCAAGTAGGCTAGGTTTACTCGGGATCCCACCAACTGCTCCGTCACCCTCCTCGCCTTCTACAGGGAACAGGTGGGTTTTTATGGTCTGAGCCACCTCTACTTTAGACATGTTTGAGGCAGTTAATTGGAGATGTGAGGCAAGCACTTTCAGTTCGGATTTTGACAGACAGTCAATATCAGGGGCTGTGGGGTCTGATTCTATGAAAACTCGAGCATCTTCGTCATTAATTAGATCTATCTATCTATCTATTGCCTGACGCCGTGATCCCCGAAGGGGTGGCCACGAACGAACCGCCCCCATGCACCTCTGTCCCCAGTCAGTCGACGCCCTTCCCCCCAACCAGCACCGCCTTCGTTCATGTAGTTCCTCACTCCATCCTTCCACCTCATATTCGGTCTACCTCTCCCCCTCTGTCCCTCCACCTCGCTCTCGTACACCCTCTTAGTCATTCTCTCGCTTTCCATACGTTCCATATGGCCGAACCATCTCAAGTTGTTCCTTTTCACACTTTCCAGCACATCTACCTCCACACCACACCTCCTTCTTACTTCCTCATTAGTCTGTCTATCCCTCCATGTAACTCCGCACGCACTCCTTAAGTAATTCATTTCCACTGCTCTCACTCTTGGTCTGAGTCTCTCAACCAACGTCCATGCTTCGCTTCCGTAAGTCAGTGTCGGGATTACCACACTGTCATGCAAGGACTTCTTCACTTCCATACTGACCATCCTATTTCTTGTTACTGCTTTTAGCGTTCCTACAACCCTCTTCCCCTGTTGTACCCTCTCCCGCACCTCTTCATCCATAGTCCCATCTTTACTCAACACACTGCCCAGATACTTAAAAGAGTTGACGATCTCCATAGCCTGACCGTTCAGCTTCACCTCACACTCTGTGACTTCACCCCTTTCGAAGACCATAACCTTGCTCTTCCCCGTATTTACCTTCAAATTCCGTTTTTCGCACACTGTTCCAAACTCATTTACCAGACCCTGCAACTCCCATTCATTATCACTCATCAGAACTGTATCATCCGCAAACAGCAGTTAGGTAGCTTCCACTCAATTCCCTCCCTTTTCAGCGATACACCAACATCCACTGCTCTTGATAGTATTTCTTTCATAACTCCATCCATATATACAGTAAACAACCACGGGGACATCACACACCCCTGTTTCAAACCAACATTCAGGTCAAAGAACTCGCTCTGCTCACTCTCCACACGTACTGCCGCCTTTGCACCCTCATACATGCTCTTCACTGCTTTCAGCAACTTGCCCTCTACTCCGTATATTCTAAGTACTTTCCACAAACCTTCTCTATCCACTCTGTCATAGGCCTTCTCCAAGTCCATAAAGGCAACATACACCTTTTGTTTCTTCTCCAGATACTTCTCCACAACACAATTCAGGGTAAAAATCTGATCTACACATCCTCTTCCCTTCCTAAAACCTCCCTGCTCGTCGCCTATCCATTTCTCCGTTCTCACTCTCACTCTCTCAATCACTACCCTACTGTATACCTTCCCTACTACGCTTAGAAGACATATTCCTCGGTGATTACCACACACTCCTCTTTCCCCTTTACCCTTATATAGGGGGACTATTATGCCAGTCTTCCAGACATCGGGTGCACTCCCCTTCTCCCATGCTAGTTTGCACATTTTCCATACCCATTCTATCACTATCTCACCACCATACCTCAACATTTCCCCACACACTCCATCTGTTCCTGGTGCTTTCCCCAACTTCACTCTTTTCATGGCTTCCCACACTTCTGACCTCCTGATCCCCACCTCCTCCTCCACTACTTCTCTCTTCTTCTCCCTCCCATACCATATCCAGCTATGTTTGCTGGCTCTTCATTCCTTTCATTTAGCAACTCACTGAAGTACTCCCTCCATCTTTCGACTCTCTTGCTTCTCGGCTAGCATTCTCCCATTCTTA
This sequence comes from Paralithodes platypus, assembly GCA_032716605.1. NCBI lineage: Eukaryota > Metazoa > Arthropoda > Malacostraca > Decapoda > Lithodidae > Paralithodes > Paralithodes platypus. The sequence continues at coordinate 15,450,685 of CM064557.1, read as the reverse complement.
TCTTTCACACCCTTACTGTTTCCCTTGCTACCTTCCCTAACTTTCTTGACTTCTTTCCAGAACAGTTTCTTACTCTCCCTCCATTTTACACTCAGATTCCTTCCAAATTCCTCATCTACTCTTCTCTTACTTTCCTTCACTACTCTCTTCACCACCCTCTTACTCTCCACGTACCTCGCTCGTTTCTGTCTCTCGGAATCTTCATTCCCTCTACTACCCAACCACTCTCTATATGCTTTCTTCTTTTCTTCCACAGCTATTCTTACCTCTTCTGTCCACCATTAATTAGATGAGGCATGATTAATATTTGATTTTTAAGTAGTGAAACGGTAATGAAACTGAGTGAAACTGTATGAAACTAATCCTGGCAAGGTCGCCACTCTTCTGTTACGTATCTTGATCCTCAAGTGGTTACCTTGATGAATCTACATAGCACAGAGATATATATTAAGGTATCAGTCAGCTGAAGGCAAAGCAAAAGTAAAATCTAATAAAATTATTTCCTGTTGTTGCTTCCTTTCCTTTTGGATCTTAGGACTTGGTATCTTTTATTGACTGATACTCTTTAATTATGAAAAAATACTGAAACTAATTAAAGTAATGTAGTATTTATAAAGAATTATTATTTAACCGAAGCTTAGTAGGCTATGGTTATGAACCGAATAAGTTATATCTAAAGAAGGACTATTAATTCTATAAAAAGTCTTGAAAGATAAATATTGAGGTAAGAATATTTCTGTCTCTTACCCTTTTGTGTTAAGGATTTATGAAATAGGAGGAAATTTGTTAGAAGCAGTTAAGAGTTTTTATGAAGGGAGCAGAGCATGTGTGAGAGTAGGAAATGGTGAGTTGAGTGAATGGTTTGAGGTAAAAGTAGGTTTGCGACAGGGTTGTGTAATGTCACCATGGCTGTTTAATATGTTTATGGATGGTGTGGTGAGGGAGGTGAAAAGGAGAACTAATCAGAGGATTGGGTTTAGTAGGAAAGAATGGTAGAGATTGGGAGTTGAATCAGTTGCGGTTCGCTGATGACACAGCATTGGTGGCGGATTCTGATGAGAAACTGCAGCGGGTAGTCAAAGAGTTTGGTGTGGTTTGTGGAAGGAGGAAACTGAAGGTGAACGTCAATAAAAGTAAAGTAATGGTGTGTAATAGGGAGAGCATAGGGTGAATCTAGATGTGAGGCTGGATGGGGAAATATTGGAACAAGTAGAGTGTTTTAAATATCTAGGAGGAACGATAAGCAGGAGTGGAGGTATGGAAGTGGAGGTAAAACAGAGAGTGTGTGAAGGAAGGAAGGTTTTCGGAGCAATGGGAAGTATGTGGAAGACGAGAAATCTCGGAGTGAAAGTAAAAAGTGCACTGTATCAAGGAATTGTTGTGCCAACGGTGATGTATGGGGCTGAGACATGGGCTCTGAAGAAAAAGGAGAAAAGAGGGCTGGATGTGATGGAGATGAGCTGCTTGAGGAGTATGTGTGGAGTTACTCGTAGAGACAGATTGAGGAATGAAGATATACGTAGGAGAGTGGGGCAGCAGGAACATTTGTCAGCCAGAGTGGACAGAAGGGTGCTGAGCTGGTATGGTCATGTTGAACGAATGAGAGATGAAAGGCTTACAAAGAGAATATGTGAGTCAGGTACAAGGGGAGATAGAAGGGCAGGAAGACCCCCATTGAGATGGAGAGACTGTGTAAGAAAGGCTTTGGATGATAGAGGAATGACTATAGATCAGGCAGGGGAAGTGGTGGTGGACAGGAGTGAATGGAGAATGCTTGTGAATAGTTGAGTGAACACGTGGTCATTTGGAGTAAGGGGTCGGGCGCAAGTTCGACTAGATAATAGTCCATCAGGCGCCTGGCCCGGGGGACGATTAATATGAAGGGTGTGCCTGGAAGTGTGGTGGGAGGGCTTGTCGCTTTGGCTCCGCTGCATGTCTGCCTGCCGAGATCGGAACCTCTCCGGGTGGTCAGGGGCCGGGGGAGTGCTGGAGCGACCTTGGTAACCCTGGTCTCTGCGTCTTCTCCTGGGTGACCTGGATGTGTGTGAGTTTGTGTTTTTTATCTGTGTTTATTTTTTGTTTTATGTTGTTTTTGTGTTTTCCCTGTTCTTGCTCTGTCTTGAGTCGGCTACCCCCAAAATGGGGATTGAGCCTGAGCATATAGATAGATAGACCCTTTTTGAAATGAATAGCTAGTTTTCTTATATGTCCTTTTATTTATATTTAATGTAATTATTCTTGGTTCTTGTCTTACGTTAATAGTATTATATTATTATTATCATCAGGATTAATATCAAAGTCACATAAAAAGTTAGATATATATATTTAATAATTAGTTAAATATATTTCTTAACCACGTAATATTGAGGTTTGATTTATGAGTAAATTAAGTTACAGGATCGCTTCATAGATTCGATTCAGGTCTCACTCAAATAATATGAAAAGCAAAAATAATATTTTGAAGCTAAAAGAATTTTCTTCAGCTTAGGAAATCACTAGAAGTAACATTAAAACAGCCATGTTAGTCTAAGGTGATATTACTAATATGAAACAATAGCATCACCGTACTAAGTACCGTTAAGCAATGTAAGCTTAATTAAAAGAAAATATGAAAGAACTCGTAAGTCTTAATATAAAACAATAGTATTACTTTTATCATAACCCAATTACTTAAAGAGTTTCTTTAGTCCACAAATTAGTCAACTAAAATAGTTAAGTACATAATAGTAGCGTTAACGTTAATTCCCAATCAAATAGTTAAGTACATAATAGTAGCGTTAACGTTAATTCCCAATCAAATAGTTAAGTACATAATAGTAGCATTAACTTTAATTCCCAATCACATATCTCACTAACCAACATAACGTAAGTGTTTACACCGAACACACTTAACACACATTTATATAATCTGACTGACAGTCACAAACCCATTATAATACTTCACCCCGTCTTCCTCCAGCTGCAAGTTCACCTTCCCCAACTCCAAATGAGACTGATTTGAATGCCCACTACTCGGGTCTTATATACTAAACAATGATGGTGTAGGAACGAATCAGGAGGCGGCTGATGGTGCGCGCTCCAATCACAGCTCCTCGAGTTGTGTAGCAGGTGCGTGGTCCAATGGAGTCTCCTGGCGTCGATCATACGTCATAGCGTCGGGTCATCGAAGTAGTTTGCAGGGTCCCCTATGACGCACACAGGTGTGAAGGCTTGTTTGCTGGTATGCGGACGAGCTGGTTTCCCACTCGCTGGTTCGCTCGCTGGTCTGCTTCGCCGCCAGGGTAGTTTGGCACTCCTTCAAATCTTAATTCTAATTCTAAAATAAACATACAGGGCTCCGTATGTCAGAATATATATAATTATATATATATTGTATATATTGTTTCTGCTAGAGCTCTTCCGCGAGTCGTTTACCCCCAGCTATGGGATATGTGCCTTAGTATATACTGTATATACACATACATACACACGGTGTAGCTTTCCCTACCACCGTAAGTGGAGAATGTGTAAGAAAATATAATATAATGTATTACATTATATTATATTTTATTATATATACACAATCTTCACCCTGCGGTACTACACAGTGGCGTATTTTTTTGTTTATAGTGGAAATCCCCAGTAGGCCTATAAACCACTTTTGAATATTGTGAAAATGAGGTAAATGAACGATGAATAGAAGAATGGAAGTGAAGATGAGATGATGATGAGTGAATGATAATGAGAAAGTAAAGAGTGTGCACCGGTGGGTGCACGTAGGAATGGAAGGTTTGCAGGTAGTGGCATCTGAAGTGCAACTACCCATGCCAAAGGGTACCATGTGAGGTCTTGACATACCTAGCTATGGCAGATGTTGAGCCGTGTGGAACAGTGTGAAACGAATGCAAAGGGCCACATCACAGGAGACACACATGTGGCTTGTGTCTCTCCTTACATTTCATACCATTTTACAGTAATGGCATGCGAGGCGCTTTTTGTGTGTGATCAAAAAGTCCTTTTTGTTATTGTAAAGGTGGGCAAGGCACACACACACACACACTCTCTCTCTCTCTCTCTTTCTCTCACACACACACAGTTTGTTTGTGTGCGTGTGTCCCTCCTACTTTCGCTTAAGAGGAAATAGGCGGAAAGATCATAATTATGAAATAATAAGAATTAGCCTATCAGCTTAACAATGACAAGCTAGAATATAAATATAGACACACACACATACACTCACACAGCCCGTAGCCTAGTAGGTAGAGCTCTCGTCTCACACACGAGGGGTCGGGGGTTCAATCCCCGGCCGGGCGGAGACAAATTGGGCTTGTCTCCTTTCATGTGTTAGCCTCAGTTCACCTAGCTGTAAATAGGTACCTGGAATAAGTGGACGACGTTGTGACGTCCAATCTGGGGTTGGCAAAAATGGTACAAGGCGAGATGGGTATCATATGGTTCACCTAAGCTGATGGCTACCTAAGCCTTCGGCGAGACGGTACCGTCTATAGTGAGAATGGTACCATACAGATCCACCCTAAGCCTTCGTTTCCGATGTCGCCAATTGGCTAAAATACAGACTACACACACATCCAAAGCCATTCCAACAGTACATAAAACACTTAACATGCATTTCACGCAATACATTCCCAGTTAAGGAGGCGCGATAATAATGAGCTTAGCTCGCATTGCGTGGATTCCCCTTGACGAACAAGTAACTGAGTAACATTCTCACTCAGACCCACACTCAGTCTCTCTCTCTCTCTCTCTCTCTCTCTCTCTCTCTCTCTCTCTCTCCAATATGAAATGTTGATAATTAAAAACAAATCTTAATGTATATAAGTTATTTATTTGTATGCTCACTATCATTTATAATTTATTACCTCATAATTATGCACATAAAATTGTAAGATAAACTAAGCTTGATGTATTTAAATGTTTTCTTTTGTCCCGTTTCAATAAATATGACTCTATTTATACCATAGTTCAGTAGATCACAAAACAAGTGTCTTAGATGAGGAGTTCAAGCAGAGCGTGGGGATTCTGACGTCACTCGGCCACAGGTATTGTACTTGAGTTTGGGTTAACGGTTAACCCTGTAGTTCCTTAACCCTGGTCCGTTCCATGAAATACGCCAGCACGGCCAGCACATTACCAGCCAGGTACAACAGGAACGTTCCCTGTGGAGGCATAAAAATCAAGTTAGCATTGACAATCAAATAATGCCATTTTATCCCTTCAGAATTCAATGACAAGCTTGTTCATTATATTCTGGCTATTATTAGACGATTACATGCAGTTTAGAAAGGATTTCCGTACTTATTTCCGAAACTACCACGATTTCGTTCTTAACATTTGAAGCCTATTATATAAAAGGAATATTGTAAAAATCATATTCAAATTTGTTTCAACCACCTGAAATGCATTTTAAGTGCACTATATATAACACTGTCAAAAAACTAAGAACATAAGAACATAAGAACATAAGAAAATGGGAGTCTGCAGAAAGCCGATTGGCCTAAGCAAGGCAGATCCCTGTCCCACACAACCCCAAATCATTACAAAGCCCAATTATAGGCTCAACACTCTAATACCCTGAGGATCATCTTACCAAAACGGTACCCTATTGATGGTGGTAAAACTATTATTAAGCCCCTTACTGGCAAAATAGATGCTGATTTCAATAAGTCATGGGGGGTTGACCCTCCTCAACCCATCCTGTATCCCAAGGCAAAATATGGTTGTTTGTTCACTCTGAATATGACGTACATCTGAGTGTTTTAAGATTGTTGGATAATGTGGAAAAAACATTTTCCGGGGATTGTAACCAATTTCAACTACCATATAATGATAAAAAAAACCTACCTAAAATCAATACAAAAAACATGGGAAAATTAGTTTTAGTTTCGGTAATATTTTCCAGAATTTCTAGTAATCAAAGGGGTAAAAACTGTCAATTAAACCTCTGACTTTCAAAATTTGTCCCAAAATTGAATGAAACCTTCTAATGATGTTCATAATTAAAGGGAGAAATGCGTCCTAGAATACTGAAAGGGTAAAGTATACAGATTTACCACTAAGAGGTTGCTTTCAGTTAATAAAACATAAGGTTAAAATATTTGTCTGTGTTAATTAACCTCTGATTAAACAATATTATTTTAACTTCTGGACTGCGGCCAGACTCTTAAGAGGTTCTACTGGACGAATGTGGCCAGAATCTTAAGATTCAAGGCTTAAAAAAAACTTTTAAAACACCCCAGTGGCACTCAAAACAAAGCAATTTGTGATTAAGTGAGATAACTCCCCTCCATTACTTGCTACCACTCCTACACATGTATCCCAACCCACCCCTTCCCCTTCTCTCCCCCCCCCCCCTTTTTTCCCCCCTCCTCAATTATCAGGTATTTTCCCTATTATTCCCAATATTTATCGAGTATTTTCGTAAGAGGACGAGTGGGAGAGAGGAGGGTGGATGGAGGAGTGTATCTTCGACCCTCTAAGCCAGTCTGAGAGCTCCCCTTGTGCTCAGTACTATCCGAGACAAGAGAGAGTGAGGGGGTTTCCCTCTCGCCGATCAAGGTCAGATTACGACCGCGGGGCTAAAATATACAATTTTCACCAGCCAATTGCTGTTACCACTTGTTTTATTGCTTTCCAATGTTCATATGTTCATATTAAATGTAAAATAGGCGCGTATGGATAAGTATTAATTATATGTATGGTAAATTGACGATTTTAGTCAGGAATCAATCAGAATACCTTCGCATGGCGGGCACTTTCAAATACCATATCTGCGCAGCTTATGTGTTAAAGTTCAATAATATCGATTGAGGTCAGCATTAAATGAACATTGCCTTGTCATATTGGGTCATATGGGGGCCAAATTGTACCCAACCATGTATGTTAGGAAATACACAACAGCTGGTCTGGTCATAAGTTATAATCCACATGTAACTTTCTAATAAATACTGATATAGTTTCTCTCTTTCAAGAAGCGATATTTTAATTCCATGAAACACCATCTGGATCCTATGACTGCTAGCAGACCGATATGCATAGAAAATGGCAAACACAACCAAAATACTGACCAAAATCTAATTATTCTTGGCCGCCTACAAGGGCTTAGCTGTATAGGCTTTATTTACCATTTAATGAAATGGAGTTTGAGATGGGGAATAAAAGCACACAAGAAGATGGAAACACCAGAAACAAAACAACTCCTGTCACCACGCCACCAAGACAAGAGGACATATGAGCCAAAGCTGTGGCGCGAATTCCGAGAAGGGCTACCACCATCGACACACACCCTCCTCTGCGCACAACCGCCCTTCTAGACCCGAGATGCGCAGCCGGAAGGAACGACAGAACTGGTAAGACATCTCCAACCAAATCCATAAGCGGTACAGTTGAAAAGATATCTTTTTCGTATTTTTTCGATTTTCCGTATCCTTGTTGGGCCACACTGGTGCAACCCCAACATCGAGCACTTTGCTTTACTATAGGAATTACTATAATCCGAGTAGCAGCACTGGCCACGCCCTTTAGTTTTAGTAAACCTACCCCCTCAGTAAGACTTGGTTGGAAGAGCGTAAGACACTGGTGAAACGGCTTCCCTCTAAGTCAGGACTTTAGTAGTGGAGGGTGTAAGACACTGGTGTAACAACTCCCTACTTATTCCTTATGATACGAGAGCGTAAGACACTGATGTAACGGCTCGTACTCGTAATTATTCCAATATTCCATCATTTAAGTTCCTCGAGAGACTCACATAGAAGTCTAGGTCTGGATTGTAAGAGAGAGCATAAGACACGGGTGAAATGGCTCCTTAATTTAATCCCATGATACGAGAGCGTAAGACACTGGTGTAACGGCTCGTTTTCATTTAAGACCAATAACCTCTACAGTCTTCAGAAGATCTACAAGGAAAACTTCCTCTACCTTCTGTCACCGTCACACGACAGTACCGCCCCCACAGACCAGGACGTCGTATACGTTCGTGTAGATGATGTAGTGCAAAAATGTGTTATTTAATTATAATCATTAATGAGCTTGACTTGTATATCTTACCTGATAATTTAGTACAACGTTATCTAAAAGATGGTTGTGTTAAACAGGGGTTTCATTTATTATTATTTATTTTAAAGCTACAAACCAAACTCGAAAATAGGCATCAATTAATTAACCTAACACAAAACATAATTAACCTAGCCTAACCTTGTAATGTATAAATATATATAAGATGCGAGGAGAGGAAAATGTGCAGCCGAGATTCCCACAACTAATTCCGGCAGCCAAAAGGCGAAAAGAACAACCAGCTAAGATTGCTAGCATAAGCACCTGCAATCCTGTTCAGCCGAAATCCAGCACGGGGACCGAGGAAAGACACAACATCAAAGAGAATGTATATACGAGGGGGAATTATTTCAAACTTCCGAGAGATCTTCCCTCCACGCCATTTCAAACCGAGCTCCCACAACAACCACGAATGCTCAAACTACCAGCTGATCACCACACAACCGCCTCCATCCAGTGCACCACTAGCAATCAACCAGCATTCGCTCTGCAACCTGCAACACGACCAAAAGTGCGAAAGAATAGCAAATACGTGGATCGCACCAAAGAAAATGTAACTACGAGGGGAAGCTATTTCAAACTTACGAGAGATTTTCCCCCCACGCTATTTCAAACTGAGTTCCCACAACAACCACAACATCTTGCACCATGTAACGTTAACACCAATAGTGATCCAAACCAGTGCACTATAGAAAATTACTTACGACCAATTCCGATTACTCATGTATCAAAACAGCCAAGTGAAATTAATAGGCCAAAAGTGGAGAAATCACCACGAAGTTCTTACATCAATATCTACCCCAGTTCCACCAATTCAAGTGTCAAATCAATGTCCTTGAATGCACAACTTATAAGTGCACCTAATATACAAGTTATCACCAGTGCTCCTGGCTCCCTGAAAGCCGAAAATATCTAGCATATAATGCTTGCCCTGGAATGACTTATCCAGGACAACGCAGATTAAAGAGTCACTATGCACGCTGAACAGAGTAGAGTCAAGCAATCAGCCTTCGGGCCTAAACCATATTTTGGTTCTGTTCTCGAAACTCCTAGGTTAGAAGGGAGAAGGAATAGTATCGGCTACTGTGAAGAAGGTAATTCTTTGTTCTCTGGATGCACCAACAAAAGTGGGCCAGGGAATAGTTCAATCCGGGTCCGCACCAAATGTGGGACTAAGATCGAACCACATAATTGAACACAAAGTAGGCCTCTTGCGTTGATCTCTGACTGCACCAACAAAAGTGGGAAGGAGATTGAGACATTAGCCTCATTAACGTTCCAAGAAAGGTTCGTAGTTGAAGAACTAAGTACGACTAGTGCAAGCCTACCAAGCCAATCTAAGCCTAGGCTTGCATCAAAGTACTCTATCGAGATTCAGGACAGTGAAAATCTTAATTTTCCACCTACGCCCGGAAATACTTTGTGTTTACCGAGTGAAGGGGATCCTTTAGTGTTATCCTTCAGGTTCAGCGTGAATAGTGATAAAGTGTGTCGTGCTAAGACGAGGGCGCGTGTATACTGGAATTGTTTGGACCTCAACCTAGCTGGGAAGTGTGATTATCCCAGGGTCCCTGTAGTCAAGAAACAAGACAACCGTGCCTCTACCAATGTGCTCCAACCTCGTTCTCCCAGTGCTTCTGCTCTCTACAAAATCCTTTAAGTGTTTTTCCTAGTTCGTAATGGTAACGATGAATACAGTGAGGGTTTAGACCTAGGTATGTCAAGGTTCACATATTAACGTAAACATAAAAGATTTCCCATTCTTCCCTTCTTTATTTATTATCCGTTGCTCTGATTCGGGAGAACAGTACACATTCTATCGTGCGGAAAATATTTACATACTTCCTCGAATTCATGATCCTGTATTCTTTGGCTTGGAAATATATATATATTTATCTGATTATAAAGACATACACTTACACGTAAATCTTGAACACTTCGTTAGACCTGAGTTTATGCGCTACATATCATCCGGGTACAGATCCAATAGTGAAAGTTCAGTCGCAGAGTTAATTGCTTCCTCAGTCATGTATAGTTGACTAATATAATTATTATGCTTTTATGAAGTTATCTTTCATACTTATTACTCATTGAGTTATTACAGTTTAAACACTTATTCAATTTGCATTAACTTATTGTTCGTTTTGAGATTAAATATTGTCCTATTTTCAATACTTATCAGTGCTACGTTTCCAAGATGGCAGTAACTATTATTTACTTGTATTCGAGCCATATTTGAGAGCTTTGCATATTTATTTCAGGACTCTATTTCTTGTGATTTGAGACTTATCCTCTCTGTGTGTTATTATTTATATGTTCATCAGTAACATTATTATTATTGATATATGAACATTATGCTTATTTTTCCAGAGACATATTTAGATTGTACCCGAGCAGTTAAGGAATAAAACCTCTATATCCTATACCTCTGTGTTTTCTGTCCATTGTTTATTACTATTGTCTTGATTAAGAGGAGTAAGGCCAGTCCTCACCCAGTGGAGAGGTACCTAAGTTGATAATAAACGCTGATTCCTAAGTTGAAAATCGCAATCAGATTGTCTCACGTTATTTGAAAACGTGGCATAACAATATATATAATTTATATACATACAGTATATAATATATGTACAGTATATATATATATATATATATATATATATAGCATATATATATATATATATATATATACAGTATACATATATATATATATATATATATATATATATATATATATATATATATATATATATATATATATATATATATATATATATATATATATATACCGGTATATATATTGTATATTGCTTTAATGATTTCAATATAGCTTTGCAAATGCCTTCAAAATACTCCTAGATATGCTCAGCTGCAGAGGCTCACTACGCTCGCCCCCCACTCCCCTATCCATAGGGGCGCAATTCCAGTGCTTGCCCTAGGCCCTATTTTCAGTAGATACGTCCCTGTCCATGTCTGACTGTAACTCTGTATAAATATTATAGTTACATTGAATAAGATACCTAAGATAACGGAGAAAACAAGCATCACACCACTACCACCAAGCAGTTTTCCAGCGCATACCACCACACCCCCGAGGAAGGAAGCCATAACCACCACACCACCAAGATACACCAGAGTCGCCTCAGTAACTCCCTCACCCCCTCCAACACCCGACAAGGATATCCGGATAACCATGCACAACCCTGATGCCATTAGGTAAATAAAAAGTAAAAAGGAAATGAAGACCAACAAATGCGTGCATAAACACCATACCTCCACGCGCCCTTTTTCCTCCAGCCGCATCACCACCATGACCGGAGAAGGGACACCGGGAGAGAAACGCCAAAAGAGGTAAGAGTATGACAGGCAAAGTTAAGATCTATACAGTTGGAAAGCTATTAATTATCCTCACTGGAAGCTAAGTAACAGCTGGAAGATTTGGGTTTATAATCAATAGAACACTGATAACACTGGTTATAAGATCTATTTAGGATTCTTTAGATATTGGCTCATCAAAGGAATTCGTTATTGGATCCCACTGGGGACAACCTAATATCAGTTTTTCTGCCTCGATTAACCTAGGCTTTACTGTCAATAAAGAATGCTGTTTTGATATGCGCTTTATTGGTAGTAAACCGAACTCTGAAACTTTTCAAAAGTTCACGCACTGGCAATTGGCTTTTGAAGGGTAGGGCTCTGCGAGATACTGTAGCTTTTGCATAACAGCACTTTGCTTATAGAGTCCTTACGGTACGGAATCTCAGGCACTGGTTCTAAGATACGAAGTCGTAAAAGGCCCAAAATCACCTCATCCACCAGTCCCTGAAAGACTCTTATAGCGGTCAGGATAGTTAAGAGACGTTGTGTCAAATCAACCCTCTTATGTTAGTCCGATGATATGTTACGTGTACACTGGTATATTGTAGCATAACATTTACGACCCAACACCCAAGAGTGCTGGAAGTTTCTGCATCAAACTCTTATAACGGTCAGGGTAGTTAGAAAAACAGTATAACTTCTGTATAGCTTCTCTCTATGTTCGCTCGATGATATGTATACGTATACACTGGTATTTCGGAACATAACATATAAGACCCAACACCCAAGATTTTTTCATCGAGTTTCATCCATTGTCCAACATCCACGTCAGGACCACCACCATGGCCAAGACCCTCACCAGAAGACTACAGAGTGCCTCGTTATATAATACCCAGTGTGACCTCAAAAGAAGTACTAGTACTACCTTATTAAAGGAAGTACTTAAGTGATATATTATTATAAATATGCAGTGTAACCTCCAAGAAGTACTAGTGATGCACCTTATTAAAAGGAAGTACTTAAGTGAATATCTTAACCCATTGGCTGTGGGAGACGTTCCCGAATGCCATGGCAATTTACAGCAATCTACAGGCTTTTAAAGCCTCTTAAAGCCTGTAAAATCGAGTGCGAGGGAGCGAGAGCGCGACAGGCCACCTGTCCTTTTCCCAGGCAGCCGCCCGGTACACTGAAGGGTCTGAGTCAGAGTCTCGCTAGATATACAGTGCTGCCAAAGGCAAAAATAGTGAGACATAAGCGAGAATTGCTCATTTTAGCGAATGTCTATGGTAGCACTGCAAGTGAACCCCGCGAGCTACAAAGCTCGTTCTGGCGTCATTTTGAAGCTATTTTCTTCTAGTTTTCACCTGAATACATATAATTTCATGCAGACACTTGCCTACTTAATCAGGAGTGCCTGAATGAGCCCTAATGTGGCGGAAATAGGCGGAAACATGCCCGCATCGTAAGTGTTAATATATTAATACGCTATTTAACCTCAAAGAAGTAATAGTGACATACCTTATTAAAGGGAAGTACTTAAGTGTAATATCTTCATAATATCAATATACACAGCAGAACCTCAAAAGAAGTACTAGTGACGTACCTTATTAAAGGGAGTACTTAACTCTTTCAGACTTATATGACGCTACCGCGTTATATGACAGGGTGAACCAAAAACTCATATGACGCTACCACGTCATATGGACTTATCTTCATAATTCTAGAATAAGTTATATGACGCCCTAGCGTCATATGGAGCTCAGTAAGTCCGGTAAGTTAGATGAATATCTGTCGGTTGGTGGGAACCCCAGGTTTCTCCGACAATTCTAACGGTCAGCAGTGTGGTTTTGACAGTTGTGTGGTGCAGTGGCAATGGTAGCGGGCTCCCGCCTCCGTAGACTTACTGGAACATAATATGTCTGAAGGAGTTAAGTGAATATTTCAATATAAATATACATAGTGTAACCTCAAGGAAGTACTAGTGACGTACCTATATTAAAGGGAGTACTTAGGTAATATCAACAGGCAGTGTCATAATCGTGAGAGAGTAGTTATGGATCCTTGTTCGTACATCTTTGAACTATTCTAATATATATCTATACCATTATCAAATCAATATCTGTGTGCCTTGTCAATACAATTTATGAATGTACATTGTGTTATATTTACCCTCTATTACCTTTGTGGAAGTGTTTATGTGAATTCAACTTCTCCAGTCAAGCAAGATCCTACCTAATCAATCCAATTAACCCCAACAAAAACCTGGTATAACAATACTCCATGTTTGTACTCTGTATTATATTTATCATCTATCCTTTATCCGGTGCATGTGTTCATGTGGTTTCAACTTCTCCATTCGAGTAAGAACCTACCTAAATAGCCCAGTTAACCCCAGCAAAAATCTGGCATATCCATTGCAACAATCAATGTTCTTCAGAGCTCTCTCAGTGCGAAGCGAGTGTGAAGCACCCGCCTTTCAACACAGTCCCTCTCCTATCTGTCCAGCTCTCCAATCCAAGAATTGGCAAATGTTCTTAGTCTTTCTTCTATTCAACAAGTGAACTCTGGAACTCACTCCATCAATCAACCTTTCCTTCATCTTATGATTAAGACTGCTTTAAACTTTGTGTGTCAAGGCATTTTGTCCCCAACGTCCCTTGAATATGTCTCTCTGTCACTCTTTTGGATTTGAGGAGATGCTCGTTACAGGCAGCCTATCTTATGTCTCCTTCATACACATTAGAAAGAAAAAAAGGGTGCATGGGCGGCGGAGCAGCATAGGTCCTCCCACTCTGGAGACTTTCGCCACTCTGACTCAGCCTTGGCGCTCACTCGCACATGTATGGAGGTTGAGGAGGTCAGGGAGGTGTAAAGGAGGGTGACTGAATGTATTTGAGGTATTGAGGGAGAAAGTATTGCGAGATTGGGGAGTAGGGGAGGGAAAAGTAGAATAAAGGAGGAGGGGGAAGTTGAGGGAGATCTGGGGATGAGGAAAGGGAGGGGGGAGGGTAAGATGCATGTAAGGGGAAGAGAGGAGGTGGTGGCAAGGAGACATACCACCTAATCATATCATGTATTGTATCCATTTCACCGGCACTGATGCATTTTTTGTTTTGTTTTTTAACTCGGCAGCTGCATAGACTTGTTTTTGACAGGTCCGCCAGTGCGAAACATTTAGCTTAAATTCGGACACAAATATTATATTTACCATTTATAGCAATATTACTGCGCCATTTGTACATATTTTACTTGGATAATGAACATGTTATCAATGAAGAACCAGAAAATAGGTGTAAAGAGCAAATATTCTGTGAAAACTAGATTATTGTGACAGGAGGGTAGGAGTCCAAGGGAGACGTAGTAGCATAGACCCTTTCTCTCTGGAGGCCAAATGCCACACTGAACATATTTGAGGCGAGAGGGAGGAAGTATAGAGAGTAGGGAAGGAAGAAAGAAGAATAAGAGAGGAAGGGGAAAATTGAGGGAGATCGGGAGGGGGTAGGACAGGGAGGTGGGGGAAGACACATGTAAGGGGAAGAGAGGAGGTGGTGGTAAGGAGATATGCCACATAATTACACATTGCATCCATTTCCCCAGCACTGGTGTAAGATTCCGGAAGAAACGTCACATTCGCCCAGTAAAACATTCCCGAAGGATCCTTGTAGTCATTGGGTCAAGTGTCAGATTCCGGAGGGAATGTCGCATTTGCCCAGTAAAACATTCGGGAAGGAACCTTGCAGTTCTTGGGTTAAAGTGTTTTCTAATCATAGAAAACAGGTAAAGGATATAACGCTATTGAAAACATGATCCAGACACCTAATGTTTATTTGTTAAATAAGGTTTGAGGCATGATTCCTTTTATGAAGTCTTTGTTTGTTTACAGTAACCTACATGTAGTCCATTGGCTACAGTCGAAATCGGTATATCGTACGTGGCTAAACAACATATTTAGAATTTACAAAATGTTGTTTGTATCGTATTAAAAAAGTAATTTTGAGATAATAACAAAGGAATAGAAAGAAAGGCAAGCAACAACATACCTACTGGTCCTTATTAGGCTGCTAATAAATATATATATATATATATATATATATATACTGTATATACTGTATCATAGACTACAGTAGATCTGGACTGGACACAAAAATGGAACTTTGCAGTAAGGGACCCAAAATCAGAGAAAGAACCCCCAAGTTCAAACCTCGAAACCGCGAAAACAGCACATTTTCGCGGTTTCGAGGTTCGAACTTGGGGGTTCTTTCTCCGATTTGGGGTCCCTTACTGCAAAGTTCCCTTTTCGTGTCCAGTCCAGATCTACTGCAGTCTATGACTGATTATATATATATATATATATATATATATATATATATATATATATATATATATATATATACAGTATATATATATCTATCTATCTATCTATTGCCTGACGCCGTGATCCCCGAAGGGGTGGCCACGAACGAACCGCCCCCATGCACCTCTGTCCCCAGTCAGTCGACGACCCCTCCCCCCAACCAGCACCGCCTTCGTTCATGTAGTTCCTCACTCCATCCTTCCACCTCATATTCGGTCTACCTCTCCCCCTCTGTCCCTCCACCTCGCTCTCGTACACCCTCTTAGTCATTCTCTCGCTTTCCATACATTCCATATGGCCGAACCATCTCAAGTTGTTCCTTTTCACACTTTCCAGCACATCTACCTCCACACCACACCTCCTTCTTACTTCCTCATTAGTCTGTCTATCCCTCCATGTAACTCCGCACGCACTCCTTAAGTAATTCATTTCCACTGCTCTCACTCTTGGTCTGAGTCTCTCAACCAACGTCCATGCTTCGCTTCCGTAAGTCAGTGTCGGGATTACCACACTGTCATGCAAGGACTTCTTCACTTCCATACTGACCACCCTATTTCTTGTTACTGCTTTTAGCGTTCCTACAACCCTCTTCCCCTGTTGTACCCTCTCCCGCACCTCTTCATCCATAGTCCCATCTTTACTCAACACACTGCCCAGATACTTAAAAGAGTTGACGATCTCCATAGCCTGACCGTTCAGCTTCACCTCACACTCTGTGACTTCACCCCTTTCGAAGACATAACCTTGCTCTTCCCCGTATTTACCTTCAAATTCCGTTTTCGCACACTGTTCCAAACTCATTTACCAGACCCTGCAACTCCCATTCATTATCACTCATCAGAACTGTATCATCCGCAAACAGCAGTATAGGTAGCTTCCACTCAATTCCCTCCCTTTTCAGCGATACACCAACATCCACTGCTCTTGATAGTATTTCTTTCATAAACCCATCCATATATACAGTAAACAACCACGGGGACATCACACACCCCTGTTTCAAACCAAACATTCAGGTGAATATATATATATATATATATATATATATATATATATATATATATATATATATATATATATATATATATATATATATATATATATATATATTATATATGTATATATGTATATATGTATATATATATGTACATAAACATTATTTTAATATGTACACAAACAGTCGAGCCTTCTAATAAGATACTCGGACATACTTTTTAAACCCTTATTTTGTGCATGCAATATATTTTATACATTTTACCTATATATATATATATATATATATATATATATATATATATATATATATATATATATATATTATATATATATATATATATATATAATACACAAGAAAAGAAAAGACACCCCGCAAAACAACCAGGAGGAAAGTGTGCAACGAAGAAAACGTTGCCCCAGCCTGCAAGGGGTAACAAAAGAAAATCCATCAAGAACACCAGAAAAGACAAACCCCAAGAAGTCACCTACAGAGAGAGAAGTAAGCCAAGGCACGCCACAGGGAACAGCATCTGTAGCGACACCCAGGAAAACCCAGATCGCCTCCATTATGACGGAACGTCCTCCGACACCAGGAAAGACGATCCGCCAACCAACCATACCCCGGACATCGACCAAGAAGGGAAGACTAATATTCAGCCAGAAATATTAGAATAAAACACTTATCTATGTTACCTACTATATTCACATGTTCTTTAATTGTTCTGTCATAAAATATAAACCCTAGTTAGCCCACATTATGTTTCGTTCGTTAAGAGGTTACTTAAGTTCCTCAGCTATGATTATATGATAAGATAAGATGTAATACAGCGTATTACGTATGATGTGTGAAATGTTCATGTTGATGAAGCTCCATTGTCTTCACAATAGTAATCTTTAAATTGCCTAACATTCTGTTTCTTTAATACCATTATGCTTCCTAAGAATATCAACATTATACTATGATACCACCACCATATAATTATTTTTATGCAAACACATTATTATTCCGAGTAGATGAAGTTCTTCTCTTATTTTCTCCCACAACATATATTCACATGTTTTCTCATTACTACACTATTTTACTAATAAACAAAACACATCACCTTCCTTCATGTATTTAAACTTCCCTAAGTTACAGTCCCTTATTATTTCATTTGCGTATCTCTCCCTTCACTTCTAACATATATTAACATACGCTCGCCAGAAGTACAAACATGCACTCGCCGGGAGTACCAACCCCTCGAAATACGTGCTCGCTTATATATATAATATATTATATAATATAGAGAACCATCTTTCTTACTTTTTCTAAGATAATAGGCTAACCAACCTATTGATATATCCCTGTATATTAATCGTAAACCTAATAGAATACTCTTTAATATTAAATACCCTGATGCACATCCAGACCTTCACTTCTTCGATTGTTACCTTCGTTCCCGGGATTCCCCATCTCGAATTTAAAGCCCCAAAACCTTTACCCTGAACAAAAAGTTATATTATCCCGAGAACCTCATGACCCTGTTCTTTTCTATGACATGAAGAATATGCCTTTACTAAAACCCGTTTCATATAAAATACCACCTTTGTATAATACTCCCTTATCATGGAGTTATTTATTAAGTAAAGTAGCATTGACCTCCCGCTAGAGCAAGAAGGACTGTCTATCCTAACAGAGAGTGCGCGCTCACTCCCTTACTCCCTTCAAAGGGTGAACAGGTACCCCTCAGTAATCATCAACACTATGCCAGGAAAATCTGAGAGAAGTAAGCAATTTTGAGGCTTCTTATAACTGGCATACCAAGTAAGGAACCTCAAGATTACCCTCCCACTCAGTTGGATAGACGGCATACCGAACATCTACTTGTCTGAGGAGTTAAAAATCCTATTAAGGGATCGTTGTTAATTGTGGCATACCATCAGTTAACATCGAAGCCTCTAATGGGCTGTACCTTCAGTAGTAAAAGTTGAAGTAGCCAGGCATACCTACGCTCCAACCTTTTATTACTGCAGATGCGGTACTGTATCCTATTAACAGGATCTTTGTTATCACTGGCATACCAGTGCTTAACATAGATACCTTTTCTAGGTTACGTGTCCTATTGGAAGGATCTGTGTTATTACTGGCATACCAGTAACTAACATAGACGCCTTTATAGGTTCTACTCTTAATGGTAGAGAGTTGAAGGATTCAGGCATGCCTACCCTTCAATAGTCTATTATTAAAAGTTAACACACCCCAAAGTATCCTAGTGCAGGATCCTTGTTATTACTGGCATACCAGTGATTAACCCCTTCTGTACCGGTGATGTACTTTTCATTTTATTCTAGCCATAATTAGATGATTTTGTACAGCTTAAGAAGGATCTGTGATAGTAAAAAGGGTCAAATAAGATAGTACGAAGCCTTTGAATTGCTGGAGGCCCTTTTTAAACTGAATCAAATAGTTTAAAAGTAGCCAGAATGAAGTTGAAAGTACGGCACCGGTAATGAAGGGGTTAACATAGAGACCTTGTCTAGGGTATTGTTTCCTAAAAGGATCTCTGTTATTACTGGCACACCAGTAACTAACATAGACGCGTTTTAATAGGTTCAACTCTTAATAGTAGAGAGTTGAAAGACTCAGGCCTGCCTACCCTTCAATATTCTACTATTAAAAGTTAACACTCTAACTCCTCGCAAGAGGTCTGGCATGCCACAATCTACTGTGCGGGTAAGGGCTTGCGAGATACCCTCACAGGCACTCTGCACAAAAGTCCTAGGTGTACTCAGTCTACTGGCATACCATTAGACTAGTGCAACTAAAAGGTTTAAACACCGCACTCCACCTTTTTACAAGGGACCTTGGCATACCACGGTCACTTGTAGAAATAAGGGCTTGGTGATATACCTTCACAGGCACTCTGCATACACAAGTCCTATGTGCATTTTGTCTGTGGCATACCATTAGACTTTGCAACTAAAAGGTTTGAACACCGCCCCGGATTCCTTGAACCTCTTATAAGGGTCAGAGGCAGACGAGAAAGACACTTCCACAGTCTTCTCGCGTTAGCCCGATATAGTGCTACTTCGTCATTTCTGAGGCACTATATTCAAGACCTTACTCCAAGAGTACCTAAACGGAATTCCATCAACGTTTAATAATAACGGTCAGGATAGACGAGTAATCCTACCAAAGCTATAGGCTCTGAATACTCGCGTTTAGTCTAATGTGGTGCCCAACTATTTAATTATAGTTACGGAGCCACATTTAAGACCTCAAGCCCGTTAACCCATCTGTAACTAACTTCACACGACCGGTCACCCTAGACGGCCTACGGAGACTCAGAAGACTACAAGCAGTAACTGAAATCAGTAACTATAAAATCAACATTAGAACAGTGAATTACGTTGATACCAAATGACGAGGAAAAAAGTGAATCAGAGTCCCTCAGTATTAAACTATTGAGAAATACCAATGTGCACGGTATATGAAGAAATAAGTTAGAGTCCCTCGAATCTCTTATCTTGAGATAAATCATTAAAAGTGTTAAGTAACTCGAGTCCATAGAAACAGACTCGATATATAACTGTACAAGTGTTAAACTAAGTATTAGTACACGATTCTCGACTCTAAGAGGAATTCGAGATTAAAATGCATATAAGCCGAATTTGAGCATGTATTAACTTTGCCATAATTCCGACAGTGATAAATAAGTTAGAGCCCACAATTCTCTTATTTTGAAATAAAGCATCACCAGTGTTTAGTAACTCGAGTCCATGGATAACGACTCAATATGTATATGCATAAGTGTTAATGAAGTAATAATTAATATACAATACTTGATTATAAGTGAAATCGAGAATAAAATGCAAATAAGGCAAAAATCCATCGACTCTGTCATAATTTCCATCACAGATAAATAAGTTAGAGTACACAATTCTCGAATATTAAGATTTAACCAGATACACTAGTGCGCTAGGTGATAATAGTGTATAACATTCTACTCTATTAACTCTACCCAACCTCGTCAATAAATATAACTACTTAACCAGATTTGAACATTAAGTAGTCATTAGGTAACTCGACTGTTTTATAATAGTATCTTTTCCTACTAAGATACATAGATCTTGTTTATATGATCTGTGCCCCATGAATATTCTTTCCTCTCACTTAAACAGTAGGCTACCATAGTGCGGTTGGGAATATGAACATGATTAGATTACTATCCAGTATTCGAGAATGGATAATAAGTTGTAGGCGTGTGCATAAACCTTTAACAGTCCTGGTGGTGTAATGGTTAAGGTGGCAAAAATATGTGTGTGATAACCCGGGTTCGAATCCCGGTGGATCATATATACTTTAATTAATTTCATTGGGGGTGTGGTGGTGAGATTAATAAAAATAATATTACTGTGAAATTAATAGTAACTGAATAACTTGAATATTCCTGAGCTCTATCTAGATCCACGATCGTGCTGGAAGAGAATAATTGATTGCATTCCTATAGTTCTCATGTTTAGCATATTCTTATTTCTATATATATGTATCTAGAGTGTAAGCGAAATAAACTGTTACATAAACTATATTTTGGTATTATATATATCCTCTATTGTATTCTTTGCATGTAACTGTATGAACTCTGACATCCCAGTCTCGAAAGAACTCAGCTCACACAATAGCTAAACCTGAATAAAAATCAGGGCATAATATTGGTGGCAGACGGTGGTTCTTGATTCGGATAGAAGAAATCACTACTTTACAAAATTTGAAACAATAGAGTATTGTATAACATTTAAATATGGCAGCTAATCGCTCCCACATCCCCATTCCCTAATATGATGGGGAAACATATGAGATAGAAGTCTACATGGACATAGTGAAACCAATACTCGACTTACCATACAATACTGACCGTGAGAAAATCGCCGTCCTTCTAACGCACTCGGGAAAAGCCGTTTCCCTCGTTGCCTCACAGGTAACCCCTGAACTTACCTGGGACCAATTTAGGCCCATCGTAATTGATGCTGTTAAGCCATCACTAGGTACTTGCGTCGCCCACTCCAAAATAAAAGACATTAAGTAAGAAGGCGATTTACACGCCACATTAGCCACTGTCACCCAACAAATAAAAGCTGCATTCCCTGGCATCCCCATGGAACAACAGAAGCAACACATCCTCGTATACCTTGTACAAGACGTTACCATCAGCTGTCCAAGAGAATTTTGCAGTACATGACCCCGTTGGGTTTCAGAAAGATTTAATAACTATCAGAAAAATCCTCGCGGTTCGCCCCAAAACCAACACCCTAGCAGCCATTAAGAGGTTTCCCACTCACCCTCAGGCCACCAAAAGGCCCCGGGATCAATCAAATTTTTCATAGAACCCAGCTTAAACATCAAAGCCAAACTATCAATCTGGCCAATATCAACCAAAAAGCCGAAATTTAACCCAAATCCACTGAGGAGAGTATACCCACGAAGCCAAACAACAGGACGTTTCTTAACCCAGCCAAACAACTAGTACAAGGGTAGGAAACCAAATCTAGTCATCATAGACCCCTTCGATTTCCCTGCTTGTAACCACAGATGCTCTCTCCATGACATTCAAGATTCCGCCAAATTCAGGCCAAACAACCCTCATATCTCATCAACCGTGGAAGAATTTGGGGAAGATAAAATCGAAGAACATCTGGACACCGAAGAAGTAGCCCAGATATTACCAGAAGAGGAGGAAGAAGAAATCCTGGAACATGAAGAACCAGATTCCCAGGGTTTTTAAAACCTACCACGCCCACGATGGCTTCGGCGGGGGAGTCCACTATTGAGAGACCACCCCTTATATATCACCATGCAAAGATCAAAGACATTCCTGTAAGGTTACTGATCGATACGGGCGCAGTTCGCTCGTGTCTCTTCAACTCCTTCTATATTAAACACAAGAAAAGATTTGGGGAACTTCAGGCCACCACAACAAATTTAATCAGCGCTGGGGACACCCCTCTTCAGATTTGAGGAGAAAAAAGACCCCTTCATGTCACCACCCCACAACCTCATGCCAACTGCTACCATCCTTTCGCGGTGTTTTACTCAGAATGTTGATACTACGACGGTTATCTAGGCTTGGATTTATTGCAAAAACTCCAAGCACAGGTAGACTGCGGACAGAGGTTAGTCACTTGAAGAAAAGAAAAACGAAACAAAACACCTAAAATTTCAGTCCCGACAACCCCAACAACCTCAACAACAAACTTCAATCATGCAAATCTACTATCAACCTCTTAGAGAGGACTCCACTCACTAAACTCAGCCACCCTTACCAAGAAAACTTGTCTCAAACTGCCTCATCAACAATAAAAAACAAAACAAAACTCAACCAAGTTGAGATAGTAAAATCTAAAAAAAAATCACAAAACCCCGAGCAAAAACAGAACATAATTAAGCCTTATGCACCCACAACCACTATCATCAGCCCAGCCATAACTAAGAATAAAATCTCCATTCCCCCCCAACAATGGGTACCAATCCACAAAATTCCTCAAGATACAATGATCCTCACTCCCACTAGTCTCACCACTGGCAGAGATCGTTGCCGAATCCATCCAGCCCTAGTATCCTTTCATCAAAATTCCATAATGAATGCAAACATTTCTGACGAAGTATTGACTCTACCAAAGGGCCTCATAATTGGGAATTTAGAGACCTTCGACGAGATTAACCCCACTCATACCATAGACGACATACCTGACGTACTACCACCAATACCCAGTACCTTGACAAGTCAACAAAAGCACCAAATGAACCAACACCTACAAGAATTCACGGACGTTTTTGCCAAAACACCTAACGAGATCGGAAAAAACTACCATGGAAGAACATGAAATTCACACTACCGGACGTCAACCGTCAACCGTCAACGTCAACCGTCACGCCGGAAAAAAAACCTGCAACGGCAAAAAGAAGACCGACCGGTACAGGAAATGCTAGACGCCGGGATTGCCATCCCTTCTGTCAGTCCATGGTCCTCGCCGATAGTATTAGTCAAGAAAAAAGATGGATCGACAAGATTCTGCATAGATTATCGCCGCCTAAATGACGCCACTATAAAAGACGCAACTCTGTTACCTCGTATCGATGACTCCCTGGACTCCCTACATGGCTCCAAATGGTTCACCACCCTCGATCTACAAGTTGGATACTGGCAGGTCCCTATCAAACTGGAACATCAGCAGAAAACAGCATTTTCAACCAGCGGGGAACATCTATACGAATTTAACGTGTTACCATTCGGATTGTGTAATGGTCCAACCACGTTCTCCCGTCTTATGGAATCCGTATTACGAGGATTGACTTGGGAAACTAGCCTTGCTCACCTAGATGACGTGATTGTATACTCAAAAACTTGGCCTGAACACCTTCAACGACTTCGACAAGTATTGCGACGCATCAGAGAAGCAGGATTAAAACTCAAGCCATCTGAATGTGAGATTGCCAGAAACTCGTTAGACTTCCTGGGCCACGTTATATCTGGCGAAGGTATCTCTCCCGACCCAAAAAAATTAGCAACAATAAAAGACAACAACCCCCTACAACCGTAAAAGGAGAAAGATCTTTTCTCGGATTAGCCACCTACTACAGGCGTTTCGTACACAACTTTGCAGCTATCGCCAGGCCTCTTCACCAACTTACCCATAAAGATACTGAATTCGTGTGGACAGATGAACGAAATACAGCGTTTGAAACTTTAAAAAACAAACTTGTTCAAGCTCCAACAGTATCTTTTCCTGATTATCGACAACCTTTCCGCCTATATACCGACATATCGCTTCATGCCATTGTCAATATATATAACTACTTAACCAGATTTGAACATTAAGTAGTCATTAGGTAACTTGACTGTTTTATAATAGTATCTTTTCCTACTAAGATACATAGATCTTGATTACTGTGAAATTAATAGTAACTGAATATTCCTGAGCTCTATCTAGATCCACGATCGTGCTGGAAGAGAATAATTGATTGCATTCCTATAGTTCTCATGTTTAGCATATTGTTATTTCTATATATATGTATCTAGAGTGTAAGCGAAATAAACTGTTACATAAACTATATTTTGGTATTATATATATCCTCTATTGTATTCTTTGCATGTAACTGTATGAACTCTGACATCCCAGTCTCGAAAGAACTCAGCTCACACAATAGCTAAACCCGAATAAAAGTAGGGCATATATATATATATATATATATATATATATAAAGAGAGATTGCCACAGCCATTACCTGAAGGGGTTCATCTCCAGAAAGACTGTGGTCAGAAAAACTAAATTATAGTAATATGTACGATACTAAAATGGTCACATTACTTGGGCACAAACGCAGTTAATCGTGGGTTCATGGCAAGATATTAAATTGTTAATTCGATATTTGAATGTTTGGACTGTGTGGTACTCTACAACGATTCTAGGCAATTTATTCCACAAGTTGACCACTCTGTTGAAAAAGAAGTGCTTCGCATCTTGTGAATGAAATGTCTTTCCAACAATGTTGTAACCATTATTTCTTGTGTAATTTGAATTATCTAGTGTGAAGTACTTACTTGCATCCATGTTGTCATGGCCTTTGATCATTTTGTAAACTTGGATTAGGTCCCCTCTTATTCTGCGGTTTGTCAAGGTAAATAGGTTAAACTCTTTTAGTAGTTCCTCATATAGTTTGTTTCTTAGTCGGGGAATTATTTTAGTTACTCTCCTTTGCACTCTACCAGCTGTGCATGACAGGTGATTGGCTAAATGGGTGTGACGTCATCCAGGGCATGCCATTGCTATTGGTCGATTATTTCACGTCACTTTTTAAGTCAGTAGACAGCTGGTAGACAGTGTCCAGACATGCGACTGTAGCGAAAATGGTGGCAGAGCCATTTATAGGGAGACTATTATTATCGTATTATATATATCCCTTATTATACATTACAGCTCGTAATGACATATATTATATAGCAATGATGTATATGCTCTACCGAACCTATTAGGCCTAGAAAGATGGATACGAATAGTTTCGGTCCTAAAGATAACCTTTTCCCGATATTCATAAGTTTATAATCTACCTATATGACTCAAATGGATAAATACTATCTCAATGAACCCTCTTAATAACATAGGACCTTCTTAAACTGCATACAATTGTTTAATTTTAGGCAGAACCAAAGGTAAAAAGGAGTAATTCAAAAGTAAAGAATTAATAATCTTAATGTTTTTTGATGAGCGTAAAGGCCTGACCTGAAACTTACCAATAGGTCTGAGATATTGAGAGGTTTGGCCGTCTCGTTCACCACCCCCACTTCCGTCATGTTCTGTTCCCTCTTGAATTCTGCTGACAAGTTCTGCAGGGTGTACAATTAACAGATCATCTTCTCACATTATTCATTTTGCCAATATTACCATCAGTACTAATATAAGTGTATTTGTCTTTGCATTAAATGACATAGATATGGTGTTATACATATGCATATAATATTTAATTTAAAAATTAACTTCAATATAATGAAAATATGAGGGCCCAGCGAATTTTTATGAGCGACATTACTTTCATATCAATTCGCAAACTTCAAATATATTCAAGATACATGTATTGGGATTGAGTGATGGATACAATGTGTGTTATTATTAGTGGGAATGTATGTATTATTGATTATTGAATATAAAATCAGTCCTCGAATATTTGTCAATGGAATGGGCAACACAAACGCCGGTCTTAGCTGTACAAATTATACGTCAAAGTGTATATTATATTACAGTTCTGATACAATCATAATACTAATATAATGGCTTCACTAAGTTACGTCTATATCACTGAACTGTTAGTAGGTGTATATTGAATGGTACAACTTAGGTGCAAGCAAATAAAGTGAAATGATATGTGCAATATAACATAATAATTATGTAGTAAACCTTTAGTAGAGTGTTGAGCTCATATGAATAATTCTGCAGTGCATTAATCTAAATATATAAATATCTTTTGAATAATACTTAGAGGAACAGCTCCGATACACATCATTGACCAATTACTTTAATAGATGCTTTGTTTATCATATACAACTTTTATGACACTATTTGACAAGTTATTAGCAGTAATTAAATTGCTTCACATTATATAAGTTGAATTAATCATTATATTGAATAAACAATAAAGATTAAATCATAATGATTAACTTTTGATCTCTCTTATTCCGTGGTCATAATAAAGAACTAGATGTGAAGTGGCTGGTTGTACCAATGGGCTACATAGAGTTAACCCGAAAGTGGCGCGTCAGTGGTAGTTCAAACCCTCCCGCCAAGCGAGGATATTTTGGTTCATTCCTGCCTAAAATCGTAATTTTACCATAAATATTGTTATTATGAAGATATTAACATGTAACAGCAATAAAACAAGTGGGGAGTGAAAAAGATGAATTATTGCCGACCCTCCAGTCATGAGGTGAGAGGCGAACAAGACGTATATCCTCCCTCTTCGAGGCCTGAAGGCAAACTGATGTCTCTCTCTCACTTTCTTTCTCTTCTCACGCTCTCTATATGCGCACTAGACGACCTTGGAACAGGGTTGGAGATATTGGCGAGATAAATAAACCGATAAATAAGGAAAAAATAGGTGAAAACTGAAGGGGTGGAAGGAGGAGGTTTTGATACATGTGGAAGAGTGATAGGACGCATGGAAGGGAATTATCTCACTTAATCACATATTCCTTTGTTTTGAGTGTTACTGGGGTCCTTTAAAAGGCTTTTTATAGGCCTTGGTTCTTAACCCTTTCGCTGCGGGTGACGTTCTGGAATGTTTTGGCAAGTTACAGCAATTTCCAGGCTTTAAAAGCCTGTAAAAAACGTAAAAATTGAGTGTCAGTGGGCGGGAGCGTGATGAGGGGCCCACCTCCGACCCTCAGAGCACCGAGCAGCTCACTGAGCTAGGCTGTGTCTCGCGCGGGTCTCTCTCTGTCTCTCTCACCAGTGTAGCCAAGCGAGCGAGTGTTACATAATAGCGGGGTTCCCGCGTTTCACTGGCATTACTGCGGGTGAACCAGACCACGTACAAGGTCCGTTCTGGTGTCATTTTGAAGCTATTTTCGCCTAGGGTTCGGCAGAATACACTTCATTTAATGCAGATGCTTGATTTATCATTCAGGAGTGCCTGAATATGCCCTAAATAGCCCAAACATAGCCGCAGCCAAAGGGTTAAGAGTCCCGTCGCCTTTCACCACCAAAACCACTTAAGAGTCTCTGCGCCGTTCCCGGGTTAATGTGACGACACACCAGTTTCAACTCTGTGTGGAATCGTTTTTAGGACTCCACAGAGTCAAACTGTGGTGTCGCCACTATAATAAAGTTTTACGCAATGTGGACTTATCTAAAAGGGTTTACTATGACCATTCATGCAGTGTGCACTTTGATGAGGTCGAGCCATTCCTTCACATTGATCTTCGATAGTAGATGCCATTCACCCTAAAAATGACTTGTGTACGTAATTCATGCGTGTCTCAGGTTTATAGAAACAGCTTAAATGGTGAGTGTGTGATTTTTTTTTTTTTTCCCCCAGGGGCAAGTTCGGCATCTGAGTAAAGATGGCATATGGAAGCTATTGACAGATGTTATTAATTAAAAACATTCATGTAACCTTACAACTTCTTTACGGTATATTAGATAACAACGTAAACTATAGGGGTAAGTATAAAATACTTTACTTACTGTACCTTACTCACAAACTGCAAAAGTACAGATGTTCTTGTTTATTTACAAAAAATCATTGTTGTTGAATATTCTTGTAATCTTACCACTTCTGTACGATGTCGCATTTCTTCATCTTATTCCGGCTCTCATTGGTCAACTTTATTCGGCTTACTAAGGATCCATGAGAGTCAGAGAATAAATGTAGACAGTATTTGTCCCTGACTATTCCAGGTCCTTCCTAAGCTGAATAAAATCATACACTGTTAGCTAGAAGATAAATTAGCCAACGCCATCGACCTGAATGTGTTAAAACTAGTAGACTACTTACATCCCTCCACCAAAACCAAAGGCCAGCCTCCGTGTATCTACTAATATGGACATCAAACTTGTGCTTCCACGGTGTGTTCTTGGGGTAGATCCAGCCCACATAGGTCGGCACTATCTCCTCTCTCATGAAGTACGTGTTCACGGCACGGTTCAGGATTCTTTGGTATCGGAAGTACTCAACACCTTCTAGAAAAGCGTAAGTACCGTCTTCTACCTGCATTGAAAGGGAACACTAACTTCAGTGTGTAATAATTATAATATACATTCATTAAGACAATAATGATTAAAAGAAAAACAAACAAAATATTATAGGTGGGGCTACCGCCCCCACACCCCCGCTTTGACTTAGATTTTTGGTGTATTTGTCTGTGAAGTGGGTATTTTTCAATTTGTTGATAACATATTTATTATGCCAGGGTTTTTACAGGGTTTATATTGGAATTTGGTAGGTTCTGCTTGACTGGAGAAGTCAAAATCATACAAAACATGCACAGAAGGAGTAAAGAGTAACATTTAACACTGTGTACATCTTATTGAGATGACGGGGTTGCAAGCTGCCACATTAGCAACCCCCTCAGATACACTCCTAAATCAGGAGGAGACTTAACCAACCAGAGTCAGGATTGCCCAAATAGGAGAGAGGAAGAAGAGAACGAGGAAAGGGACCCACATCCAGACCGAGAATATGGTAACGCAGTCCCCCATCAATAATATGCGTTCTCCATGGGACCAACAAACAACACATCGACGTCAACGCCACCTACCGGGACCTTCAGGAAGTGCAGGGCCACTGACTGAACATAACCTGTTTCTAGACCAATCACAGGGACCCCCCCTAGACCAATCACAGGATCCAGGATGCGTGAAGGAGATATACCAAACCCAGGAATCAGATATGAATTATGATGAGGAAGAATGTATTCTAATTCCTCATCAAACCCCAAGGTCATATTTGTACAGATGGAATCAAAAGAAGCATCTCTACAGAAAAGAAAATTACCTGTAACCACAAAAAGTGATAAATAAAGAATAATGGAAGCCTGGTATGTAATGTTGAAAAGCAGAAGATGAATACCTGCAAAGCATTTATCCTGGAACCATGCAGGCTTTCTAAAATAGAAGTATAATCTTAAGAAATAAAGCATAACCATACCCATATATTCCAATGTACATTGTATTTTTAAGGCCATTATTAGCTGCACAGTAATTATTAAAAGATCGAAAACTCCATGTCCCTACTATTCCGAGCTGGAGTAAATTAGGTTCAAATTATAATCCAAATATAGCCGGACTGAAATTATAATCGGTAGACAGAAATACAAGGAAATACCTTCCACTAGCATTATATGCTTTTAGTGGGTATAGTACTGTGTAGGAGAAACTTCTGAATAGGGCTAGCCATTCTCCCTATAAGAAGTTCATCGAGTGTGGCGACCCTGCAGTGTGTTAGAGGATCTAGAAGATACTGTCTCTAGTTGTGTGTGAGAGGCAGTTCCCATTGGTGTCCAGACGAAGGAGGAAATACGAGTCTTACGTCGACCAGATCCCCTCTCTTGGATATCACTTCTCTTCACTAACCTACCCTAAGTGTCTCTGTGTTACTATGTTTTGGGAATTATTGTGAAGGTAATATAAAATATGCGAGTGTTCAATTTAACTTTGTTTTAGAGGCCATCTCTGGACTCTCCTTGCCAAACTTTTTCGCGTACTACGAGAACCTAACTTCTATATGTGCAGTTGATTTATTTATGTATTAATTGTGATTCTAACCAATCTAGGTCAACATTATATCATTACCTATATTTTTTACTTGTGTTGAAGAACCAATACTGTATGTAATACTTAGTGAACGCTCACAGGTTTTATTCAGTTGTGTTATTATTGATTGAGTGTCCAAGTTCGAAGTGGAGTGTATAACAAGAGCAATTTTCCTTTCTTAAACTTAATCTCAAACTCAGGACAGTTCTTCGTCCATTTTATATAAGAGATCACTTAATGTATTAGTTTGCCCACTTTCAATGTAAAAACCCATTCCGTTGAGTTGAATTAATCTTTGTTCAAGGATTTATTTTCCTATATTAGTTATTGTGAATAATTCGTTACGATATTCGGCTAATGATATTATTTCACCACCGAAGCTAGGAATTCCGATTGTACGTTCCTATAGTCATCAGCCTCTATTTTGGCTAATTATCAAACACTACATAGTTTTGTGTCTTAATTGTATTATATACTTGATCAACCTGTTTTCGGGTTATTATACGTCGCTACTTTGTTCTGCGTCTATATCTTTTTTATAATTCACTAGCCCTCGTTCCGGCTATTCATCCGTCACTACTTTGTTCTGTGTCTGATTTATTTACAGTGGTTTGTTAATTTATTCAAAGTCACTGCTTCTATAGTTATAATTCTGCTATAAACGTTTCACTATATATTTGGTGAATCTAAATTCCTTCTCGAGTGTGATTTTAGCTCATTTACGATTGAAATTATTTTTCATATGTCGTGTGAGATATTATTCACAATTATTCTTATAGGAGTGTATTGTAAATTTAATTCCCTTTCCAACAAGAGTAAAGTGAAATTCATATCCTGTGGAGTCGAATTAACATTGCACTAAATCAAGTATGTATTTAGCTTGACCGCAGTCCGTTTGACCTTAACCGCACTCCGTGGCACCTTTGATCACCGACCCAGTCGGGCAGCCCATTTGTATTTCGAGCCTCGCTTACTGTGCGTGGCTGAGTAGATGATCTCAGCTACCCACATTTAATAACTATCATTCCTCTCGGTATACACTTGACCCGTATATGCATTGTCATCATATCCTATGTGTGTATTTCCTATAATTGTATATTTCATGTTTGATGCTTTGTAAGTGACATATTAATTCATGAAGGAGTAAAATTTAGTTAACTCTTTCCTAGTCACCTTGTTTACACATTGGACTCATACTCTGTAGTTGAGATTCATGTGATTATGATATGTACATTAATGCTTATAATAATAAACTAGTGTAATTATCCTGTAGTTTATTGTGTTTATAGTGTGATTGAGTAACCCAGAAAGACCATTATTAACCCGGGAGCTGCGGGGAGACTCTTAAGAGTTCCCCCGGCGCACTGCGGGAAGACTCTTAAGAGTCAGAGAAAATAAAAATCAACTTTTGACATCGAAAAAAAAATATTTTTTTATATTTTTTTTTTTTTATTTTTTTTTTTTGGCCCCTGGGCCATGCAAAATCTCAGTCCTCTACCTCCCCTCCTTCCCCACTTTCCTCCTCTCCTTCAGTTATCACCTATTTTCCCTGTTATTCCCTTATTCTGAGGTATATTTTCGTGCTAACATTAGAAATCCGATTGGAGGGTGTGGTCATCACTGATAGCAAGCGAGTGCAAGAGAGAGAGAGAGAGTATCGATCGACTGCGTCTCAGTGGCCTTGGGGGAAATTGGCGGGAAAGCAGATTGCCTCACCCATACATTATACAACTCGCGGGCTATATCTCCGATTTTGACCATCCAAACGCTGTTTTCACTCGTTTTATTGTTGTTTCAGGTTAATACCTTTATAATCAACCCATAATAGGCGCATATGGATAAATATTAATGCTATTAATGGCACAATGAATATTTTAGTGACGGAAACACCTCAAATACGTCAGCACAGGGGGACGTTTCCAATTACCCCCATGCGCACTTCAGAGGTTAAGTGCTAGTTGTGTTCCTGTCGGGCAGGATTTGGTTCTAAGCATTCTAAACAAGATGCTTTATAGAACGAATATATAAGCGAGTTGGATTACAACCTCGCATAACACCTATTAACAACTTTATTTACTAACTCACTATGTAGAACAATAATGTTTAATTATACTTGAACAATGGTTATAAATATATATTAGCCTAGCACGGTCGAGGATCCGCAAGAGAACTAGGAATATACTTCTTATCTCTCTCTCTGACTATGCACTGCACACCTTAATTCACTGGTGCAAGATATACTCTATGTTATTCTCTCTTAATACTTGATCTCATCTTTTGTCTTGATGAAAATTCGTACGCCTAAGTTCAATTAGTAAATCTCAGGTTGTCACTCATATCATAGAACAATGGAACAGATAATATATTAATCTCACTGTTTTGAAAAAAATCAGTCTAAATTGGGGACTCTATATTCCTAAGAATTCACTTGGTCACACTGGTGGAAAATAAACAGAATCTAACTTTGGGGACTCTGTCTTCCTAACTATTTCATCTTGTCGCACTGGTGTATGAGTGAGAATCATTTTCAATAAACACTCCTAATCTAACACTTGCAGATTGAAGTGACGAGCATAGTTTGGGCAGAGATGAGTTGATTGAAGTCTGGCCATCTAGTTTCCGTTGAGCCATTTAGGTGGTCCTGCCGTGTGGAGGGGGTAGTTTGGGATACAGATGGATTAGCTGGTTTTGGGTCTTAAATGATAGTTCCTTGATGTCATGACATTGGGCACTTTCATCGGACTAACGTGAGCGAGAGCTAGGACATGTCCTGGGCTACTATTACTCGTCTATCCTGACCGGTATGCTAATCGTTGATGAAGTTCCGTTTCGGTACTCTTGACTTGGGGTCTTAAATACAATATCTCTAGTGTCATGACACAGCGACAAGGTATCGGGCTAACGCGAGGAGATTGTAAGGTCATGAACTTACTAACTTCACTCGATCTGCCACTGACCGTTATAAGAGGTTCAAAGAACTCAGGGGCGGTGTTTAGACATTTTTACTGTAAGTGTCCTCGACCATGGCGTCGGACAGATACAATATGGACTTCTATTTGTAGAGTGCCGTTATTGAGACGGTATCTCACAAAGCCCGAACTATTAGAATGACCTTTATCATGGCAAGTATCTTTCTATAGTTTTAGAGTGCAGTTTTGGCAAAAGAAGTAAGGTGGGGACATGTCCTACGGTTATGCTTCTAATACCAAAGGTGTAGCCTATTAGGGATCTTATTATTTAGCACTATACCATGGCATGTGATAATATTAATTCCTCAATAGGTAAAATAACTCCTCAGACCTCGAAAGATATTCACCATGGCTTCAGTAGATCCTTGAATGGGAGGGTAATTTTAGGACTCGATTGCTAACATGTTAGTGAAGTCAAGCCCAGGAATTGCTTGCCTTATCCAGGTTTCCGTCGAGGTAGTGATGACTTCGACTGAGATGTCCCAGGTCAGGTGTGCGGAGGTCAGAAGGTCATAAGTACAGGGGGGCATATTCCGGGTGCATTAGGAGGACCCCCTAGAAGCTTGCGGGCAGGTGAGTAGACCTCTTCGTGGAAGAACGGCATAACTGCTCCTTGTTAGTGCATCCAAGTTTGTCCTTGTGCCTCTGACTGTACACTATTTTCTTTTTCGTGGCCTCGTGGTGTTTGTGGGGAACTGGAATGGTTTTGCCTGGCATGGTTGGTAGATCAGGTTTTATTGTGGCAATTCTAGCATCTCGTCAGGTAAGGTGTAGTGATACACAGGTAGGTTTTGGGCGGCTATGTGTTGTGGGTTTTGTTAGGATTTTACTGTCTTCACATGCCACTTTGGTCTTCTGTGATGGAGGTGAGTTTTCTTTCTCGGTGTGGGTATTCTGTGCCTGATTTCTGTTGCTGTCTTCATTTGTTACGGTGTGGTGGAGTTTGGGTATCCTGGGCATCTTCGTTATCTTGGTCTTGGTATCTCTCTCCTTTGTCTTGGTTATTTCTCGTTTAGTTTCTCCTTTATCCATCTTGTTTCGTTTTTCTTGATGATGTTGTCTTCTGGTATTGATAGATTAGTTTCCCCTCCTTCGGTTTCTTTCCTCTTTCGTGGGCGAGTTGATACGGTGGTGATCCTTAACTTGAGTATATTAGTATTGTTAGGTTATACAATTATTTCTTTACTTTTGTCGTCGAGCTCAGGGTTTGTCTGCGTAGGTGTGCTCTTCAGTTGCTGCAGGGTACAACACATACTGTTTCTTATTAATGCAACTTTACAACCATCATTATACTAGTCACTGAAGAGAGAAGTTCAATTGATGTAGATAATGTTAGCGATAGTTGTAGTGATGGGCAAGATGGTTTTTTCTTATAATGGAGGTGTTGATAATGATGTTTATTACATGATATCTGCACTGATGAAAGTGAAGCTTATAATGGTGATAATGGTGACAATATCTCCCCAGAATGAACTGCAAGGTCTTTGAGATACTAACTATTACTTGTAACTCCTTGCGACTCTTTTACCGCAAAAGACAGACAAAGGAAATATGGAAAAGGTCCACTATTCCGACAAGACGATCATAGGATTAGACTAGACATTAGCACGTGAGTGTTGAATTCAACACCTCGCTCTCCTCTCCAGACTCCCACCACAGATACGTAGAAAACATGAAATAGGGGGAAAATTAATCGGAAATTAATTGAAGTCAACGATTAATTTGAAGATATTTCAATTAAGTTAAGTTAAGTTAACCCATTTGTCAAAATTAACTAGTTAACTTAAAAGTTAATTAACTTAGTTGGTTAATCGGCAAAAGTTCAGTTAATTAACTAAACTGACCCAACTCTGATATATTTACATTCCAACTACTCCCTCTCGGGCATAGGCTGAGAGCCTGTACATTGTACCGCTCAACACGGTGAAGCCCATGAGGTCTCGTTCCAGTCTAGGGAGTGAGACATGTGAAGCACCCATTCACGGCTCGGCTCGAAGCAGCCCCATCTCTGAAGCTGTCTCAACCCCGCACTTCACTGTCTCACCCCTCAGACTCAGACCCTCAACCTCAGAACGCCACCTATTGAGCAATTAACTCACTCGGCATTGCTCCCCTGTAGCATATTTTGAATATGGAAATATTCATAGAGTGCTATTTAATCAGGGTATTTTATTGGCATTTCGGTGGGCTTTGTGGTAATGCACTGATACCAGGTACAGCACAAATTCCATCCTAATAATATCTTCCCATTGACTTATCGGGATTTGAACCCGGATCCATTGGATTACCAGTCCAGTGGCAAGACCACTCCACCACACCTCTCTCTCTCTCTCTCTCTCTCTATATATATATATATATATATATATATATATATATATATATATATATATATATATATATATATATACAGTATATATATATATTGCTACGTTAACCTGATGATGGAATAATTAAATAACTGAATGAGAGCGTGGGTTAGGTGCTAGGGTTTTTCAGTTCAGCATAATTATTATTCGGGAGACCCCTATGCGGTAGTAATTAGTGATCTTGTAATATAATTAATTATGATAGTGATTAATTAGACGCGCCACGGACAAGCTTCTTGTGGTGACCACCGTCGGAAAATTTTCGCATTGTCGCAGGACCCTAGGACAAGCGGTAATTTACTAGGTAACTCAACAATATAACCAGCTTCGTTTAAAAGACACTCCATTCACAAATGGTATTTTGTTGGTAGTAACATATCTATTTGTGCACACACAATTGATATATGTATCAACTATAACCCTATTATCATTACACATGGCGAAAAAAAAAAATATATGAGAATCCACAAATTGCTTGCAAAGTATGAATGTTAACTTGCTAAGCACCAAATACTTATAGAAAGAGTATATATAATAAACACATGTTATAGTAGAATTGTTTACAGTGGAATAAACTACTGTCAGTAAGTTTAACTATCGTTAAAACTCACTAAATGTATGGACGCGTATTTATATGAGGATATGGCAGGACCCCATAAGTCATCACTGCCGATGTAGGATACACACTCTCCCTCACCCCTGGTCCCCTCACACTCACACGTGCGAGCAACCCACTGTCATTTTCGTTTCCAAAAACTATATCGACAGCTTACTTAACTCCTTCAGACATATTATGTTCCAGTAAGTCTACGGAGGCGGGAGCCCGGTATCATTGCCACTGCACCACACAACTGTCAAAACCACACTGCTGACCGTTAGAATTGTCGGAGAAACCTAGGGTTGCCACCAACCGACAGATCCTCATCTAACTTACCGGACTTACTTAGCTCCATATGACGCTAGGGCGTCATATAACTTATTCTAGAATTATGAAGATAAGTCCATATGACGCGGTAGCGTCATATGAGTTTTTGGTTCACCCTGTCATATGACGCGGTAGCGTCATAGAAGTCTGAAAGAGTTAATTTTCCAGAACTTCTGTTGATTTCTTGTAAAAACTTATCATATTATGATAATACATAGCATCAATTAATAGAGCATAGGCTACTTATATGAAAATATAATCATGCTTTTCGTGATATAGTAATAAGGAGTAAAGGAATGGCGAAATCCTAGAACGGCGAGAAGACCTGTTTACGGATAGAGGTGTTCGTACCGTACAGGCAGCACAATTGATAAGCCCGACTCCCCGAGACCACGCTCAAGACCAATAATTGGTAAAGCCCGTCTTATTTTATGGACTATTATAATATTCTACTCTACGTGAGGTTTATCCCTTTCACGTTTTTATGACGCAGAGGTTGCCACATTAGCAATAATAAATAGAGTTCTCTCACTCAGGGATCGGTACTAGGACCAATTCTCTTTCTAATTTACATCAACGACATAGATGAGGGCCTCACCTGTACAATCTCAAAATTTGCTGACGATACAAAAATTGCAAATAGCGTACTCTCAAAAGAACAAGTTGACGATATGCAACACAATCTAGATAAATTGTCATGTTGGGCCCAAATTTGGCAAATGAGTTTCAATGCGGATAAATGTAAAGTACTACATATCGGATACCTAAATGAGAAAGCAAACTATTCGATGAATGGCACTCAGCTTAAGAATGTAAACAGAGAAACCGATCTGGGAGTAACAATATCGAGTAACCTAAAACCAAGACAACAATGTTCAGAAGTTGTTAAGAAGGCAAACAAAATAATTGGCTTTATAGGCAGGTCATTTGAGCATATATCCAAAGAAGTTATCCTAACCCTTTACAATTCCTTAGTCCGCCCTCTTCTGGAATACTGCGTTCAATCCTGGTGCCCTTATTACCAAAAAGATATAAACAAGCTAGAACGAGTTCAACGTAGAGTTACCAAAATGATACCTAGCCTAAAGAACAAACCATACGAAGAGCGTCTTAGAGAATTAAATCTATTTCCTTTAACCCAGCGCAGATTAAGAGGTGACTTAATTCAAGTATTCAAAATCATCAAAGGCATCGACAATATGAACTGTAGTAAGTACTTCACTATCGACCAATCTAATTACACGCAGGGAAACGGTTGCAAAATTATTGGTAAATCTTTTAACTCACACGAATCTAAGAATTTCTTCTTCAATCGAGTTGTCAACTTGTGGAATGGGCTTCCCCGAAACGTTATAGACTGCATCACCGTTGATTCATTTAAACTCCGCCTAGACAAATATCTCGCTTCAAACCCGCGACTGACTGCGTTTGTAAATGAATAACTTTATTTTATCCCCCCCTCAGTTACTAACCCCTCTGTCCCCTACTAACTTCCTAATCCTGCCACGGACATTAGTTCCAGGGCAGTAATTCCCTTTCCAATGTTCCCTTACCCACTCTAAACCACTGTTTGGACACTTGATCCTCAGTGTTTTGGAGGACAAGCAACCTAGAAGGGTCACTAGATCTGTTGTTGCTTGATTTCCTTTGTACTCTTATAATTTCCTCTCCAAAATTAGTTTTCTGCCCACAGCTAACTCAAAGACAACTGCAGAGGTTGAAGTAACTAAACTAAAGGTTTCTAAATACCCCTGGTGGTAACAAAGGCTTTAAAGTATCCCTAATAGGCTCAAAATTGCGTCAAGAACGTGAGATGGTTAAGTGCTATATAATGTCAACCACTTCTAAGAAACTTACATTGGATTAATTATTTACTTCATAAACCTCTGAATAGAGGAACTGAAGCGATAATATATTGTGTACAAAGGTTTGAGACATTCAGAGAAATCTAGTTTAATATTTACAAAGAGCGAATATAATACAAATTAAACACACGAAAACTGCTTCAAAAATCATTCTAATGGCTGCTAATAGTATATAACGCATAATCTTGGTATATTTCTTTTTGACCTATAAAATATTGTGGTTAGTCCTCAAAGCAACCATTCTCCATCTGGTGGTCACCCCAAGAAGCTTGTCCGTTTTTTTTTTTTTTTTTTTTTTTTTCTATGTGATTGAGGGAGGCAAGAGGCATAACTGCCTATAGCGAGTGCCTCCCCCATAGTTGAAAGAGTGACAGGGCCAAAATCAAGGGACGTTCGAGCCAAAATGCCTGGACACACAGAGTTTGAAGCAATTTAATTCATAGGAAGAGGGAAAGACTGATTCTGGGAGAGAGTTCCAGAGCTCAGCTGTTGAGTAGAAGAAAGTTTGAGAGTAACGTTTCACTCTTGGGTTGGAGAGCTGCACAGAGTAGGGATGGGATTGAGTTGCAAGACGGGTACCACGTGCCCTACGTAAAGGAGGTGGTATGCACTGGGATAGCTCTGAGGAACACTGATTATTATAGTAGCGATAGAATAGCGAGAGAGATGCAACATTGCGGCGGAGAGAGAGAGATTGCAGAGAGTTGGTGAGTGGACGGGAGTTAATGATACGAAAGGCCTTCCTTTCAACTTTGTCTAGGAGAGCGGTGTGAGAGGAACCTCCCCACACATGTGAACAATACTCAATACAAGGGCGCACTATGCCCCTGCACAGAGCAAGAAGCTGTGCAGGGGAAAAGAACCCCCTAAGGCGGTTGAGCACACCCAGCTTCTGGGAGGCTGCCTTAGCAAGACTGGTAATATGGTCCTTCCAAATGAGAGCAGAAGAAAAAGAGACACCAAGAATATTGAGAGAAGATGAAGGGTTGATTTTTGTATTGTTGAAGAATAAGGGATAGTCCGCTGGGAGATCCTGACGGGTAGATAGATGGAGAAATTGGGTTTTGGAAGCATTAAAGTTAACAAGGTTTTCTCTGCCCCAATTGGAAATAGTATTTAGATCAGAATTTAAGAGTTCTATGGCTTCATTACGTTTGTCGTTGAGGGATTGCTGGCTGGGGCGTTCTGAAAAAACTAATGGAGTAGTGCAAGGTTGAGTCGTCTGCGTATGAATGGATGGGAATTAACCCTCTCCGACATATGACGCGATTTTGAGCCTATTAGGGATACTTTAAAGCCTTTGTTACCATCAGGGGTATTTAGAAACCTTTAGTTTAGTTACTTCAACCTCTGCAGTTGTCTTTGAGTTAGCTGTGGCCAGAAAAGTAATTTTGGAGAGGTAATTATAAGAGTGAGAGAACTCTATTTCTTATTGCTAATCTGGCAACCTCTGCGTCATAAATGCGTGAAAGGGTTAAGGTACAGTTAAGGAGATCATTTATAAAAATTAGAAAGAGAATAGGAGATAGGACAGAGCCCTGAGGAACACCGGAGTTTATAGGGTGAGGAAGTGAACAATGGCCGTCCACAACCGCGGCTATGGAACGGCCGGAAAGGAAATTAGAGACAAAGGCACAGATGGAGGGATAGAAACCGAAGGAGGGTAGTTTAGAAATTAAAGATTTATGCCAGACTCTATCGAAGGCTTTCGATATGTCTAGTGCAATAGAAAAAGTCTCACAGAAGTCCCGAAAGGAGGATGACCAAGAGTTAGTAAGATATGAAAGAAGATCACCAGTAGAGCAACCCTTAAGGAAGCCATACTGGCGATCTGAGAGCAGATTATGAGAAGAGAAATGCTTAAGAAATTTGGAAGCAAGAATAGTTTCAAAAACTTTAGAAAGACAAGAGATAAGAGCAATTGGACGATAGTTGGAGGGTTGAGAGCGGTCACCCTTCTTTGGGACAGGTTGAATGTGAGCAAACTTCCAGCATGAAGGGAAGACGTTAGAGGATAGACAGAGACGAAAGAGTTTGCCTAGGCAGGGAGTCAGCACGGAAGCACAGTTTTTGAGAACAACAGGAGGAACACCGTCCGGACCGTACGCCTTATTAGTGTTAAGCCCAGAGAGGGTAGAAAGTACATCTTTAGAAGAGATTCGGATATTAGGCATAAGTAAGAGAGAGGAGGGCGGAGAGGGAGGAATAGCACCGGAATCATCCAAGGTGGAGTTTCTAGCAAAAGTTTGAGCGAAGAGTTTAGCTTTGTCAGAGGAAGAAGTGATGGTTGTGCCATCAGAGTGGGAAAGGGGAGGGAAAGACGAGGAAGAGAAATTGTTGGAGAGGTTTTTGGCTAGATGCCAGAAAGCTTGGGAAGAGCTAGAGTTGGATAGTTCAGTGCATTTATTATTCATGAAAGAGTGTTTGGCAAGTCGAAGAACAGATTTGGCTTGATTCCGTTGCGCGTCTAATGAGAGAAAACTGTACTAAAAATCCAGATGGCGCTGGGGGTCTTATTCAAATGACTATCGTGTGTGGTGCACCATTGAGGTGTTTTGAGGGTTTTCGTGATTTAAGAGGTTTAATACAGTTCGCAACTATTTATGACACATAGTTGTGTAGTATATTTTTACTAGATTCATAATATGATGGTTATATACTCGTTAATGCAGTGAATATATAATAATTAACATAATTTGATACATAAATATCAGCTTCCTGACCTAGAAATTTAGTTTCGTCTAATGTGGTGTAATTTGCTGGGCGAAATGTGTGATACTCATTGAAGTATTGTATTTACTTCCTTTTTAGTTACTAACAAATACGTGTTTCAGTAGATATTGGCTGAACATACGGTATTATAATTCTGTAGTTGTAGTATTTGGCAGGTCGAATGTCTACGCATGCGCAGACTACAAAACACGCTCCCATGCGCTTTTATGGTACCAATTTAGTAATCCACTCTCAAATCGGGCAGCTAAATAGGTTACCGGCTATATTTCTTATTATACCAGTGACAGGAAATAAATCAATGTGTATCAGAATGTCATTGAACACAGTGGCAGCAAATTACATACGTGGAGATGCAGGAAATTCGAAAAAGATGATGAAAAAAAAAGACTGACAACACTGCCCTTTCAAGGTCGAGGGTTTCGGTGACCAGCTGACCACGGCGTGATAAACATATACAGTGATGCCAAGGTCTTCTTTTGTTTGCACCATTGGGCTAGTTTGGGAGCGTAGATTTGCGAGATTGAAGGAAGGACGTACATTAAAATTATAAATTTTCTCGAAAAGGGGCTCCATTCCTAACGATATTTTTGATTTACGGCGTGATGGGGTTGATAGCCTCTGAAGTACTATCCTAACTAAAATTGAGGAAAGCGGAATTGGGTTGGTTCTATATATTATTTATTCAAGTTGTAGAGGTGTCGAGATAGCCTATCGAGTGTCGAGTAGCTAGGATACATTTCATACAAACGTTCATCATGGCTTTCAGTTGGTTGTACTATACATGTATAATAATAATAATAATAATAATAATATAATAATAATAGTATGGTAACCTATGTGGTGGTGACTGAATGATCAAGTGATTGCTTGTGAGGGGGGATTGGGACATTGATGCAAATTTGATGAGTGCATGATTGTGATAATCATGTATGTGGTTATTTCATTAATGTTTAGATGATGTGACACGTACTACTTATATACTGTATATGGGACTAGGCCTAGTTATATACGGGGAACTCATAGTATCATGCACGCATGGCTGTTAAAGATAAACATATAAGAAAATGTGTGATAGGATTAAAATAGCTGAAA
This sequence comes from Paralithodes platypus, assembly GCA_032716605.1. Classification (NCBI taxonomy): domain Eukaryota; kingdom Metazoa; phylum Arthropoda; class Malacostraca; order Decapoda; family Lithodidae; genus Paralithodes; species Paralithodes platypus. Next base: position 15,408,242 of record CM064557.1, on the reverse strand, counting down.
ATTTGTGTTGTGCGATATTAGGTGATTGGGCTACTTTTGGGCGAGTTGGGAGTGGATATGCGTTGGCAACCTTGTAATACACACACACGCACGCACACCATTTAACTGAGCATTTTACCTTTATTAAGGCTATAATCCACATTATATTAAGATTTCCATCTGTGGGAAACAAATATCTACCACCATTACTGCTAGTGTGCACATAGATGCACAACAAATGTCAAATTTAACAAAGTAAGTGAAGTGGGGAACAGATGTTGACTGCTCGAGTAGTTTGGTTTAATGAGAATTATGGCTAGCGAATACTGACATCAATTTATGATGCTCGTGCCATTTCAGAAACTAGTTTATAATTGTATAATCTAATGTCCAGTAAAGTGGCTAATGCCGATTATTTTATACGTTCATCTCGAGTTTTTATACATATTATTATATTTTTTAGGACATGGATACCTATCTATTGAAATATTAACAGGACTACTTTTAGGGTTCTTACCATGTGTTTGTGTAGGCGTAATAGAATCGTGTTTATTTATCATAAATACTTTGTATATTGGACAATGTACTGAATAGAATTTGAGAGTAATATATCTGTAACATTCATGACTATAGAAATCGAGTGATATTTTGATGACTGCGATTTAAAAAATTCAATTCACTCGACTGCAACAAATTTAGGTTCGGTGCGAACCAAAGGCAGGAAAAATAGCAGACAAATGTTTTATTTTCCCCCATTGCGTTAGTGCTTTCGGCCGATGGATGAAGATGGAGCTACGTATTCATCAATTTATATCAGTTGGTGCTAGAATGTTTCATGTGTGGATTTGTGCCTCCGCATTTTTGTATTTTGATTGGCTGTGACGTGGAGCCACTCCTGTAATTTCAGAGTTATCGGGCCGTAGAAGGAACAAGTTTGCAGGACTCTGGCGCCAGCCATGGTGGAGTGAGAAGCTGCTCCCGTTTGTTTTGGTTTTATCATAACGTAGCATTGCTTGCCTGGAGTCCGAGGGGAGAATGGGATTTCATATATATATTTATACACGACAGTCAATGAACTGCAACATTTCCATAACTGCAATTACACTTTATCCTTAGTGGTAGATGGCGCCGTCCAGGACAGGCGTATATGGGTTGTGGGTTGCGACTCTGTTTATACACTGTCTGTCATACCAGGCTTTTTGCTGGGTTTACTGAGTGAAAGGTGGATTCTAATCAAATAACACAAGTATGGCCTATATGCTAATGGTTCGCATACAAATAAGTATACAAAAAATATGGAATAATAGACATATAATTATAAAATGCCCCAGAACGAAAAGCCCACCACAGAAGCCACGAGCGAACACCACACAGAAACACCCGAAAGAAAGGCCCACAGAACGAAAGGACCAGGTGACCGAGCCAACCAGTTCAGACAGGCCGAAGCCCGCAGGGCTAAGCAGCTCCAAACCACACCTGCCTACCCTTTCTAAACACTGACCTTTCCCACACCTCGCGTATACACTACCCCTCGTGTCCTACACCTCTACCTACATGATGACGAACATAAATACACCTTAAAGTTAATACACCCATGCCCTGTCCCTAAATTAGGATGTCAATATCAACATACCCTAAAAATACCTTGTCTTGCCAGACTAAGTTTCTGAAGACCAATCCCCCCATAAATCTATGTATGTTCCTCCCAGGTTAAAACACGCATGCTCTGTCCCTAGGTTGAGCAAATGCCAACCAGTTCAGACAGCCATAAATCTATGTATTCAATCCTTAGGTTAGTTATCTTTATCCGCCATTGTGTTCATCTCTTCCATTTACTTTTCCACCATTGTTAAACGTCTTCCAATCACCTCCTTCGTATCCACAGTACACACTACTCTATTTTTGCTTCGTGTCCTACACCTCTTACCCGCCAGACTCTACCTACATGATGATGAACATGAGCACACATTCATTTAAAACACCCATGCCCTGTCCCTAGGTTGAGCCAATGCCAACCAGTTCAGACAGCCATAAATCTATGTATGTTCTTCCATCCGAGAAGTAATATGTTCACCCCCTTAAAATACCTTGTCTTGCCAGACTAAGTTTCTGAAGACCAACCGCCCCCATAAATCTATGTATGTTCTTCCATCCGAGAAGTAATATGTTCACCAGACCTTAACCAATAATCTATGTATGTTCTTCCATCCGAGAAGTAGTATGTTAAACCCCATGTCATAATTGATAAGAAACTATGATACCCACGGGTACACCATTGTATATATAACCATCATTCCTGTAAGACCTAGACAGAGATAATGACTGAAGATGTTAGCCAACATGCCGTAACTCTAATTCTTACCCCAACCAGAGATTGTATAGATAACCTTTTTTTACCATTGTCTAGACACATATCTACCACGAAACAATAACGAAGTACCCCTTCGAACTGCCGCTTTTCTTTGGTCTATATTTCATAGAAAACGCAGTTCCCAGGGACAACTAGATCCGCAAGAAATCGTGTCAAATAATAGTGTCCATAACCCCTCGTGTTGACGAGTAATAATACACCATGTTTTTCCCTACTTTTATTCACAGTCAAGCACACACCTACAGTTAACCTCCTTTTCCCCACAGCCCACAGTCCACATGATTCTATCTTTTCCAGACTAATATGCCACCCCGTATTTGCTCATCCCCCGGTAGCATTTGGCTAACATACTTTCCCTGTCATTAACCCCCAAACTCCAATATCAACTGTAGTCTAATGCCACCCCTACGCCCGGAGACCTTAGGGTCAAACTTCCACGTAGCCCCCTGAACCCTCTCCCTCTCATTAACCCCCCACGCTCCTCGACTCCTGTCCGACCTAGCCTCTCCACCATACCTCCTGAATATCCTTGATTTTTTCGTTGCTAACGTTCTCAAACCTTTTATATATATACTCCTATCCAGCCTACCTTCCCTTAGTAGGATGGAACAACATTAGAACTTTACTAACCCTCTGCATGCCATCTATTCCCTCACAACCCATTCACAACCCTGTACCCAATGATCGTCAGTGCGAGGCTAGCCGCCTCGCCAGTGACTAACTTCTATTGCCATACTTCCAGATAAATGTGGCAGAGTTAGCAACCCAGTCTCCACCACATCCAGCAAACCATGCAATTAACAACCCAACCGATTAAACCAGCTAGTCAAGGCACGTTCGGTTTTGGTATTACGAACACCCACATCTGTCTCATAAACAGAGGGTTATTACAAACACTGGTGGTATGGCAAGCCCCTAGCCACAGCCGCCGGACGACCATCACAGAGAGAGGGCGCGCATCTACCCCTTTTTACCCACCCGGGGAGGGAGACCCCCACCCCTGCGGAGGTATACCTGACCCCTGTTTTGACTTCCGGGTCATTGCCAGGTAGCACAGGAATTCTTCCTATCAATGAACTAACCATGCATGACTAACCCCTTTACTAACCTCTATTAACACCTTACGAGCGGCCTAGGCGGTATATAATATGTAGCCACCAGCGGGGTATTTTTAGCCAAAATAGGGGTGTTAGGTGATCATTTTCATGCCTAAATAAGACCCAGAGCGTAAAACAAGTATCTATCCCTGAAAGGGCATAAACAGAGCTTTCCAATGACACCATAACGATCCTTTTATGATGGCTAGTTTTCTTGCAACAACCGCGCAACGCGAGTGCAAAAAGCATGTAATTCGGCACTTTCCCCATACAATTCCGTATATAGCGAGTGAGAGAGGGAGGGAGGAGGTGGGATTCGTGTCAGTAGGTTCGCCGCGGTGGTCTAGAGCAGTCATACGCTCACTACTCTCCTGCCACCACTTGTCTCTCTCTCTCAGCAACATTAAGTGCTGAAATTGCCACACGACCTATGTCGAGCGCCGCCAGATAGTCCAGATTTATTATACTTGACTTATGTTGCGCCCCGACAGTTATGGGTTAACCCCCAATAACCCATTCACCTTTCTTGCATACTCGGATAATCAAATTAGCACCTCAGCTATACCATAGAAGGAAGACTGAGCAAAATAAGAGACACTCCTATCACAGCTGTCCCAGTCCTCCTCGCAAAGTAGATCCAGTCTCCCTCCCCTCAATACTTCCAATATATCCAAATAGTACCTCTTACTAAGGCTCAGTTATATCACATTATGAAGGCTCCCTATAGCCATGTGCCACAACAGTAATCACCACCTTACCTAGTCCCCGTATCTATTGAGAGCTCAAATAATTCCATAAGACTCGAGATCCCTATGGCCTACAGGGTCCAAAACCGAGCCTATAAACCCAGCTCCAGCCCCCAGTAAAATCAGTTGAAAGATAGACACCAACCAGTGGCTGGCCCCCTTAAGTTGATCTCTAGCTGTGCCCTTGTGTTGTTCCTGAGATTTGAGTTCCAGAGCCGGCAGACTCCGTGGCAGATTTGAGATAGAAGCATCTGTCCACGTACAAGAAATCTACGTGCACCTTATAACCTTCACACACCAGTGGGTATATAAGCGTGTAGCCAGCAACGATCGCCAAGAGATCCGTCTTGAGAACTTCCTACATATGGACCCCTGGACGACCGCAGAACCAGTCGTTAGCCCCCAACATCACGGACGCAAGATAACCAGGACCAGACCAACCAAATACTACCCAAGATTCACTTTATTAGTACTACCGTGTTACAGAACTAATTAGAAACTCACTTATTAATCTTTTTATGAAGTGGCTATATCTTTGCCCCAGTATAATTCATATATAACCATTCTATTGGGGAGTGCTAAGCGTATCAGTGTTCATTAATTAACAGGCGACATTAACTCTCGTAATTACCCCTATTCAGATATTATTACAGAGAAGTAAAACCCTAGTGATATCTAACGTTCGCCCACTGATTTGTGTTCTACGTATTTCTGCTATAAGAATATATAACTTAGATCTGAGGTTACTAGAATTCCCGTACTCTAAAAATACGCGTGTCTAATTCTAGTCTGTGAGTTATTTTGTGCACCAGAACTGCCAGTAATAAATCTAATTAGTGAAATTGAATCTATAAGTAACATTGATGTCTTCCAGTATATAAACTTGCGAACCAAGCCAGTGATCAGAAGAGTATACCTGAACGTTGGAAGTGGGAGACTAGGCTCCATCCAGATCCACTAATGCTAGTTGTTCATTTCTATCATTTGTCTTGTACGAGTATTCATACCTTCTTATGCTTCCTATTAATCATCTTCAATAAACGTGATCGTGTGTCTTGTTACCGTGTGTTTATTTTGTGTTCTCTATTCCTCATACCTTGTATTGTGCATGCAGCCTTATATACCCAGTCAGTTAGAACTCACATTACCCAAGTTAATCCTGTAGAAAAACAGGGCATAACAAATTATGTACCCTAGAGCTTGGGTGCAATATAATAATAACACAAGTATCATTGCTCCTTCAAATTAGAATCATGAATCAAATGCACACGTAGTGAACGTCTCTTATGATTGAGAATTAATATTGGATCACTTTGTCCTAAACAGCGCACTTTTAGGAGTCTTCGCACATAGATATTTTAGTCTATTCTATTGCCTGACGCCATGATCCCCGGAGTGGCCACTAACGAAACGCCCCCATGCACATCTGTCCCCAGTCAGTTGATGCCCCTCCTCCCAACCAGCACCACCTTAATTCATGTACTTCTTCACTCCATCCTTCCACCTCTCTCTCTCTGTTTACCTTTCCCTCTCTGTCCTTCCACCTCGCTCTCATACACCCTCTTAGTCATTTTCTCACTTCCCATATGTTCCATATGGCCGAACCATCTCAAAGTGTTCCTTTTCACACTTTCCAACACATCTACCTCCACACCACACCCCCTTCTTACTTCCTCATTCGTCTGTCTATCCCTCCATGTAACTCCGCACGCACTTCTCAAGTAACTCATTTCCACCCAACTCTCACTCTTGGTCTGAGTCTCTCCACCAACGTCCATGCTTCGCTTCTGTAAGTCAATGTCGGGATTGCCACACTGTCATGCAAGGACTTCTTCACTTCCATGCTGACCACCCTATTTCTTGTTACTGATTTCAGTGTTCCTATAACCCTCTTCACCTGTTGCACCTTCTACCGCACTTCTTCATAGATACTACCATCTTTACTCAGCACACTGCCCAGATACTTAAATGAGCTGACAATCTCAATAATAGCATGACCGTTCAACTTCACCTCACACTCTGTGGTTTCACCCCTTTCGAAAATCATAACCTCGCTCTTCCCTGCATTTACCTTCAGATTCCGTTTTTTGCATACTGTTCCAAACATATTTACCAGACCCTGCAACTCCCATTCATTATCGCTCATCAGGACTGTAAAATCAGCAAACAGCAGTACAGGTAGCTTCAACTCTTTTCCCTCCCTTATCAGCAATACACCACCATCCACTGCTCTTCCTTGTATTTCTTTCATGACTCCACAGAAGAGCCGCAGAAGCACTTACTGAACATGTATCAAGCATCGAAAATACACATACATATATAGATAGAAATGTAAGTAACAATCACCGAGTCACTTGGCATGGAAAAAGGTGTGTCACTTGGTATTGAATTTACTTATATTACTGTGAGTGTGAGTGGCTATAAAGTTTTAGTTTTAACATACATAGTCTCCGAAGTTTCACGGACCATAATATTAGATCTGTATAGCGATAGATTTATGTGTTTTGTGTCCTCAATCAAAAGAGTCCTATCAATTGAGAAGGGAGGTCTGTCTATGCAGCTTTCAGCAAGCTAACACTATGTTCTTGTGACGTGTTCCAACATCTATGGATTCGTCCTTGGCTCGTCCTTATAGTGGCTGCAACTTCTGAGTAAGGGGGGGTGGCTCTCCGGCTGCGTCCTCCAGCGGGTCTCGACACAGGGTAGTTTGAGGTTCCAGCCGTCTCGGTGATGAGGGTTGGGGGAAGGCTCAGAAAGGATTGCTAGATACTCCGACCTGTGCCAGTGTCTAGTAATACCTATACTGAACTTAAGTAGAGGAAGTTGTCCAGGTCTAAGGACAACTCCCCTAGCTAAGAGAGGAATTGTAAAGTATCCAGGGCACTAGTCCGACTTACTTTGCAAGCTCCTCAACTCAGGCTTAACCAAGGCGAACCGAAAGGCACAGGTTTGTAGGTAAGCAAAAACCCAAGTATAGGTATTACTAGACACCGGCACAGGTCGGAGTATCTAGCAATCCTTTCTGAGCCCTCCCCCAATCCTCATCACCGAGACGGCTGGAGACTCAAACTACCCTGTGTCGAGACCCGCTGGAGGACGCTGCCTGAGAGCCACCCCCGTATACTCAGAAGTTGCAGCCACTATAAGGAAGAGCCAAGGACGAATCCATAGATGTTGGAACACGTCACAAGAACACAGTGTTAGCTTGCTGAAAACTGCATAGACAGACCTCCCTTCTCAATTGATAGGACTCTTTTGATTGAGGACACACTACACATACATCTATTGCTATACAAATCTAATATTATGGTCCGTGAATCTTCGGAGCCTCCCCTCTATAAATATTCTATAATATCTTTCAGTGACCCACAACAATGGTTCGAGTGTATATGTGTGTATGTTTTTATTTTTGTATTTTTTTTACTATGTGGATGAGGGAATGCCTCCCTCAGAGGTGAAGGAGTGACAAGGCCAAAATCAAGGAATGTTCGAGCCAAAATGTCTGGAAACACGGAGTTTGAATCAATTTAATTATTATGTTACCTCCACCAACCGACTTTACTCGTAAACTCAATTAATGAAATCAACAAATACATGTGGCAGTCCAGGGTTTCGAACCTAGGATGCTCACACCGAAATTCAGTGCATTTATCCATTGAACTACGAAGACAGTTAAAGAATGGTGGACAAGCCTACGATTTATTATGCAATTTCGAATCCTGCATATCAATCAAAGCATGTACACAATTCCAACTGCGCTATCATAGGGTACGGATAGATGAATGGAAGGAGTAATTAATGGGTACTTAACCCTAAGAAGGCCTCTCTATAAACTACCCCTGAACCTGAATGAATTATTATGTTACCTCCACCAACCGACTTTACTCCTAAACTCAATTAATGAAATCAACAAATACATGTGGCAGTCCAGGGATTCGAACCTAGGATGCTCACACCGAAATTCAGTGCATTTATCCATCATAGGATAAGGGAAAGATGGATTCAGGGAGAGAGTTTCAGAGCTCAGCTGTTGATAATAGAAGAAAGATTGGGAGTATCTTTTCACTCTTGGGTTGGAGAGTTGCACAGACTAGGAGTGGGATTGTGTTGCAAGACAGGTATGCGTACCCTACATAGGGGAGGTGGTATATACTGAGGAACACTGATTATTGTAACAGCGATAGAATAGCGAGAGAGATGCAACATTGCGGCGAAGTGAGAGAGATTGCAGAGAGTCGGTGAGTGGACGTGAGTTAATGAGACAAAAGGCTTCCTTTTCTACTTTGTCTAAAAGTGCTGTGTGAGTGGATCCTCTTCACACATGCAAACAATACTCAATACAAGGACGCACTGTACCCCTGTACAAAGCAAGAAGCTGTGCAGGGGTAAAGAACCCCCTGCGGCAGTTGAGCACACCCAGCTTCTGGTTAGCCATTTTAGAAAGAGTGGTAATATGGTCTTTCCAAGAGAGATCAGAAGAGAAAGAGACACAGAGAATACTGAGAGCAGATGAAGGGTTGATATTTGTATTGTTGAAGTATAAGGGATAGTCGTTTTGGAGTTTTTGACAGGTAGATAAATGGAGTAATTGGGTTTTGGAAGCATTGAACGTAACAAGATTTTCTCTGTCCCTATTGGTTGGTTTTCTCTGCCCCAATGGTTGTTAGATCAGAAGATAAGTGTTCTATGGCTTCATCCAATTAGCTTTTGAGTGATTATTTGCTGGGCATTCTGGAAAACTAGTAGAATAGTGTAAGGCAGAGTCGTCAACATATAAATGGATAGGACTGGAGGTAGGCTACAGTTGAATAGTGTAAGGCAGAGTCGTCAACATATAAATGGATAGGACTGGAGGTAGGCTACAGTTGAATAGTGTAAGGCAGAGTTGTCAACAAATAAATGGATAGGACTGGAGGTAGGCTACAGTTGAATAGTGTAAGGCAGAGTCGTCAACATATAAATGGATAGGACTGGAGGTAGGCTACAGTTGAATAGTGTAAGGCAGAGTTGTCAACATATAAATGGATAGGACTGGAGGTAGGCTACAGTTGAATAGTGTAAGGCAGAGTCGTCAACATATAAATGGATAGGACTGGAGGTAGGCTACAGTTGAATAGTATAAGGCAGAGTCGTCAACATATAAATGGATAGGACTGGAGGTAGGCTACAGTTGAATAGTGTAAGGCAGAGTTGTCAACATATAAATGGATAGGACTGGAGGTAGGCTACAGTTGACAATATAGGTTTGACTCCTGTAAGGAGATAAAGAAAACCTAATATTTAGTAGTGGCCCCGTAATCATTGACGAACATGCCTATTACATAAGGCATCCTCTTCAAACACTAATCCGCCGTAGTTTGAATCTACCGCGCAGAGCATTTAAAATCTGAGGAGCCTTCATCATGAGCGCACGCGACCTCACTCATGGCTTCAGTCATTATGAATTGGGTTCTCACTACGAAAAAACTTCGTAAAAAATAAAAACAAAAAGAAAATAAGAATAACTATCCAATAAGCTTTCCATCATATCGTGGATGTACTTGTGTGGACCTTTGACCAGACGCTGATTCAGGCGTCATTCTTCCTTCACTGACATATCAAGTAAACCAAAATCCTTAATACATCAACGAATGGGAAGGGGACGGTCGGGAGGGCCCCAATCGTCAATGATTACGGGGCCACTACTAAATATTAGGTTTTCTTTATCTCCTTACAGGAGTCAAACCTATAATTTATTAGTGGCCCCTCCATCATTGACGAACATGCCTGATTTATAAGACTGGAGGGGGACATTCGTAATCATATCATAACTCTAGAAAAGCAGATAATCAAACAACCACATAGTATTCTTACTTTGAAAATATATTTAAACATGGCGCAGCCCATATATATACAAAAAAAGGGGTTCAAGCAGGTGCGTGCTTCAAAGAAGCCTGCTTGACAAAAAAGGGTAACTCTGGAGATTCTGTGAACAGATCTGTAGTTACAAAGGCACCCCACTCAACGAGTGGTGACAAAAATAACAAGTTATAAGTTTACATGTGCACATAATAAACCCCATAATATTCGTGGAAATGTTTTACAAACGATCTCCACTGTTTAAACTAAATTGCTTTCACAGCTAAAACTACTATAACAACACTGTTGTTTGTACTAACATTGTACTAGCACAATTTCTCGCCCTGAATAGAACAGAGAAATTTTCATATCACATTATCCATAATTTGTATCACAGCTCTTACATTCCGGCGGGGTCTAGGGTGTCCTATGTTACACTGACTGCACCCCCCCCCCCCCCCCTCCTCCTTTTCCCCTTGAAAGTAAATAAAAGTGACTGAAGGGCCACCTAGACCCTCTGCCTTAAAGCTATACATGGTAAGGAAGGTTTGTCTAGAGCAACTGACAAGTATCTAGTCAAAAACGTATGATTAGACGCCCACAACTGTGTGGACGAAATATCTTCAACTGAAAAGTTCTTCAAGAAACGTAAAGAGGCTGCCCATTTGCGTAAATCGTGGGCCCTACCCACAACGCCGGGATTACTCTCTTTAATGACTTCGACCAGAAGAGAAGCTAACCTCCGTTTCAGTAAGCGTTCGCCCGTACTCGCTACCCATAAAGCACCTTGGGGGTTTAGAGGAGCTACTCTCAAATATTTGGTTAGAGCTTGCACTGGACATAGATTATGGTGCACCTTTCCCCTTTTTAACGCTGGCACAGTGAACTCAGAAAACACGTGTGCACTGTGCTCATTCTTGGCTACAAATCCCGGGGAAGGTGCAATGTGAATACATTCATTAAGTCTACCAAACCTAAGGCAATTAGGTGTGTTGCTCATTGCCGCCAGCTCAGACACTCTGTTCCCGGTGGCCAAAGCCAAAAGGAATACCGCCTTTTTTAAGAGTAATGCAAAATCTGCAGTATTTTGGTACAGACGAGAGTGAAGTAAAGACAATGCCTTGTCCAGAGACCAAGTAGGCATGTGCTGACGGGGAGGTGGGCGGAGTTTAAAACATGCTCTCATAAAACCTGTTTCCTCCGCCACCGGTATGGAGAGACCTGTAAGGTCTAAAAAGGGCACTCTAATCGCAGTTAAGTGATTTTTTAACGTTACCACAGATAAACGTTTCTGCTCAAACAGATAATTCAAATAATTAAATACTAACGCCACTGAGGGCACAGTCTGTTCTGTTCTAATGATCCAAGAAGTAAAGGCTTGCCAATGTGATTGATACTGTCGTTTCGTAGACTGAGTATATTGATTGATTAATTTATTGGTCACATCTCTACCATATGGTGCTAGCCACTTGGCCTCCTGAATGTCCATAATGCAAAAGTCAGTGAGGTCGCTAGGTTGCCAATCGTGTCTAAGTGGAAATACTCGACCGGGAGCGACACCGGGTGCGAGCACCACGTCTTCAATTGCTGGTACCATAACTGCGCCGGCCACAGGGGCGCGATTAGTGAGACTAAGCCTCGATAATCTCGTAGTTTGTTCACTACGTGGCACATTAGTGACGCGTCTGGCGGCGGAAACAGATAGATGGACTCCATCTGTTCCAGTCTGTCACTAGGGCGTCTGGCCCCCCTGCCGGCGTTTCCGTCCGGCGGGTGAGGTATAGAGGGAGTTTGTGAGTCCCCTCGGACGCAAACAGATCCACTTGTGGATGGTAGAGCTCTGCAATCATTAGGTTGAAAATTGGTTGCTTGAGCTCCCATTCTACTGTCGTGCTCTGTCTTCGGGACAGAGCGTCTGCCCAGACGTTTGCTATGCCTGGGAGATAAGATGCGTGAAGATAAATGTCTAGCCTGTTGGCTAGAGTAAAAATCTCTTCCGACACGTGTAGCAACTTCCTTGATCTCGTTGACCCCTGTTTCTGAATACAGTGAACTGCATTCAGATTGTCCATTCTGAAGGCCACCGACTTGCCCCGTAAAGTAGAGCCGTGAGCCTGAAGGAAATACAAGGGGACTAGTAATTCTTTGACATTGATGTGGGAGATTTCTAAGTGGGACCAAAGCCCCTGACCCTGGTGCCCCTGGTTTGACTGAAATCCCCAACCTATCGTGCGTGACGCATCCGTGTCTACCCATACCGTTGGCGGAGGAGAGGTCCATGACATTACTGAGTGCAGCGTTTCCCTCTTCGCCCAGACCGCTAGTAAGGTGTGGATTAATTTTGGGATGGGCCATAATTTTCCCGCCTGTAAGAGTGGGAAATATTTGTTGCCTTCCAATATTAACCGTTTTACTTTCAACCGGCCCAACATTACAGTTAGTTGAATCCAGTTGAGAGAGCCGACCAGAGACTCCCAGATCCTCCGTGTCGTAGTCAGACTGTGAAGAAACATGAACAGTTTCCTGCGAAACCTGTTGCGATTGTCCACACTCTGACTCAGAGTGAGAGCAGCTGTGTCCCAAACCAGCCCTATCCACTGAATTACTCGTGAGGGGACAAGGTTTGACTTTACCAGATTTACCTTGAACCCTAGAGCTTTGACATGAGTTAAAATTATGTTGACATGTTTGATGCATAATTGCTCTGTCTCTGCCACCACCAGCCAGTCGTCTAGGTACCACAGAACTCTGATTCCTTGCTTTAACAACGGCATCAGGGCTTGCCGGACTAATTTCGTGAATAGTCGAGGTGCCAGGTTCAAACCGAATGGCATCCTCTGAAAAACAACATTTTGGTGCCTGATCCGTAAGGCCAGAAACCTTTGAAATCTTTTGTTGACCGATACGTGCCAATAAGCGTCTGTCAGGTCTAGGGAACACATCCAACCTCCCGGCGGAAGTGTTAGCCTGATTTGGTGTACTGTTAACATTCGGAATGACTCGTTGTGAATGTGAAGGTTCAGATAAGACAGGTCGACGACCGGTCTCATCTGAACACTGTCCCTTTTGGGAACCAAAAAGAGCTTGGACGTGAATACAGGGTAATTTGGGGGGACCGGGATGATGACATTCTTGGCAATCATTTCCTGGACCAGTGACTCCACCTCTAAAGAAACAAAATTCGCCGTTGTCGGCTGGCGTAAGCGAGGTCGCCGGAGCCACTGCCAAGTGATGCCCTTGCGTGCCACCATCCGTGCCCAAGTGTTTACCGGCCAAGCTTTGTGACACGTTCGGAACGACCCAGTTAGCAGACAAGGGTTCGCCGGCTGTACTACCCTCGGATCCGCCGGCCTTACGACTGGCACCGGGAGTGAGAGAGACCTTAGTTTTTTTTATGGTGGTGGAGTTGGCGGTGGTGGACGCTTCGCCGGCTGGCTGGCGTTGGCAGAAGACGGGCCCTGACCTGGCTTATTATAGCCGCGTCCTTTCTGACCTGAAAACCTACCTTGTCTATGCCTGAACTGACCTTGAGTGGAGGAGGACTTAGGTGGAAGAAAGGCCTGAGATCCCCCCGGCTGAGCTTTAGCAACTGGCCTGGGATTGGGGAAGTTAAAGGCAGGTTTCTTAGAAGGGGTGGGACTGTGTTTAACGGCCTGAGCCATATTAAAAACCGTTCGCCACACTTCAGGGGACATTAAAGAGGGAGTGAGCACTGGTGACATGACCACCTGATTCGCAATGCGATCAGGCAGTTTTCGGACTAAGGACATTCTGAGATCTTGTCTCGCTCGTACCGCCTCAAGCAAGGCAGTGCGTACGTCACCTAATGATTGGATTGACGACTGAAGAAGCAGTCGCCGGGACAATTCAAACGAACGTCTGGCATCCGCGTCTGCGATTGCCTGAGTGAACCGGAGCAAAGATTTAGCTACCTGTTGAGACACTATGTATTGAGAGAACAGGCGAAAAGCTTTCCCCCGTAGCCTAAATTCACGGTAGTGAAAGGGTCTTTTAGCTCACAAAGATTAATTTTAGGGGCAGCTAAGAAAGCAAACAAAGCTGAAGGGACTCCGCCGGCAGAACACACTGGCATGGAGAACCAAGAATGAGTATCGTGAGGGATCTGGTGGGAAGTTTTGGAAGTAAATGTGGTCGCAAAGTTTTGAGCCTCCGTCTCCCATTCCAACCAAGGTCCTGGGCCCAACTGCCCCACCTTCAAGACTGGATTAGCTGCCGCGTCTGTGACGGTTTGTAAATTGAGTTCTGGAGTGAGAGCTGACAGTGTCTTAATGTCATTAAACCCATCATGCTTAGACCAGTCAGAAAACAATCGTGAAGCTGAGGCAGGGGGTAAAGCAGGCTTAGCAGTATAAACAAAATAGTCCTGGTGATAATAACTAGGTATAGCCTTGATGTTGACATCTAGCACATTCCCCAAAGTATCCAAGGCCCTTAATTTCCTAGATTTATTGCCCTGGATGACCCACTCACGTGGCACTGGGAGCTACCCTGACAAGGTAGGTTGGGCTAGCTCTGGTGTAGTGGGGGTCAAAAGGACCCATGACTCGTCTGGTCCGTAAAGCAAGGGCATAGCTACCTTTTTGAGAGGCGCTCTGTCTAGAGGGGGCGGATTGACATCCGTTATAACCCTTACATTCGAAGTGGTCAATGCCGCCGTAGCAGGCCTAGTAACCACCGATGGTGACATAGAGGGGGGGTGAGGGATCTGAGTCAAAGCAATAGAAGTCATCAGAGGCCGTACCGTAGAGCTTGTCGTGGGAGCTCCCAAGTCCACTGTGGGAGTTTCCTGCTGTTGGCCAATTTTTTTAGATAAAGCATTAACAAGTAGCCCATCAATTTCCTGTGCAGTGACAAATTGATTTGATGATGTACTCACTAGTGAATCATTAAGATCTTGTGTGGCATCGAAGCCTGAACCTGACTCTTGCCCTTCCATATCCGACATCATCGAAACCTCGTCTTTGTCATCCTGTTCCTCCTGAAAAGATCCCGCCGAAGCTGGGGTACCATCTTGTTGCCAATATAAGTTAGGAATAGAGGAAGGGATCGCCGCGTCCCGGTGGACGTCAGCCACTGTGTGAATAGTTTGAGCCGGAAGTGGGTGGTCAGGCCCCGGACGAGAATATCGCCAAACACCTAGGCCTTGGCCTATACTCCCGTGGGAGTCTGAAACACTCTCAACCACTGAGCCCTCTGAACTCTCCAACTCCAGGGTTAAAATGTTAATGGGTAAATCATCTTTAGGTACAGGTACTACACTGGACCCTTGAGACCGAACACAAACTCTGTCTGGGGTAGAGGTATGACGAGAAGCACTAGAAACTGGTGAGTGTCGGTAGGCCTTTCTATCATGGGAATCCTTTTTTGAAGATTTATGGCTGCGGTGTGACCGTGAACTACTCTTTGATTTGGAAGATTTATCGCCGTGACCACTGGTGGAACTTTCTGTCTTACTCCTCTTATTCGATGGTGAAGAGGCAAGACTGGGTGGCTGGTGTCTAAGGGGTGACCTAGACCTAGATCTCGCTCGAGACGAGGAGACTGCCGCCGGGGGTGTAGGCTCACGGTGACGTTTCGAAGTAGCAGGGGCAGGAGATGACACAGAACCCTGTCCAGTCTCCGCCGGCTTATGACTAGTTACTCGAGAGGAATGTTTATTAGGGGGAGGGTGCTCAAGAAGAAGCCTATTCCAAAGAGGGACATTGTCACATTGAAGTGACTTATGAGCCACAATCGTAGTATACGCTGACATTTGTTGCCGAACTTCTCGTAAGGCGACCGCTGCGGTCTTATCATTATCTTGGAGGACTTTGACACTTAGTTGGGAGCAAAAGGAACAGTTGCGCATCACCCACAGACCTCTTGAACGGTCTAGACATTTAACACACCTGATACAAAGAGTGTGCGCAAAACGAGGGACACCGGCACAGGTTGGATTAATGCATAAAGCAAAAACTGGGGCAAAGGTAGCCATGACAGAGACTGGTGGGAACTTACTGCAGGGTCTGTATTGGTCCGCCGGGGCCCAGCCCTGGAAAAAAGGAAAATTTCCAGGAATTAATGCTCATAATGTTAACCCAAAATGATCGCATACAAGTGTTCATAACCCGCCGGATAACGAGACGTAATCTCACAATGATTACAGCTCGTTACGCGGCGGGGTTCTATAAAGATATCCGAATATCTAGACATGTCTTTAAGAAAGTTTTAAGAATACCCTCTGACATAATATAAAAGACCAGTAGGGCGTTTATAAAGTCTTTCTGGCGGTGACTGTTACAAGATTCAATTTTGAAAACAACCCCCCACAAAGACGCCGGCCCCTGAATTATCTAGCAGATTAACACAGGGCAGGCTGATACGAGACCTGACTTCTAATGAATTGTCACATAGATCGCCGTATGGTGAAGGCGGCGATACATAGCCGTATCTCTCAATTAATTGGGTAACTAGCTTGAATTGTAAATTCCGTATTTCCCCCTCCCAGGAGCACCCGCCGGGTGTGGCCAACTTATGAAAAAATACGTTAACCCAAATTGAGCCTTCGATCACCGTAAGAGTGAGGGCGGCGATACATATAGTATCACTAAAATGGACCGGTTAACTAAACTGAAATACCAATTCGTTCATCCCACCTTAACAAGGTACACCCGCCAGGTGAGATCTGATGTCTTAAACATTAACCCCATAAGTTCCTATCCCCACTTCTTTGTAAAAGATCGCCGGGGAGGAAAGCCCACAACAACAGCTAGGGTTTTTCCTTTGGTTTGTAAAACCGGGTAGAAAAACTACATAACATATGTCCGCATGAACAATGTTAGATGGGTACCACCAATCCGCCGGGAATCATAGGGAGCCTGAAACAGGCACCAACACAGAGACGCAGTCTTGGAGAGCCACAGACACCAACTCGCCGGGGACACCAGCCTGTTTTGAAACCACGAGTGGCCAAACACGGCTCAAGGCCGGAGTTTTCATGGTGAAACCGAGAAAACCCCGCCGGAAAGTAACCCACCCCGAACAGACACCATCTGAACGCACATAGGACCCGAGAGATAGCCAAAGCACGACTAACCTAGGGACCACAAATATAATCCGTGGAATTAGCCAATACACAACTAATCCAGGAAACAAACATAGTCCGTGGAATTAGCCAATACACAACTAAACCCGGATAAACATGACACAGTAGGACATATTTATAAAATAAATCAATAACACTTGTACATGTGGCAAAGCTACGAGCGGCTGGCTAGGCCTAAGCAGACGGCACAAGAAATGTTGAGATATAAACAAAAAACACTGGAAATATAACAACAGGAACCACCGCCAACACACCACTGTAGCAAATACTTCCGACCAAGGGAAGACCGACTCGGGACCCAGAAAAAACTTCACTAAGTGAAGAAAAATACGCTGGGAACGTCAGCAAAGCAACGCTACCTCATCAGAAAGATAAAAGGCAGCAGAAAGAATCGCGTAATGAAAGCCGCCTGCATCACATGCTAACTCAACTATGAAAAAATTCACCTGTCCACAACAGGACCACGAGGGTACATCCGAAATAGATGCCCCAAACACACGACCCAAAATACACTGCACTGCGGGCAACCAGCCCAGGACACTCCTGCTACGCATATCCTAACCTTACTCGATACATCCCGGAGTAAACAAACGAGAAAAAACTCACTAGGGACGCAGCAAATGCGGAACCAGCGGACCGTGGAGAGACACGTCCGGGCCGGCTGATCGCAGAGCAGAGAAGGAAGAATGACGCCTGAATCAGCGTCTGGTCAAAGATCCACACAAGTACATCCACGATATGATGGAAAGCTTATTGGATAGTTATTCTTATTTTCTTTTTGTTTTTCTTTTTTACGAAGTTTTTTCGTAGTGAGAACCCAATTCATAATGACTGAAGCCATGAGTGAGGTCGCGTGCGCTCATGATGAAGGCTCCTCAGATTTTAAATGCTCTGCGCGGTAGATTCAAACTACGGCGGATTAGTGTTTGAAGAGGATGCCTTATGTAGTAGCCATGTTCGTCAATGATGGAGGGGCCACTAATAAATGATCATTTATGGATAGAAAGAGAATTGGAGATAGGACAGAACCCTGAGGAATGTAAATGTAGGAGTGCCCAAAGAGAAATGGAGAGGATAATGTTAGGCATAACTTGGAGAGACAAGAAGAGACCCTCTTGGAAAAGAGAACAAAGATAAGTAGAAGCTATTCTCATCACTCTAAAATAGAGGAAATGGTCCTGGGCAGGCCATATATTTGGAAGAGATGGTAAAAGGTGGATATCTAGAGCAACAGGATGGAAACCTTGAGAAGGAGCTAGAGGAAGGGGTAGACAGAGAACCAGATGGAGGGACGACATCCGAAAGTTTGCTTGGGTAAGATGGAACAGGCTAACATCTGACCGGTTAGAGTAGAAATGTTTAGGAGAGGCCATTGTCCTGCAGTGGACTAACTTTGATTGATGATGATGATGATGACTTACCATATTAAACCCAAGATCATAGGTGCCTTCAGGAATCGAGGTGAGCCTGTCTCCTAGTTCCCGGAGGTTGGGGTCAGTGGAGGTTTTGAGTATACTCTCCATACTGTTGCCGTAGTCGCAAAACACAACGCTACGGAGAATAAGAATGTTGGTAAATAATATTTTGACAGATTTAATGAGGGACTCCCACTTTAACCACCAGATACTACTACCATATTAAACAAGTACGACCGGAGGTTTTCTTACTTCTGGCATTTTGAAGCCACACGATTAATTTCATTTACTTCATAATGAAGATGCATTTATGGGGGACTAGTTAAAACCTTTAACCGTAGCTATTGGAAACTCAACTGTTCCCAACAGTTAAAGGTGAAGCTGGGGAATTAAAACTGTTCCCTTTACATGAAATTTAGGAGTGTGGATTCACAATGCCAGAAGTAAGAAAACTCACTCCATACCTGTAACTTAGTAGTGGCATCTGGTGGAGATGAAAGTTTTGAAAGACCCCCCCTCCCCCCTTGATATTATCATGGGTGACAAGCCCATACCCGAGTCAGTTGCTGGTCTGTTATTACTATTTTATAATAATATGAACAAGAATAATATTATTATGGTATTATTTTGTTCACCACTTATTATCTCGATCAGAATAATTAGAACTATACTTATTTCAGATATATAATTATATTATTGGAGGTGATCTTTGTGTTAGTAAATTTTGAGTGCATACAGTTATTAGGAAATTATATTATTCTTTATTTGAACTATACAAGGAAAAGGTTAACCCCTCGAGTACCAGTGACGCACGTTATGCGTCGGCAATGTATGTAACGCTAAACCCCAGCGCCACATAGGGTGCGCCACAGTTAATGACTCCGGTCTTATGGCACCTAGAGGGCTCAGATTTGTATTGGAACTGCGTAAGTATCCCACGCAAAAATGCCGATGGTTGAAATCCCTCAAAGTCCAGCTGTGTGCGCGTGAGCGCGCAAACATTTTTTTTGCATGATTTTGCCTAACCATTTCCCCATGTTATCCCCCTCCGTCATATATGACGCGATCGCATTATATGGCGGTTTCGCCCAAAAGTATCATATGACGCGATCGCGTCATATGAACTTAGTGAAATAGCTCAATAATATGTTTATGACGCGATTTGCGTCATATTGAACTCAGTAAGTTAGATCATAATCTGTCGGTTGGTGGCAACCCCAAATTCCTCCGACTTCTAACGGTCCCTCAGTGTGAGAAAGAATATTGTGAGCGAAATACCGGGCGTTCGGCCAACCCCTAACTTATGGAACTAAATATGTCTGTGGGAGTTAATTCCGACTTTTGGGCACCCCGTAGGACCCCTTAATGACCTTGGGGATCGTTTTTTTGTGGTTTTTCCTTATTTCTAACCCATTCCAGGTGTTTTCTGGAGACATTTTTTTTTGACAATCTGCCGTGCCTGGAGTGTACATTTACATTATATTGCCTGGTGCTCAGTGGGCTAAGTAGTGTTCTAGGCACTTGTAACAACTTACCTTAGGTCCGAGGTGGCCAGTTCTGCGATGGTGTTGATGCGGTGCACCTTGGGTGGTACGGTGAGGTAGGCCACTAGACTCTCAGTGTAACAGATGGACACGATCATACCACACAACCACCATACACACACTCCAAACCTCCAGTGTGTACATACCAAAACCATCAATTATATGCTCAGTAATAAAAAATTTAACTTAAGAGTAAATAAACAGAACAAGAATGAAAGCGTATCCGGAAGCCGACGCACTTGGGAGTATATCCCCAGAATGGACCGCAAGGTCTTTGCGATACAAACTATTCCTTATAACTATCTCACTCTTTCTCATAAAGATTCTATTCTATTAAATAAGTGGGTAAGCTTGATATCATATTTCAATTAATGTTGTTGAATGCTTTAATCAAATTTCAGTTGCCGCTGAAATTAAGAAGACGGCCAATAATAGGTAGGCCTAGTTATATCAGCTGGTGATCTTGTACGTGGGAAGCAAAGATGTATTAGGAAAGATAAACACCAGCGTAGGTAACCACATTTTGATTTATTTGCTAACGTTTCGATACGATCCTAATATCATCATCAGAGCCTACAGTATATGGAACAAAACTTCTTTTGAAATAACACACATCTAGCATTAATTTTCAAAATTGAGTAAAATAAATATTTATGATATATATACATGATATTAATTCATCAAATGTTTAAAAGACATGAAATAAAATTGTTTAAATATATGTTTACCCATCATTACCATAATTCATTAAAATTGAGTGAAATTTTATAAATAATAATTAATTATTATGCCAGATTACATAAAATTGCAAAAATAGTAGAATATTACTTAAGTATGGTAGTTCAAATGAGTCTATATATTGATTATAAGCAAAAAATAAATATAATACTTTCAGCTATTGTTATTTGCATACTGAAATAACTATTCAAAATTATTAACCCGAGAACGGCGAGAAGACTCTTAAGAGGTTTTGGTGGTGAAAGGCGACGAACCTCTTAAGATCCAAGGCCTAAAAAAAAAACTTTTAAAAGACCCCAGTAGCACTTAAAACAAAGGAATATATGATTAAGTGAGATAATTCCCCTCCATACCTTCTATCACTCCTCCACATGTGTCAAAACCCCCTCCTTCCCCACCCCCACCTTCAATTATCACCTATTTTTCCTCTTATTCCATTGTTTATCGGTTTATTTACCCCGCCAATATCTCCAACCCGGTTCTAAGGTGTTCTCCTGCGCCTATCGAGTGCGTGGGGAGAGATAAAGAGTGAGAGAGAGGCTTTAGTCTGCCTCTAGGCTTGGAGAGAGAGGGTATACGTCTCGTTCGCCTCACACTTCATGACTGGAGGGTCGGCAATAATTCGCCTTTTTCACCCCTCAAATACTATTCCCACTTGTTTTATTGCTGTTACATGTTAATATCATATTAAACGTAAAATAGGCGCATATGAATAAGTAATAATGATATTTATGATAAAATGGCGATTTTAGGCGGGAATGAAGCTTAATATCATCGCTTGGCATTAGGGTGTGCACTACCAATAGCTCGCGCTTAACGGGTTAAAGAACAAAACTAAAATATAATTTAAGGCAAATAGTGAGTCAAAGAGAGCAAGTTAACTAACCCATCAATCAATTTTATGTTTCTAATAATCTTGTCATGGAGAAAACAATACAATTACTTCTTTAGGGGTGCACGAACCTGTATGGGGTATTTTGGTTCATTTATGTTCAGCATAACTTCTCCTAATGCGGTAAGTAGCTTACAAGAGCAAGTTACATGAAACTATCTATCTATCTATCTATTGCCTGAGCCACGAACGAACCGCCCCCACGCACCTCTGTCCCAAGTCAGTCGACGCCCTTCCTCCCAACCAGCACCGCCTTCATCCATATACTTCCTCACTCAATCATTCCACCTCTCTTTCGGTCTACCTCTGCCTCTCCGTCCTCCCACCTCGCTCTCGTACACCTTCTTAGTCATTTTCTCGCTTCCCATACGTTCCATAATTATGGCCGAACCATCTCAAGGTGTTCCTTTTCACACTTTCCAGCACATCTACCTCTACACCACACCTCCTTCTTACTTATTACATGAAACAATGTTCATTAAAAACCTCTTGTTTCACTCTCCCTATAAAAGTTTTGTTGACCCAATAAATTAAACTCTGTCCAGGGCCAGCCGAGCCCGCGAAACTCAAAGATTGTTACCACCACTGTGAAGGCCACTGGGTTCACCAACCTCTGTCTTTAGCAGGCTCAGCTGGCTCCGGACAAAGCATAATTTCTCAATCGGTTTCGTATTTTTTCACTTGTAATAACTCTAAAATAAACAGTTAGGAAAGCAAGTCATGTTTTTGGAAGACAGTATGACTTATGGCCTGTAAAAATATGAATCTCGCATTTGTACCTAGTATGTATCCCACAGAAGTGGGGAAATTGTAGGCATCAATCAAGCAGGGTAATACCCAGGGAATGCCTCTTAGGCATTTGATAAGGAGTTGCTGGAACTCCTGTTTCATTTGTCTGGCTTCCCTTACTGATTTCATTTGTGACTCACCTACACAGAGTAATCCAGCTATCTCTCACAAACACCTCATCCTCCTATTTACTTCACACCACACTTCTTTCTGACACAATAAATCTTTTTAATATGAT
This sequence comes from Paralithodes platypus, assembly GCA_032716605.1. NCBI lineage: Eukaryota > Metazoa > Arthropoda > Malacostraca > Decapoda > Lithodidae > Paralithodes > Paralithodes platypus. Next base: position 15,385,490 of record CM064557.1, on the reverse strand, counting down.
GATGATCAATAAGCCCAGCCTCGGAGTCCCTGTGTGTGTGTGTGGGGGGGGGGGGGGGGGGGGGGGCATTAATACCCCATACTCACCCATCCTTTCCCAAATGACCCCTGAAAATGCTCTGGACCACGGCCTCTCACTCATACTCTCAACTTTTCCAATATTTGTGGCCTTACTCTTTTGAAAACCACCTCTCCTCCTAGAAGCCTGATTTTGTTTTTCTCACCGAGATTCAGGTATATGAAGCAACCACCAGCATCCCTTCTCTGTCTCCTCCTATCCTAATTTCCAAGCCAAAGGTGAATAATGTGTATATGTACACAACAAACTTATTTACTCTCGTGCTCCCAACTTACAGTTGTCTAAATTCTCAACTCTCTGGTTCAAACAACCCTGTCACTCTCAGACTGAATACTTCTGTGCTGTCTATCTATCACCTAACTCTACTGACTTTCCTAAATGTTTTGACTATTTAAACTCTAAAGTGGGACACACCCTATCAACCACCCCTTTCTCTAAAATCTCTATCTTAGGAGATTTCTATGTTCTCCAGTGCCAATGGCTCTCCTCTCACTTCACTGACCAACCTGGTGAACAAGCTTACATCTTTCCTAAATTACCTAGAGCAGTTAGTTCAGTACCCTAATCGTATTCTTAACCACCTTGGAGATCAGTCCAATCTTCTTGACTTATTTCTAACCTTTAAGCCTTGTACTTACGCTGTGAACCTTTTCTCTCCGTTGGGCTTCTCCAATCACAACCTTATCTCTGTTACCTGTCCTATCTCTCCAGTACCGCCATCTGATCCTCCCAGCCGGCGGCGATTGTGGCACTTTGGCACTGCCGACTGGGATGCGCTTCAGTAGCACTTCTTTAATTTCCCTTGGAATTATTTTGTCTTCCATGGCTGGGAACCCTCGGAGTGTGCTGAACTCATTATCGAGGTAATAATCTCTGGCATGGAGGCATATATTCTGTTTTCTTTCTCTCAGTCTAATGCAAAATAAATTGGTTTAATCACACTTGTTCTATTGCTGTCTGCAATAAGGAGGAAGCATTTCGTCTCATTAGTTCACCGGTAAGAGTTACCGACCAACCAGTGACGGGCCCCATCGATGATTATTAGTGTGTTATCACTTTCATGAACAATACTTTGTTGGTGTATATGTACTTACTGTCGCAAATTCGCTATAAGTGAAATACGAGAAACTGTAAAAAATACCTCCCTGTCGATGGCCGCGGCGCAATAGTACACAATGGCCGTCGTTCGGGAGCTCTTACCCTCAGTCTTTCAGTCGAACGTCACTACACCTAGCGGTCTTTTTAGGAATCATGAACCATGACATGAACCAATCACAGCCTTCCATCAAATTATCAACCAATCACACAGTCTTTCAGTCATCACGTCACGCGCCACGCCCCTCGCCCATCCGGGCGCCAGGAGAGCTCAGTTTGAAGATGGAACTGTTTTTTTTTTTTTTTTTTTTTTTTCTATATTCAACTTACTTCCTCTCGGGCATAGGCTGAGAGCCTTAACATTCACCGCTTTACAATGAACAGTGAAGCCCGTGAGGTCTTGTTCCAGTCTAGGGACATGGAGGTCGTGGTGGTATGTGCTACGAGTTTTTCAGATAATTTGTTGTACTTTGGTATTTTTATTTACCGGATCAGTCTGAAGATGGTTTTTTCTTTGATATACAGTGTTGTTTAATACCAAGGACTGTCGCATTTTACTATTTTCCCATTAGCCTATCCATCAATCTTAAGACACGGCCCCCGATAGTGGGGAGGGCTATGAAGATCAGGGAAATTGCGGGGTAAAAGCCATAAATAAAGGGGTAATATTGGAAGAACTCTGAAAATACAATATTGAAAAGTAACTATCTATCTCTATCTATTGCCTGACGCCGTGATCCCTGAAGGGGATGAAAACTAACAAAACTTGAAAATAGAAAAACCCGAGCCAAGTTTTGACCAAACTTGGCTCGGGTTTTTCAATTTTTCAGAGTCCAAAATCACAGTAACCTCATTTCGAAAGTTGGCTCGTTTTTTTTTGGCAAAAGTTGGCTCGGATTTAAGGGATTTAGCGGGGGTGTGGGGGCGGCAGCCCCCACCCATAATACTAGGTTAGGTTAGGCTAGGCTAATGTTAACCCCATAATACTAGGTTAGGTTAGGTTAGGTTATTTGGTTAGGTTAATGACAAAACTTGGCTCGGATTTCATGGATTTAGCGGGGGTGTGGGGGCGGCAGCCCCCACCCTTTATACTAGGTTAGGTTAGGTTAGGTTAGGATAGGTTAGGCTAATATTAACCATATTCTTACTGGCTTTATCCACGTTAAAAAACAAAAAACCTGAGCCAACTTTCGAAATGAGGTTACTGTGATTTTGGACTCTGAAAAATTGAAAAACCCGAGCCAAGTTTTTCCATTTTCAGGTTTTGTTACTTTTCAATATTGTATTTTCAGAGTTCTTCCAATATTACCCCTTTATTTACGGCTTTTACCCCGCAATTTCCCTGATCTTCATAGCCCTCCCCACTATCGGGGGCCGTGTTTTAAGATTGATGGATAATGGGAAAATAGTAAAATGCGACAGTCCTTGGTATTAAACAACACTGTGTATCAAAGAAAAAATAAAAAACAACAAAAAATAACCTGAAAAACTCACTGGTTGGTGATAAACATTTACCAGTTCACCTCCTCTTATTAACCTGACAAGCGCGAAATAGACCTAGGGGCTACGGTAGTTATTTGTGCATTTCTAGCCTTGGATTCTGACAGAATTCGTTATATTTACAATATAGAGCATTATTTGTTTTCGGTATGCTTTTATTTTACATATATGATGTATATATGAACCTTCAAGAGTGCTAAAATAAGTGGGAAAAGCATTTGGGTGGTGAAAAACGAAGATATTGGCCACCCGGTCATAATCTCAGGAGAGAGAGAGCCACAGGCAACCCTCCTCTCTCGCTGTCTGTGAGGTAACTAAGACGAGCGGGGCGGTGTGGGCCGGTGTCTGGGTGTTACATAACGATCTTTTCTGCAACCCACTTGTGCTACATTATCGTGGGAGAGAAAAATAACCGATAAATGATGATAATAAGAGGAAAAATAGGTGATAATTGAGGAGGGGAGGGAGGGGGGAATAAGGTGGGGAAGGAGGGGAGGGGGGTGGGTGAGATTTACATGGATGAGTACTGGAGGGGAATTATCTCACCTAGAGACAAATTCCTTTGTTTTGATAGGCCCTTTTTTTTTTGGAAGGCTTTTTTTATGGTCTTGCTTCCGTGAGGCCTATCGCGTTCCCTATAGGAAGCCTTCCGTGAGGCCTATCGCGCTTGCCGGGTTAATGCCCTACAATCTCTCTTTACACATTCCGCAATGTTGCATCTCTCTCACTCTTCTACCGCTATTACTGAGATGCGACCGTGGAAAGAATTGCCAAAGGACCATCACAAAGTCCAGATTGCTACCAATTAGGAGTGCAACCCAATCAACTTCGACGGGCACCAAAATGGCGACCAACGGGACACGGAAGGGAGTCCCATACCTACAAACGCCGGAGCGTCCAGAGAGAAAGATCGGGAAAGAAGGGACTATTACATTCCTCCTAAACAAAAGAACACCACCTTCTGCACCAACCTTTACACCACCACTACAACCCCTGCACCAGCCCAAACCTTGTCACATTCCGCCCACAGTACAAACGTAAGGGCGTGCACCAGTAGAAATGCAGAAAACCCTAGTCTGCCACCGTTTTCATCAACAAAAAAGCGAAAGAGTGGTACACATGGACGGAGCTACCCAGGTCACCTCAACTCTTTCCCCCTTACCTGACGAGCCAAAGCAATACAAAACCAAGCCAAACTGCAGCCGCATTACTAATTCTAAGGCGTGCACCCAAGAAAAATACCCAGCAATTGCTCCAGCATCTAATTACCCGGAACAACAAAGCAAAAATAAGGAACAAAATTCGGGAAAACACAACCCACTTCTGCCAGGAATATCTACAAATCTTCACCACTCCCAAACTTCAACCCAGTTCTGCCACCGACGCGACTACTCAAACTACCGGAAATGCAAGGTGCAAATAGTGCAACTCATTATCCCGTTTGTTTGGAAACAGTCCACACCTATCTTACACCAGTAACCTATACTGTATATATACTTCCTCGAGTCCGGGCTCCCGCGACTCACTGGAGAGGGGATATATACAGTATATATCATTGCTATATCAATTTATACATACACCTTACACGTCATTTGAGAAGTCTTGTGCAGATATGAGTTTATGCATTCCTATCACTCAGGTTTATAAAAATAGTGAGTCTCGTCGCAGAGTTATGATTTTCAGTCGATTGATACAGACTGTATGTTTGATCTGATAAAGATATTTTAATTAATATTGACAAACCATTCGTAAAGACTTTGTTATATTAACTGAATCTGTTTAGTCCATTATTCAAGTGTGTCCTTGTAAGTTCGTCCTTCATATTCCTTTTAAGAGTTATTACTCTAGTGTCAATTTTAACTTCAGTCGTTACTTGTAGTTATACCATTATTAATTTCGTGTATACTCTGCCATAATTATTCTAAGGACGATTTATTTGTGTTGAGACCGATTGTCTCTGATTATTTTATCTAACCATTCCTTATTATATGAACTTGCTAACCATTATAAGAGACTATTTAATATTGATGTTCCTTAGCTGGATATGAATAACAACCTTTGTAATGTTTCCTTGCGTTTAATGTCTATTGCCTGTTATTTGTTTGGTGTTTAGAGAAGTTAGTTCAGTCCTCGCCCAGTCGAGAGCATCCTTAGTTGAAGATTACTGCATCATTCCCAGAGTGGGAAGAGCAATCAAATTATACCTCGTTCCTTATAAACGTGGCATAACAATTACAATAATATGTGTTCTTCAGAGCTTTTTCAGTGTATACCTCCTTACGGAGAATGGGGGGCACCCGACTTTCAACATATTCCCAACCCTATTCTGTCCAACTCTCTTACCCAAGATTGAGCCGAGTTTCCCAGTCTTTCTTCTACTCAACAAGTAAGCTCTGGAACTCTCTCCCTCAATCTATATTTCCCTTATCCTATGACTTAAACTACTTCAAGCTCCATGTGTCCAGACATTTTGACTATAACGTACCTTGAATTCGGACCTCTGTAAATTTTTCAACTTTAAGGAGGACACTTTGTCACAGACAGCATTGCCTTTTGTCTCCTTCATACACATAAAAAACAAATACAGATAGTATTGGACCTGTTCAAGCTTCCGAAAACACTTGTTGTAATCATGCACACCTGCTCACTAGGAAAGCTTGTGGCACACTGAATACTTCACAGGAGAGGAGCCTGGAGACATATCTTGCATATGGCAATAGTGGAGACTGCTCAGTAATATCAAAAAGCAGCGGTAATAACAAAACATAGGAGTACGTCAACCACAGCAAACATATATGTTATCAAAACGTATGGATATGTTAACAGTGCTTGACTTAATGCTAATAAATGTAAAATAGAAATAAAAGTTACAAATTGAACCAAATTTGTGTAACTATCAATGTATCAGTAATTATAATTAGGTATTAAAAGACAAGTGTACTAGCCTTTTACTATTCTCCCCAACCTGTCTATCCCCCTAAGCTTTAAGTTAACTATAGTATATGGCGTAGGAATGTGGCAACCCCATCACCCGTCACTTTGTGGCGCAGATATCCCCTGGAGGCTGGGACTGGGAATCCCATCTCCAGAATTGTTAGGAGGAGGCTAGAGACACCAGTCGAACAGGGCAGTACTCCCAGGGAGTACAAGGTGGTTGATAAGGACAGCTGGAACTCCTGTTTCTCCACCTGGCCTCCCTAGCTGATCCTTTATGTGCCTCAACAACATTGAGGGAAACCCCAGCTTGCCCTCCAAAACACTTTTTCCTCCTATCAATACTACAAACTACAAATACCTCACATACTACACTACCTTTTTTACCAAAACCAAAATTATGACTAAATCACGACCAGCCTCGGAGTCCCCAGGGTTGGGGGGGGAACCAGAAATGCCCCCAGTATATTGTCCCCTGGCAATGACTCCCCAAAAATCTCTGGACCACTACCTTCTACTCTTACTATTAATTTCTGCAACATTCGTGGCCTTTCCTCTAACTTCCACTCTGTGGAACACCATATCTCTCCTCTGCCAACCCTGGTCTTCTCTTTCTCACCGAAACTCAGGTGTCTACTGTAGGCCTACTGACAGCAAACCCTTCTCTGTATCCTCCTACTATCTCTATCCTCAGTTTCAAGCCAAAGGTGGATGTTGCGTATATGTGCGCAACAATCTTGCTTTCCGTCGTGTTCCCAACTTTGACTCTTCGGAATTCTCAACTCTCTTGCTTAAGCTTTCTTGTCACTCTCAAACTAAATATTTCTGCACTGTTTATCTCTCCCCTAATTCTACTGACTATCCAAAATTCTTTGACTATCTAACTTCTAAAGTGGAACACATTCTATCCATCTCCCCTTTTGCAGAAATCTCCATCCTAGATTTCAACATTCACCACCACCAATGGCTTTCCTCTCTTTCCGTTGACCAACCTGGTGAACAAGCCTACATCTTTTCTATCCTAAATTACCTGGAGCAGTTAGTCCCGCAAACCCACCCGTATCCTGGATCGCTTCGGAGATCGGCACAACATTCTTGACTTATTTCTAACTTCTAACCCTTCTGCTTATACTATAAATATTTTCTCTCCTTTGGGGTCCTCCGACCATAAACTTATCTCTGTCACCTGTCCTATCTCTCCAGTACGGCCACCCGATCCTCCCGACCGGCGGCGCTTGTGGCACTTTAGCGCTGCCGACTGGGAGGCTCTCCGGCAGTACTTTTTTTATTTCCCATGGAACGACTTTTGCTTCCGTGGCCGGGGACCCTCGGAGAGTGCTGAACGCATTACCGAGGTAATCCTCTCCGTCATGAAAGCATACATTCCATTTTCTCTCTCTCAGTCTAATGCTGAAAAATCTTGGTTTACTCAAGCTTGTTCTACTGCTGTCCACAACAAGGAGGAAGCATTCAAACAGTACCGTCGCCTTCAAACTCAAGAATCTCATACTTCCTATGTTTCTGCCCGGAATCAAGCCAAATATGTTCTTTGACTTGCCAAACACTCTTTCATCAATAATAAATGCACTGAACTATCAAACTCTAGCTTTTCGCAAGCTTTCTGGCATCTAGCCATAAACCTCTCCAACAATTTTTCTTCCTCATCTTTCCCTCCCCTTTTTCACTCTGATGGCACAGCCGTGAGTCACTTCTTCCTCTGACAGAACTGAACTCTTCGCCCAAACTTATGGGTTAAAACCGAGCGATAACCTACCTGTATCGTCTCGCGGTAGTGCAATTAGCGCTCGAGAGTGAACGGTGGGATTAATACTTACGCTTAAGATGTAGAGAACCCCAGGGAGTTAAATAAAGTGTTTATCTTTGACCCGTATAGCATCAATTTCGTAGTAGATACGGAGTAGCAAGAATGTACATCAAGCGTTAGTGAACTTGCGGTCAATTTCGTATATTTTGGCGCTTAGACCACGGGGGATCGGGTGGTGCATGCAGCCTCATGTAGGCCTATAGGTGATACCCCTGGTGTGACTAGAGCAGTCAATAGGTCTACAGGCCTATATTTATTAGTGGCCCTCCATCATTGACGATTATGCCTATTACATAAGGCACCCTCTTCAAACACTCATTTACCGTAGTTTGAATCTACCGCGCAGAGCTTAAAAAATTGAGGAGCCTTCATCATGAGCGCACGCGACCTCACTCATGGTTCAGTCATTATGAAATTGGGTTCTCACTACGAAAAAACTTCGTAACAAATAAAAAAGAAAAAGAAAAATAAGAATAACTATTCATAAGCTTTCCATATATTCGTGGATGTACTTGTTTGGATCTTTGACCAGACGCTAACTCAGGCGTCATTCTTCCTTCACTGACATATCAAGTAAACAAAAATCCTTAATACATCAACGAATGGGAAGGGGATGGTCGGGAGGGCCCCAGTCGTCAATGATTACGGGGCCACTACTAAATATTAGGTTTTCTTTATCTCCTTGCAGGAGTCAAACCTATAATTTATTAGTGGCCCCTCCATCATTGACGATTATGCCTGATATCTAAGACTGGAGGGGGACATTCGTAATCATATCATAACTCTAGCAAAAGCAGATAATCAAACAACCACATAGTATTCTTACTTTGTAAAAAAGAGATATATATTTTGGCGCAGCATATATATACCAAAAAGGGGTACAAGCAGGAGCGTGCTTCAAAGAAGCCTGCTTGATAAAAAGGTTAACTCTGAGACTCTGAACACAGATCCGCCAGTTAAGAAGGCACCCCACTTAAATTAAGTGGTGAAAAAATTAAAACTTATAAGTTTACATGTGCACATATAAACCCCATAAAACTAGTGGATATATCTTGCAAAAACATATCCAAGCTTAAAATTAGATTGCTTCACAGCCAAAACTACTGACAACAACACTGTTGTTTGTACTACAATTGTACTAGCACAACTTCCTGTAAAGAATAGTACAGAGAAATTTTCATATCACAACACCCATGAACAGTATGTGATGGCGGGGTCTAGGGTGTCCTATGTTACACTGACTGCACCCCCCCCCCCCCTTTTCTTGAAATTAAACAATAAGTGACTTAGGGGCCACCTAGACCCTCTGCCTTAAAGCTATACATGGCAAGGAAGGTTTGTCTAGAGCTACTGAAAGGTATCGAGTCAAAAACGTATGATTAGAGGCCCACAGGGGTGGTCAGTTAGACATTGCCACATGTCTGGATGATTGCCCACCCTCACTAATAATAAGTAATAGACTTAGTGACATTAATGACAGCACCACACCCTCGCACATAAGCACACACGGGAATGCTACACAGCGATGTCCAGTGAGGATGAAAGGTATATATGAGTGAGGAGTTTACAGTTTGTGTTGGAGTCCACCAGGGTTCTGTGTTAAGCCCCCTCCTCTTTGTTATGGTTCTGAAGGCACTATCTAGAGATTTCAGAGCTGGGCTCCCCTGGGAAATGTTATACACAGATGAACTAGTACTTATCTCAAATAGTTCAGAAAATGAAGAAAGGGCATGATAAGCAAAGGATTAAGAGTTGATATAAATAATAGTAAGGTTTTACACAGTAGATTAGGACTTGGGAAGTTATAAAGAAGTGGTGCATACCCATGCGTAGTATACAGAGATGGGGTGGGCACAAACTCCATTCAGTGTAGCATCTGCTTCTGCTAGGTACACCACAGAATAAAGCGCTGCCCTAGAATAAAAAGACCTCTACCGAGAAAGAAGTCCGAAGTTGAGAATTTAGTACACATATTATGCAAAGGTGAGCTGGTGTTCAATGACTGACATGAGAGTGCTAACTTTGGCAATGAGGCACTGGAGATGGTGGACAAGTTTTATTACTTGGGAGATACCATCTCTACCAGTGGTGAGGCCGAGGCCGACTCTATCGCCAAAATTAAATGCGGCTGGAGAAAGTTCAGAGAACTGTTGTTGTTGTTGTTGTTGCTGTTCCCCAGGCTGCCTGGCCGAACAGCCCCAAGGCCCCAAGCAAGGCCAAGGCCATAACCGAGCGCCCCCACAGATCCCTCCCTGCCTACCACAATAAAGCCTGGGTGACCGAAGCCACTCCATGACGGGGAGCTAAAGAGGGCGCGGAAACGCCCGGGAAACCAAAGCCCCACCCAGGGCCCTGTTCCCCTCAGCAATTATGAAGAGAAAGTTGAGGGTCAAAGGAAAAATGTGACGCTTTGGCTTCCAATCTGCCAACCTCTAGGTTGGGAGATTGGGAGGTCAATTCACGGAAGAGACGCCGTCACCTGAGATCTAGAAAATATATAAGTAAAAGGAACAGTCAGAGTAAGCTATGGGTATGGCAGAGATCGCTCAATTCTCACTCTATGAGTGAGTGGTCTATACCAGCCCGCTGCCCATCACCCATCAGAGAACTGTTGCCACTATTTACTAAGAGAAGACTCCCTCTCTCTTTGAAAGGAAAGGTGTACGCTTCATGTGTAAGAAGAGCAGTACTGAGGGGTATATAAATGGTAAAATGTTCTGTCTTGAAGGTTTAATGGTTAGAGTGTTTAAAATTTGTGTGGTAACCCAAGTTCGAATCCCGGTGGATCACATGCTTTCATTAATTTCGTTGGGGGGTGTTTGGTGTTGGAGTGAAATTAATAATATAGATAGTAGAGGTTAACAAATTAATAATATAGATAGTAGAGGTTAACAAATTAATAATATAGATAGTAGAGGTTAACAAATTAATAATATAGATAGTAGAGGTTAACAAATTCAACATTATTGTGAGATCCTTTTTCCCACGGACTTCTTGCAAAAACATATCAAGGAGAAAATGGATAAAGATACTTTCTTATATTAATGTAATTGTATTGTTATCTCATTGACATGATTATTTAAATTATTTAATTGATTGATGGATTTGTCAACTTGTTTTCTTTGACTCGCTATTTATCTAAAGCTTTTTAGTGTAGCTTTGTTCTTTAATCTAAATAGCTATTTCCATATGCAATGCAAAATCACTGAAATTCTGAAATTACTACAAGTATTTATTGCTTTTGACCAAATTTATAGATGTGTTTGAACTACTGTAGTAAATTAATATACTGTACTACTATATCAAATTATGTACGAATTTACTTTGTAATCTGTATTTTGTTTTAAGATTTCACTTAATGTTAGTTAGTTATGGTAATTATGGGAAGACCTTTATTAAACATTTTGTGTTCACGCTTTAATATATGAGATAGGGAAGAAAAGCGTGAACAAAAGGAACGAAGGAGATGAGGCCCCGCAAACAACAACCACCACTGCCACCACGCCACCACGACAAGAGGGCACAAGAGCCTCCTCACCACGCTTTGCTCAGGTCGCATGTATTACCCAGTCACTTCCCCCGACCCCAGGAAAGAACATAGGCCTACCTATGAGGACATTGCCTTGATACAAGGTTTACTTTAGCTAGAGTATGCAGTACTGACCAAGCGCTCTAGTTTTAATAAACCTACAAAAAAAGTAAGACTGGTTGGAAGAGCGTAAGACACTGGTGAAACGGCTTCCTTCTAAGTCAGCACTCGTATTGGATGGTGTAAGACACTGGTGAAACAACTCCCTACTTAAGTCCTACTTTACGAGAGCGTAAGACACTGGTGAAACGGCTCGTACTTGTATAAACCCAAGATCCACCATCAAAGTTCTTCCAAAGACTCCTGTAGGAATTCTAGGTCAAGGACTCGTAGTGGAGGGCGTAAGACACTGGTGAAACAACTCCCTACTTAATTCCTACGATACAAGAACTTATAAGACACTGGTGAAATGGCTCACATTCGTATAAGACCCCAACATCAAAGTTCTTCAAAAGATCCTCAAGGAAGTCTTCACTAACTCTGCCACCGTCACAAAGCAGGATCACCACCACGGAAAAGGACGTCGTTGGGAGTTCAACGCAGCCGCATCTTCAAAGACAGTCGGAACCTGCCCAACATCTCCCCCTTGAGGCGCCTAGTGGATCCTCGATCGTGCTGTTACATAATTACCTATCCATGTCTGATGTAACATTGTACTTTTTATCAAATGTTACTGTCGAATAAGAACAATCTATGTTTGTACTCTGTGTTATATTATCCTCTATTACCTTTGTACAGTACTTGTGTTCGTGTTGGTCTCATTTTCTCCAGTCGAGTAATAACCTACCTAATTAGTCAATACAACCCCAGTAATAACCTTGTATAACAATATGTATATATATATATATATATATATATATATATATATATATATATATATACATATATACATATATATATATATATATATATATATATATATATATATATATATATATATATATATATATGTTGTCGGGTTGTAATCCAACAGGCTTCAGTATTATATCTTAATCCGAATTGCAGATAATTGGATGGGGACTATAACTCAACAGGGACACGTCGAGCTTACTGAATTTGATAGGTGAATACTCAATCAGGCAACGATAACACAATAAACACACAGGTTAGATTACACTCTTATTTATTCAAAGGCATGGGTATATACAGTATATAAATGATAACTGTACTATACTGTTATTAGAACAGCAAGTAAGTATAACATGAATAAGAGAGCGAACTAATTCCACCCTATACTAAGTTTCAAGTTATTACTTGAGTGGCAATGTAAGTATCGAAATGCACAAAGATATTTAGAGAAACATATACACAGACAATAATACACATGCGAGCGAAATGTCTAGCGTGAAGTATTCTGACAAAGATACGATAGAGTGTGAAACTTATCGCTCAACTGCGGAGCTGGTAGGGTTGGTAAACAACAGGTAGGAAGCTCGCGCTCAGGTGGGTACATCAAAGGAACCTTGTTATAGCATATAGTTCAGGTAGACTGCGGTCTCGAGCAATAGCTATTTCTTTAATGCGATATTAAATTAGGGGATAAGGTTAGGCTGTTTATTTAATTCTAAAGAGGAAGATAGTTTAATATGGAATACAATTATCTAAGAATTATTGTGAATAATCTCTCACACGGGACACGAAAATAAGATTCGATCATAAATGAGGTTAATTCACATGGATAAATGAACTCAGATTCACAATAATTATAGTGGCTGAATTGAGATGGATAATAAGAAGTTTACGAGTGAAGGAATAATTTTTTAGAGTCTTAAGGAACACACTTATATACGTGTGTGAAGATAGCTTGTAAAATGAGCCATTTAAAGTTAAAAACGATTATAGTGAAGTTATATTTAACCCTTGTCTATTAGGGCCCGACTTAAGTCCGAATCGAAAAATTTGGACTATGTGGCGGGGCCCGACTTAAGTCCGAGTGCAATTTTGGAGCAATATTGGCTCTGAGAGAGAGACGAGTGACGGGAGGAGCATGGGTTACCTCATGACCGCTCGCCACGGCCGCCGTGGACCAACTGAGAAGTACTCCACTTACATCCACCCTCACTCCCTCGCTACATACGTAATTATATAAAGAAATTACCGTATTTTAGCGATTTTGCCCTTCGGTTGCACGATCGTTGCAAGACAACCAGTGATCGTAGAAGGATGGTTCGGGTGTCATTGGAAAGCTCAATTTACGCCCTTTCAGCCCTTTACGCCCTTTACGCCCTTTACGCCCTTTAATACATACTTGTATTACGCTCTGGGTCTTGTTTATGCATGAAAAAGACTCCACCACCCGCTCTTTGAGCGTTAAGGAATACCCTAAAGGGTAGCAGGAAAGGAGTTTTACATATGTTAATAAAATCCTAAAGAACGCAGAACTAACGTAGCGCTGTATTATAACGTAAATACGAATACAATCAAGGGATTACTATATCAAGTAATAAATATGATCCAAACCCAAATAATAGGCGGATCGAATCAAGAACTGGAAAATCTGAGTTCCTTGAAAGGTGTGGAAAGAATTATATGACCCGAATCACATATATGATTAGATTACTCACAAGAACTAATAGAATTCAAGTATCTTGATTATGAGTTAAATCTAACTCGACGGAAGGGTTCTTTACTTTCAAATTAAAGGGGTGGAAGCATCAATTATCTGGTGATAATTATATGGATATATAAATCCTAAATTGGGCGTAGGTTCTAGGTAGATATTGAATTTAAATAGGGAATCACTTCACGGTATACACTTTCACTTCGACTTGAATACACAAAGAATAATCAACACAAAGGAATAAAATCTGAGAGTATTCTAGTTAAATAACACTTGTAAAAATGTCCTTTCACTTCAGGGGCAGGGCAGCACCCTCTCTCGTACAGGATGAACAATACCAATCCTATCCCACATCTGGTTGTAGCCAGTGGAAGGAAGCAATAGTATTTGCTAACTTCTTTCAGTTTCAGTCAGGCTATATTCTGGTTATAGTTATTGTTCAGTTTGGTCTAATTCAGTAACATAAGGACATGTGGCTATCGTTGTTTTGGCTATGATGAAGGTAGTTCTTCAGCTAAAAATACATGGTAGTTATTAAGCACACGGAGCACACGGAGATTCTTGATCTTTCAATATGGTCCCCCTATTTTTAGAGGGTACTATGGTGACGTAATTGATGATTTTCTAATCCTCTTAATATTTAGCTTTTCTTATTCTACAGGTTATAGTTCTTTCACGATTCACTTCTGTGGTACTATCCCCAGTTTTCCCGGGAGGTACTGTAGAGGGGGTACTGGGATTCCCCTCTATGTAAGTATTGAGAGGGTTCTTGGTGTTGCATTTGCGTTAATAGTTCCTCGTCATACTGCAAGTCAGGCTGGAGTTGATGATATTCCTTGGGATTCTGTCTCAGTCCTTGCCATTGGAGGAACTGGGGTCCCTGCGATTGGTGGGGACTCGAACTTCATTCTGGGGTAAACTGACCTAGTTTCCCAGGGATTAAAGTATGGGTAAAACCGGGAAACAGGGTAGGCTGACCTATTCCGGTCGGTATTGAAGCCTGGGAAACTGGTCTGGTCTTATTCTTTTTAGCCTTTTCCTGAGGTCGTCTTCTCCTGCTGCTTTGTATCACTGCTATCCTTTCGGGCGTGATTTGGGTGTGGCTGCTCAACCCCGTCAGTTCAATATATATATATATATATATATATATATATATATATAATTATATATATAAAAACAGGAAATTGGTCTAAATCGATGTTATTTCAAACTTTCGCGGGCGCCGTAGCACCCCGCAACGGGAGAAATATGGGGGGGGAGGGGGGGGGGGGTCGTGGTATGTCTGTATATCGAAAAAATTACCTGGTGCTAAATATTAGTGGAAAGTTTATAATATATGAATTATATTAATATAAAAACTTACGTATAAATGCCTAAAACCGAAATTGAGAACATGTATACTACGTTATAATTATGTACTTATACTAGAGTGAAGAAATCACTGAACTTTACAAGCCTTATTTTCGAAATGTATGTTTTCGACCTATCATTGATTATAAGTCAATAACTATTGATCGTATAAGGATGGTACTTATACCGTTGGAAAGCACGTGAATTGCTCTATAAATCTCTTGCGCCGTTTTTAGGCATTTCCGATTTTTTTGCGACACAGACCCTTAGCATAAGGTAGCTGACCACAGAGTAAATAATAATTACCTAATTTCCGAGTCACCTAATTCCGCAATTAGATAAAAAATAAGCCGAGAGAGTTGTAAAACCACCTGTCCTGAGTTGTCTGATCACTCTGAAAAGGGTATACAGTGCTTGGGTTTCAAGCCTATCGACGTCAGAAGTTGTATTGTATTTTCGAACTAATCTCCACCCTAATTCAGGAACTAATTGACCTAGTGAGAAAAATAAAAAAGTAAAATTCCTCATTACATCATCCTCTATATGTGTACGAAATCTCATTAAAATCCGACGAAGTTCAGTGTCCCCCCCTAGTAAATACTGGGCGGTCCCCTTAAGCGACACTGACGTCTCTAAGTAGAAGTCTCTCTGTTGCAAGAATCTCTAGATGCCTCGCTTATGCTATAGAGACCTAGGGAAGAAAATTTGCGCCAAAAATTACCCGATAAAAGGGGGAATAAGAGGAAAAATAGGTGATAATTGAGGAGGAGGGAAAAGAGGGGGAGGGAGGCACCCTCCCTTAGGTGTTTTAAAAGGCTTTTTTAGGCCTTGGATCTTATGAGGAGCTTCGCCTTCCACCACAAAAACCTCTTATGAGGACGCTCGCCTTTCCAAGGTTAATAACACACTAGATTATTTATTAAAGCAAAATATTACAAAGCAGTAATTACTGAGTGGCCAATTTTAAGGGATAATGTTATGCTATGCAAAACCAGGTAGTTTAGGTTCACCAAACGGGAAGAACAGGGTATTCAATATACATGACAAAATAGAGAAAAGGCAAAGCATACATCAAAACAGGTAATGGGTTTTATGAATATGCAAAAAACAATATCTAAGTATGTGGTAAAAATATATTGACTCTGGTTTTGTAAGTGAAACCAATAGGGAAGACAATAATAAGTTCACTGGGAATAAGCTGAGGTATGCAAATATGAACTTATGGTTTATACAAAATTTAAATAATTAATTACACATAAATTTAGGAACTTATATGAATTTTAGAATAATGAATAACATAGAAAATAGTCTTCGAGAGACTAAGTATTAAATATTACTTACTAAAGTGAACAAATATGTACGTACAAGAGTTCAGAGCTAAAAGAGAATGGGGATCGCTCGTTTTCTAAGTGACTTTAACATGGGGTACTAATATAGAATATTACATATAAACTTCCAACAAAGTCGAGATTACGTCTGAATGTCGTAGGTGTGAGATTAACATTTATTATTGAGTTCTGAATATTATCATAAAAGAATCGAAATAACACTTGATAATTAATAATAGATACAAGGACAGAATTATGTGTTCTGTATTCTCAGTGGAAAGTTAGCGAGTTTCAAGAAGGGATTCATACGCACGAGACATAGTTACGTTAGCGATTCATCAGGGATTTCCTGGATGTCAAGGAAGGGCTCGTAGATTTGTCTGTCACTATGTTCTTTTCTGGTGTATTATTCTTGCAGGTTACTTTGTCACTGGTCTAGTTCTTCTTAACGGCTGGCGATGAGGAGAGTCTCAGACCGTCTCCTATAATAAAGTCTTGCATGGAGGGTCTTGAACTATCTCCTTGAAAAATAAATAATTCTTGTTACTGAAGGATGGAGAATCTCGGATCATCTCCTTTAAATGGGAGATCTGGCAGATGAAGATTAAAGGTTTTGACTTCTTCTTACTGAAGGATGGAGAGTCTCGAACCATCTCCTTTATATGGGGATCTGGCAGCTGAAGACTGTAGGTTTCATTGAGGCAGCATCACGCCTACCTCTGGTGTCATCAAGCTCACCTCTGGTGTCGTCATACCTACCTCAACCAAACTTGAGATTTCTCTCAGTACAATTGATACTTTGGTCAGAGTGGCTCAGGTAGTCTGTCTTTGCTCTACTAAACTTTCGGTGTTTGTCTTGAGGGCTAAAAGAGCTTCTGAGTTGTAAGGGCTCTCTTGGGGGCTGGCGGTAGATATCAGGCCAGTTGCCACATCATGTTTGGTTGGCTTCCGGATGACAAGGGTGTGTCGGGGTATGGATTGTCTGCCTCTTGTGTCCCGGTTCTTCTGGTATCCTGATGGCAGCTACTCTGGCTCGTACTACTGTCGGTTGTGTTCCAGGTTGCGCATTTTTTATAGCGTGCATCACTCTATCTCCTCCTGCGGAGAAGTCACGTCCCAATGGCTGGATACCGTAAATGTGTTCATTGCTTCTTGAAGATGCAGGCTTGATGTTGCAGAGTAGGTATTATCAGTCTGTAGAGTGCTGGTCTGGGTGTCTGGTGGGGTTCCTTACTAGTATTAATGATGATTGTTTGGATGACTCACTTAGGACTTTCTTAAGGTGATTAGAGTTATTTACCCTTTTCTTGGCACCTGTGGCAGATATCCAGAAAGAATACTTGACAAACATGGTTGATGTAGTAGATAGTTGAAGGGATACAATGAGGCTGTATCTGGAAGACGATTGGTGGCCTTTGACCTGAAGGTGATTGCCTTCCTGTTTTGTGCGGACGATAAGATACCATGTGTGGGGAGGGTGCCTTGTGAGGTACCTTGTGGTGTAGTTATTGTGTTTGCAGCGTGTACATCTTCGCCTTGCCTTGCCATGTTGGTATGCATTGTCATTGCAATTGATTATTTTTCTGGTGGTCTGCTTGTTGCTCTTGTTCTTGGTGGACCATATCTGTCTGATGGTCTTGATAGGTGACCATATCTTGTCCTAGTAAGTAGAGTGGTAGTGGTCGAGGGGTTATTTGTAGAGGTACTGGAGGCAGATGAGGTGGTAGATGTAGTTCTGGGGAAAGATTTTGGCAGAGGGGCTTTTGGTAGTTAGTAGAGTTGCCAGTTGGTGGCAAAATGTATGTATAGCGTGGTTTAGGTTGAACAGTTTGTAGAGCAGTATGTCTGATTTAGACTTTGGGGGTTGGGGGTTGTTCTAAGGTGACATTTGGTTGTGGTCTATTTTTAGCAGGTGTGAAGGTAGGGTTTGGGTTGATCAGGTGTGGTGGACAAAGGAGGTGTTATGGATGGTGTGGTCAGTTGTTGGCTAGGGAAGAGAAGGATAGGTGGTGGAGTGATGTTTGGTTAGAATGGGACAGGGTTAGGAAGATTGTTTGGTAGATATTTGTTTGCGGGCAGAGATTGTAGGTTTTCTGAATTGGAGGAAGTTGTCTAGGTTAAGTTACTAAATGAGGTTGCATAATGGTACTTTCAGGGTCGGTTTGGGTGCAAATTTCTGTTTGTGAACTTTGATCTGTTTGAACTCTGACACATATTGGTACATATTGGTAACAGAAGATTCTCGTTTCGCTGTGGTAACCCATTACAACTTGGTAGCAATTTGGTATGTGTGATACTTTGAACAAACCTGATTATCTTGGCTTGAATTTGCTGATTACTGGTAATTGAATCACTATGACTTGTTCTCCCAAAGTATGCAGTACTGAAAATGTCTCAGCCTGACATGCTGCGTCGCATTGGTGGAGGTGGAGGCAAGATGTCTTTGAGAGATTAATATGGGTGTTTCTCCAAACACTCTCTTGTGTGTCATAATTCCGTCATCACGGGGGCAGTTGATGATATGCCATTCTATGATTTTTACTTGAGCTGGCCAGTCATCAGTATTTAAGGCAACTAATCTGGTGCATAGTTGGTTAGCCACAAATAGCTTCGGTCGTAAATGGAGTTGCCATTTGGCCCACATGGTGAGCAATGGGATATTTTTTACCTAAATAGCTTGGATAATTGATCCCACACTTGGCCTGAGAATTCAGGTGCATTGTCAGAGTGAATGGCTTCTACCAGGCCAAAATATGGTAAGACTTCATTGAGTAGTGCTTTTGCTACTGCTAAAGCCGATATCACACAAGAATTTTTATAGTCAACATCGATAATAAACATTTTTCGGGCAACATTTCTGGAATACACTGGTATCAGAAACTAGACTGATGATAGATGAATTTAGGTGAAATATATATTTTAAATATTGACGTCATAAGTTGCCAGACCAGTGTTGAGGATAAATGTTGAGAGAAAAAGCACTCGTGTTATACCGGCTTAAGGCATTCAAGGCATTGTGTTCTTTGGCTGGACACGCAATGATGAATTTGGAGTAGGTGTCAATGAAGGTAATCACATGTTTTTACTGATTTGGATGGAATGGGTCCCATTATATCGACTGCGAGGAGTTACCGTGATTTTGAGGCTAAAAGTTGTCCTGATGGGCCTGAGGTTCTGGTGGTGTCTTTTTCCAAAGTGCAGGTTCTGCAAGCTTCTAAAAAAATTCTGCCAATTTCTGAAGGTTTGACAGACCAGTAAATATTGTTGAACGCCTACAGTAATTTATATGGGTATAGGTGGATGCCATTATGCTTGTGTAGGATGAGCATGAATTTGTCTGCCTCTTCTGGTTCTGTCCGTATGTGGCCTGACGAGGTGTATCACCTGTTGCCTACTTTCTCAAGATTGTTTGATATTAGATGGAATTCACTCGGGTTTTCTTTGAATTATCAATTCTTCCAGTAGCGTATTCTGTGATTTTGTGAGGCTTTGTAGGGGGAACTGTGGTAAAATGCCTGTGTTGGTAGCTAGCAAGTGGAGGGAGTTAGTTGTTGGTTATGATGACTGGTGGGGTGATGGCATTTTCAGTCAATGTGTTTGCTATTGATGGGGAACATGCCACGTCTTGTGGATTTTTCCAAGCCACTGTTATCTCAGCTTCGTTATGTGCGGGTGTTGTGGTTTCTGGTTTGGGTGATGGCATGCATCTCATTCACTGTGTCTGTCCGGGTGGCTGTGGTTTTGTCATTTATGCGTCTTGATCCTAACTGAAGTCAGCAGCCCACACAGTTGATTTCGGCCTCTAGTTTTCTTAGCAGGTCCAGACCCAGGTACCCGTCATAATTTTGGCACTGGGAGTCAAATAATTATTATGAAGGGGTGCCTAGCCTATGCTGATGGTTTAGGTGTTATTATAGGAAAGGGGCTTGTTTCACCTATGAGGGTGAGGCCCTCGTCTACCGCCCCTATTAAATCTGTGAAAGATGCCCTAATTTTCCCAAAATTGTCTCTGCGCTTTAGGTAAAACCTCATGTAAAAGCACGATCTAACCGCACTTACGTCTACCAACAGTCTGACTCGCAACCCCATGATCTTTACATTTGTGTAGACCGGAGTATTTGAGTAGGTGCTGGTTGCCGCCGCTAACACCACTGTCACTGGGGGACTCTTCAAAAATCCTCCGGAACTTCAGAGGTGGTTTCTGGTTCCGACAAGGATAGTTGTATGAGATCTTTGGTTACCTCTTATACAGATAGGTATTCTTCGAACACTTCTTCCATCTCCTCAAGTTCATTATCAGCAACTCAGAGCGTTTTGCTTTCTGAAATGAGGAGGGCTGAGATGGTGGCCTGTACTGTTGCGATTTTACTGGGGAGATTGTAGACACCAATCGAGCAGCGCAATACCCATGGGAGGCTTCATATGCATGTGATAAGCAATTGCTGGAACCCCTGTTTCATTTGTCTAGCGTCCCTCTCTGTTTCTGTTTGTGTCTCACCTACACAGAGAGTAATCTAGCTAGCAATCACAAATACCTTCTCCTTCTATTCGTTTCAATACACTAAACAAGGACACCACACTTATTTTCAATACATCAACAAACAAATTTTTGCTCTATCACTCTTTCAACTTTAGGGGAGACACCTGTTACAGGCAGCTTTTCCTTTTGTCTACTTCATTCACATAGAAAAAAAATACAAGTAAGGGGTCTTGGCCGCTGGCTTTCTTTGTTGCATTTACAGATCCAGCATCTCATTTGTGCTGCATTGTGGGTGGCAAGTTTTTCATTCCCATGGATTGATCAGAACAATGTTGGATTTCTGTTGCTACGCCCTTCCTCCTTCCTCTTCCATTTACTGTGGAAGTGGGGTCTTGCTGCCTTAGCTTTTGGATAAATAGGTATTCTGCAAACACCATATATTTATTAGTGGCCCCTCCATCATTGACGAAATGCCTTACATATGCTATGGCTATCTTTGAACTCATGGCTCGCCATTTCAAATGACCCGCGTAGGAGCAGAAAATCCATATCATCGTGATCGAACGCTCAAAATATTCACGGACTCGTCCATGTATGATGCCACTACTGATAAAACAGTAAAACATAATATATAATAATAGTAAAATAATATACCAGATCTCACCAGCACTGCGCTTTCCGTCAGCCTGATGTTCACAGTGGCGTTCCCAGAGCTATCCTACTGCTATTCCGCCTCTCCGCTCCTAGGCGCCTTGCCGAGCGGACGTGTTTCCCAACCTCTCTTCCGTCTCCTACCATCTGGACTTGCGAGTCTTTTACTCATTTGTACTTGTCTGTGATGAGCTAGGGTAGTTTTTCGGCTAGATAGGTTATATTTCTTATATATTACGTCCCGCAGGCGCTCTAGGAGTCTTCCGCGGGTCTTCATGTGTTATGTGCTCGGTATCCTACGCTACTCATAAAGCTAGGCTACCATTTTTTGTTTGTATTTTCTTTATCCCCATTTATTTTTAAGTCTATTAGCTAGTATAGGCTTGAGGCTTCTTTTTAGAGGTTTTATTCTTTGAGGCCCGCTTTGAGGCCACTCATTATGGGTGGGCTTAGCGGAGATCGTATCTTCGTGGAAGACTCTAGGCGTTTCAAATTTTCTTACTTGGTAAGGGATTTGGCCCTCAGTCATAACGCTTTCCGCCTACGTTCCTGTTATGTGTTTTTGAGAGAAGGAGTGCCTAGTCTAGCCTAGGCAGGTAAGTGTGCTTCGTCGATTCGTCACGTTTGACGTCTTTCTCTGCCCCTGGTTAGTTAATTCTAAGCCTGTTTGTAGGTAACCATTTATGGCTAGGATGCTTTGTATTATTACTATTATGTAATATATGAGATTGCCATGAATTGGTGTATCACGCTAGTGCTGGGGATCAGGTACCTTTCCGGCGCAGAGTGGTCGTCAGTCTGGTACTGGGTCAACTTGCCTCTAGGTCTTAACGCTAGCTACCTGTGTGTATTTAACTACAGTATCTTTAGTTGAGGTCTATGAGTTATGTGGAATTTGTTGTATCTTTAATATGGAACAAGATAGTGCCGAATTCGTGTTTATTGGATTGGGAGGGATGGTTCCTTTCCCGGCGACTTGGTACTACTTCGCTGGTCGAATTTTTACCGAGCAGAGCGATTCAAGGAACCCGGCGGGATTGTGGTTCCTAGAGTTGCTCCGTTCAATGCAATAGACTCGATCAACGTCTGGTACAGAGGACTGATACCCAACAAAAAATGGGAGGCTCTTTCCGTCGGGTGACGGCTATGCCGCAGACTCACCTGGCCTATCTTCCTCTGATTAGTCTGGTACTGAATCAATCTGTGTCCAGCGTTGGTCGCTGGGCCATCTAGAACTGGCTTTGGGGATGGTATTAAGGCATGGGTTGTTGCTGGTCACTTAGGTAAGGAGTCATAACATTGACCATCTGGTGTGGTGAGAAACTAATGATCGTTTCTCTATTGTAACGAGACCTTAGACATTACTTGAGTGTTGGTAAGTTCTCTTTTCCTCTTACGTTAGATAATTATGCAACGTCCTGCTCTAGCAGATCAGTCCTTCTGAGCATTGATTCTTTAAATTTTCCTCCCTCAGACGTGGTGTGATCTCAACTTTTCTGTAAGGCTCCTATAGGACGGACAGCATATTTCCCCGGCGGGGGGTATTCTCATCATGGATTTGTTGACAATCCAGTTTTGTAGGGGCCAAGGCTGCTCCTTCCACCCTATCTTCGGTCATACACTGTGTGTGCACTGCGTGCCCTGCTTGGACCGATCGAGGGGTATATGGCTTCCTACCAACTGCTCCCACTGTCAGAAGTTCTGGAATTGATATTTTACTCATATGGATGACAAATGTCTTACGATTCTGCTGGCTATAAAGAACAACTTCCACTTGAATTGCCGTGGTATCGCCCACAAGTCTCTCCATGATGATGACCAACCATTGTGGGATGCTCTTCTCCGCACACCCTCTCCGGTGCACGGCAATACTGCAAAACGATCGACTACTTTTCGTCCTTGTGCCGCAGCTATTTATTCTCAGATTAAACAGAGAATGTTTAAGTTGTATCAAAGCCCACCTTCTCGACAGATGAGTCATCGGCCAAGGTAGAATCTCTCCCCCACCCCGAAGAAACGACATAGGTCCTAAGAGAAAGCCCCGGCGGAGCCGAGGAAACGATCGAAATCGAGGTCCCCTCTTCGTCATAAGACTTCCTCCCCGTCGCCAACTCAGGTGTCGAAAAGGAGGAAGGAGTCGCACGGCTCCTCAATGTTGGAAAAGTCGGTGCGGTCTGGTGTCCATTCCTCCCAGGCAAAAAAGAAAGCTTCTATGTCAGGGAGTTCCCGGTCTCACTCCAGAAGGACAGAGACGACCAAGCCTTATACTTCTACCCCCCGCCAGGGCGTTTCGACCCTCCAAAGTGCCCACAGTTCAAGTGGCCCATCAACTTGGCCTAAGGTCGTGGGACATGTGTCGCCCTCGATCAGGAAGCAGCCTTATTGTATCCCCAAACGCCGGAGTCGCCGGATGAACGACATTTAGTGTTGTGTGGGGATCGCCGAGCAGTCGCCTCCGTCATAGTAGACGTATATGAGTCCGTCTCCGAAGTGTACTCCACAGAACCATCTGAGCTGGTATGCTTATCCCCCATGGAGCACTCCCATATCCCCAACTTATGGTTTGATAGTAACGACGGAGGTCCACTACGAGGCCTCTGACGACCCCTCAGCCCGGTTGCCGGATGTCACTTCGTTGCCAGCAGAGACAGCTGAAGTTGAGGGGGAACTCCCTTGGCCAAAGGCTGGGTTCCCCCTCAGAGCTAGACACGCAGGCTTCTCCACCCTCTTGTCTGGCATCTACTAGCAACACTCAATGTAGAGTGTTTGTGACAAATGAACAATTTCATGGTTGGGTTAAATTGTTACACAGTATCAATGAGGAAAGAAAGGCTAGGGTTTCCACCATACTGGCACGGCCTCTGGGTCAGGTGCAAGTGTTGCCTAAATTAACTCCTCCTCTTCCCTCCATTAATATCACTAATGTCACTCAGTCAGTCACACGTGTTACTCCGATGCTTTTGCCGACAAAGTTGAACTTATATATTGTTTGACCTCATTCCCCCTCCCCTTGAAAAGGCACCTTTACTTAAGAACCTTTCTTAATGACCCTTCTGTATGGTCCAGATCGGACTTGGTCGGTAGTACAGCCCACTCGCCCAGAGTTCGCGCAGCATTCGTCGCCGGGGAGGTCCCTGTGCCAGTGCATTGGACCATTGAAGTGAGTGAGCCCAAGAAACTTAGGGCCAAGAACCATGCTGGTGAGATTCTGGACGTTGTCATTAAGGCAATTGCAAACTTATATAATCCTGAGTACTTTGTTTACGCTCAGTCCCCAGCTCTTCCACCTGCCTCTTCTGTGAAGCTGTATTCTGTTTGGTCTAAGTTGGACGGTCTTAATGATATTAAGTTGTTGCAGGGTCTAACACTCGAGTTGCAGTCTTTTCCCCGTCGTGACCAATCTGGAATGGCAGTTCTCCACTTGCAGGGTGTGGATCCCGGGCTATGAACTGAGTGGGAACAAGAGACCCAGCTGTTTGCCAGCACCATAACTACTAAGAGCAGTCGTCAGCTCCCGCTGGAGGATCATCATTGGTTCTCCATACCAGTAACGCAGGCGGAAGGGGTGCCCACTTCAATTCTTGAATTTTTGAGTGCTCCTAATTTATCTGTTTGTCAGTTGTCTGAACCGTTTTGTACACCAATTCAAACCGAGGTCGACAAAGATTTTAATACGAGGCAACGTGCATTGCGGTTGCTGTCTCAGTTCCTATTCAGCCACCAGGTGGGAGAGTCTCTCCTAAGGACGACTGATTCGGTCTTAGATAGTAACACACATAAAGCAGTATCTTTCACCCGGCGAGTTCTGCTTCAGAACGCAGTCCAGACCCTCGGCGACGTTCGCATTGCTCTGTTTGACTCTGTGCGGTTGCGTCAGGATCTGAGAGTGTATCTGGTGAAGAGACTGCCCAGATGGCTGGTGCACGTTTAACTGTTTGTTAGACTCTACACGTACCGCTGCTTCCAGGCCGAAGAGCGCGCTAGCCCATACATCTACAACTAGTAAGAGTCAATCCCGTGGGTTTTTTTCAGTCATCACAGTTCTCAGCGAAGACTCAATATCGACCTGGAAACAGAGGCACAACTAGGGGTCGTGGCCAGGCTATTAGTACAGTACAGTTATGGTTTAACCTCAGAAATTAGATTGACAAACTGAGACTTTGGGAATATAAGAACATAAGAAAATGGGAGTCTGCAGAAAGCCGATTGGCCTAAGCAAGGCAGATCCCTGTCCCACACAACCCCAATTACAAAGCCCAATTATAGGCTCAACACTCTAATACCCTGAGGATCATCTTACCAAAACGGTTAGAGATTAACGCAGAATTACGGGGGTCTGCAGAGCGCTGATTGGCCCAACCCGGCTGATCCCCCTTCACACCCAACCCTTCTCGTCCATATGCTTATCCAATTTTATCTTAAAGCTCCCTACCGTTTTTAATCCCACTATTGCACTTGGTAGTCCATTCCACCCATCTACAACTCTGTTACCAAACCAATATTTGCCTATATCTTTTCTGAAACGAAATTTATCTAATTTGAAACCATTGGTACGAGTTCTTTCGCTATCACTGAGCTTTAGTACATTTGTCATGTCCCCTTTGTTAATCCCACTAACCCACTTGAACACCTCTATCATATCCCCTCTAACTCTGCGTCTCTCTAACGAATGTAAACCTAATTTCTTCAACCTTTCTTCATACGGAAGATTTCTAATATTATGGATCATTTTTGTCATTCTATGCTGTACTCTCTCCAATGAATCTATGATCATTCTGTAATAAGGACACCAAAATTGGACAGCATAATCCATAATTATGGGGTCTCACTAATGACAAGTAAAGTTTTAAGATAACATCAGCAGTTCTGTTACTCACACTCCTGGAGATGAACCCGAGAATCCTGTTTGCCTTATTACGAACGCTTATACACTGTTTTCTAGGCTTCAAATCATTGCTAACAAACACACCTAGATCTTTCTCGCAGTCTGAATTTTCTAATTCTAAATTAGCTAGTTCATATTTAACATTTGTTTGCATCTTCCCTATCTTTAATACCTTGCATTTGTCAATGTTAAACTTCATCTGCCAATTTACTGACCATTCAGGTAAGGTATCTAGATCCCTTTGGAGGCACTCTATATCGCTATCTGAATCAATTGATCTCCCCATTTTAGTATCGTCTGCGAATTTACTTATCCTACTAGTTATACCTAAATCTAGGTCATTTATGTATATAAGAAACAACAGGGGACCTAATACCGATCCCTGGGGGGACAACACTTTTGACTGCTCCCCACTCTGACTTGGTACCATTTATGCTGACTCTCTGTTTCCTACCAATTAGCCATGACCTAATCCATTCCAACAACGACCCTCCTATTCCATGTGCCTCAACCTTTCTCATCAATCTCTCATGAGGGACTCTGTCGAAAGCTGTACTGAAAATCTAAATATATAATATCATAGGACTTGTCACTATCTACTGCTTCATATACCTCTGAGAAAAAGCTAAGCAAATTAGTAAGGCAAGAACGTCCCTGAGTGAATCCATGCTGAGAAGAATTTATTAAGTTAAATTTTACTAAGTGGCTTCTAATTTTCCTAGCAATAATAGACTCTAGCAACTTTCCTATGATTGATGTGAGACTAATGGGACGGAATTGGATGCTATCGATTTATCACCTTTTTTGAAGATCGGAACTACATTTGCAAGCTTCCAAGCTTCTGGAACTAAACCTGTTTCTAATGACTTGTTAAATAAAAATGCTAATGGGCTACTTAACTCATCTCTGCATTCTTTTAATACTTCTAGCATATACCTCGTCAGGACCAGGCGATTTTTTTTAGGTTTCAGTCTGTCAATTTCCTTAAGCACATCATTTCTACTTATACTAACTGTACTTAACATAGTTTCTATACTATCACTATATACCATATTGACTTCTGGAATCTGTGCCAAATTTTCATTAGTGAAAACGGAAAGAAACTGACTATTTAATGTACTGCACATTTCTAAATCATTTTCTGTTATTTCTCCTATTGAAGTTTTTAGGGGGCCTATTACATCTCTAACTTTAGATTTATATAGTTGGTAAAAAGCTTTAGGGTTATTTTTTGAGTCACTGGCAATCCTTATTTCATAATTTCTTTTTGTTTTCCTGATTTCCTTTTTGACCTGACTTGATAGAGTCTGATAGTATATATGTAATTGATTTTTGCCTTTCTTTATTTTTCTATATATTCCTTTCTTTTTTCCTATAAGATCTATTAGCTTATTAGTCATCCATTTTGGTTGGTTCTGCGTCGATCTAAATCTTCTTTTAGAGATATATTTATTTTGAGCATTGTGGAGTGAAGCAATAAACTGGTTATATGTAGGTGGCAAGTTTAAGTCTGGCATATCCTGACTTAATTGCTTAACAATAGGGTCCACCCAAATATGTAGAGGTCATCTGTGTTATCTTCATCCCAAAAGTCCCCAAAACTCCTGTGACGGGTTTTCGAGTTATGGCCACAAAATGGCAGCCATTTTGGATATATAAATGTTTCCAATGTTTTGCTTCTAAAAGGTAAACAAATAAAATTGGTGAATGAAATATACATCATTTGTTATTATGTGGTAGTTGTAGAAACTTTTTACATCAATTTCTTCAGTACCAAATGCATCAGTGTGCAATTAGGGGCCTTTATTTAACCTAACAAGTGCGCATGGGGGTAATTAGACACCTCTCCCTGTGCGCATGTATTTGAGGTGTTTCCGTCACTAAAATATTCATTGTACCATTATTACCATTAATACTTATCCATATGCGCCTATTATGGGTTGATTATAAAGGTATTAACCTGAAACAACAATAAAACAAGTGAAAACAGCGTTTGGATGGTCAAAATCGGAGATATAGCCCGCGAGTTGTATAATGTATGGGTGAGGCAAGCTGATTTCCCCAATTTCCCTCAAGGCCACTGAGACACAGTCGATCGATACTCTCTCTCTCTCTCTTGCATCGCTTGCTATCAGTGATGACCACACCCTGTAACCGGATTTCTAATGTTAGCACGAAAATATAACGTCAGAATAAGGGAATAGCAGGGAAAATAGGTGATAAATGAAGGCGAGGAGGAGAGTAGGGAAGGAGGGGAGGTAGAGGACAGAGATTTTGGATGGGCCAGGGGCCAAAAAAAAAATAAAAAATAAAAAAAAAAATAATAAAAAAAAACATTGTCGATGTCAAAAGTTGATTTTTTTTTTTCTGACTCTTAAGAGTCTTCCCGCAGTCCGCCGGGGGAACTCTTAAGAGTCTCCCCACAGTTCCCGGGTTAAAACAAGAATTTGACTAGCACTTGATAGGAATATTCCCATTCCTGCTATGGGAAATGTAATCGGTATATCAAAATGCTGACCTAAATAAATCATCTACATAATGTTGTGTATTTCAAAGGATACCAAAACGACCTTTCAAGGACAAACCAATGCCGAGTTATCTTTGTTTGAATATATGTTATTCAATAGATGCCATAAGCATTAGCTAGTTTCCGACCATATGTACGTCTACATTTTGCTTGTAAAGACATTATAGAACACATATGTACGACCATTATAATCAGTTGAAAATAAAGTCCAGCTTCAATAACCTTAATTACCGTAAAAAAAGTATAGTGAACTGAATATATATCCGGTAACTACTTGCAATACAACTAAACAGTGTTGTGTGAAAAAATTATACAAATTTATCTAGATTAGTTTTCAACTTATTAGGCAAACACATAGAAACTATACAATATAAAATGTCTTTAACATGATGAAACACCCTTTTTACATACAAGGAATTATGCATTAATTCTATCTATCTATCTATATGCTCAGGCCCAATCCCCATTTTGGGGGTAGCCGACTCGAGACAGAGCAAGAACAGGGCGAACAACACAAAAACAACATAAAACAAAAAATAAACACAGATAAAAAACACAAACTCTCACACATCCAGGTCACCCAGGAGAAGACCCAGAGACAAGGGTTACCAAGGTCGCTCCAGCACGCCCCCGGCGCTTGACCACCGGGAGAGGTTCCGATCTCGGCAGGCAGACATGCAGCGGAGCCAAAGACACAAGCCCTCCACCACACTTCCAGGCCACACCCTTCATATTAATCGTCTCCCCGGGCCAGGCGCCTGACGGACTATTATCTAGTCCAACTTGCGCCCGACCCCTTACTCCATATGACCACGTGTTCACTATTCACAAGAATTCTCCATTCAGCTACCGGGGTGCGTGTCCACCGAGCCAACTTGCACTGCCTGATCTAGTAGTCATTCACTCGATGCATCCAAAGTGCCATTTATTACACAAGGTCTCTCCATCTCCAATGGGGGTCTTCCTGCCATTCTATCTCGCCCTTGTACCTGGACTCACATATTCTCTTTGGTAAGCCTTTTCATCTCCGCATTCGGTTCAACATGAGCCAGTACCAGCTACAGCACCCTTCTGTCCACTCTGGCTGACATAAATGTTCTTGCTGCCCCCACTCTCCTACGTATCTCTTCATTCCTCAATTCTGTCTCTACGAGTAACTCCACGACATCCTCCTCATAGGCAGCTCATCTCCATCACATCCAGCCCTCTTTTCTCCTTTTGCTTCAGAGCTCCACCTAGGGTCTCAGTACCCACATACATCACTGTTGGCACAACAGATTCCTATTGATAACAGTTGACTGCACTTTTTACTTTCACTCCGAGATTTCTCGTCTATTTCCACATACTTGTCCATTGGCTCCGGAAAACCATCCTTCCTTCACACCCACTGCTCTTGTTTTTACCCTCCACTTCCATTACCTCCACAAGTCCTGATTATCGTTCCTCCTAGATATTTTTAAAGCACTCTACTGGTTCCAATATTTCCCCATCCATGCTATTAATTACATTATCACAAAAAAAAACAAATATGAATCATTCTTGATTATTCACACTTAAATTATTTCCTTTTCTTGTTTACTGGTTAGGTGAGAATCTTCATTAATGTTTCAGTTTCGCCTTATGTTCCTCTATCCATATCCGATCTATATCTCCGTCTTCATCGTCATCAATTATGGACCATTGATTATTGGGCACCCATGACTCAGCACAGGTGGATACCCGGACACATATGTATGGTACACGGTGAGAGTCCACTTCTCCGGCTACTCGCAGTTCAGTCCACAAACCTGCTCTACAATTAGTTGTTATAAGATGATAGTAGGGAATGGTGAGGTGGTACTGGCTCTTTAAGAGATGTAACTGGTTCTCAATCCGGTAATTTTCTAACTTCCAACCCCAGTCAGTGGGGTACTAGAGTAATCCCTTGCCACTGTTGCACTTGATGGAATTGTGTACCATAAGAATTGTTGGCGTGCTGCGGGGCTGGATGATGTTGGGGGACGTGTAGCTGTATTAAAATTTGGCATGTACAGGCTGTTTAGCTATAGTCGCTTAAGTAGTGTAATTGAGTACCTCTGGTTATCAAGACTACCATCTGGCTTTCCTCCATAGCATGCACTAAAACAAAAATGACTTCTCCAGGAACAGCTATGATCATCTGCAGGAGGCATGGGAGGTCATTTGAAAACGGTGTTTGCAGTATTGTGATGTAGTGCAGGATCTTTATATTTATATTTTATAAGGAACCCTTTTCCCCTTGTGATACTACAGTAGAGGTTGTATGCGCAACCTGTTATGTGCATGACAGGGAGAGCAAGCTGCCAGTCATTGTCACCCATTTCACTTTGAATTCTCTTATTGCCTTAATATTTTATCTATATGTGCTTTATTTGCAGGGGGAATCATCATTTGTGATTATCAGTCTGAGGTTTGGCAAGAAACAATTAAGAGGACAAATGAGGTTCAGTATCTTCCGCCCACATATAACTGATTCATGCCCTAAATTTCTCTTATGTCAGTTGCTGTTGTTACTATCAATCTGTCAGCATTCTGCCTCTGCCTGATGTGACCTTACAAACCAGCAGTTTTCACTATGTGTGGAGAGGAGGTTTGATTTCAATCCCGCCTTGTTGTTTTGTATTCCCAAAGAATTCCTGCTGAGACACTGGGGGACTTGTATGTGACTTATACAGTAAAATCTCTAGATGATTGAGGTTTCTCCTCGACAAAAGTGTATTGATATTTTTGTAATGTGAGTTTCATATCCATCAAATACTACGTGAGCCCCATTTTTTTTTTTTTTTTTTTTTTTTTGCCCGTACTTCTGTTTAATGAGATGATTGTATACTGAGGAAACATAAACTCTTGACTTTCTGAATGAAAACACAGGACTATTGCCACACAACAGGCTGATGACAAAATTACCCCAGCCAGCCTAAGAGGTATACACTGGTCCAGCGGAGGAAAATTTTGCATAGGCTGCCCAATGCCTCAATCACTGGACCATGAGAAGATGTTGTTACGTGAAGCAAAGAAAAAATCACCATAAAGAGGGAAGGTAGTCGAGGTGAGAGTTTGTATGCCAGATATGAGTTGCAAGGTCAGGATTCACTTTCTAGCGGATGCATAGCAAGGTCGATGGAATAGAGTGGTTTGGGCTGATAATAGGACGTCTGTGTATCTTCATCTTAATGGATTTTGTTACAGTAGTTGGGGGGGGACCCAATGACCTGAGGTGGGTTTTCTTGCGCTTGGCAGGTGAATATATCTGAATTACTTTTCCTTCCTATTGTCTTCATTTGATGATCTTCCAACTGCATAGGCATCATCACACTTTATCTTTTTCATTGGTCACAATACCACTCGAGCATGGAGGTTAGGAGAGGTATAGGTTGGTTGAATGGGTTGTGTATAAGCTAGCCGAATTCTGTTGTAAGGTATATTCATGTCAGGTAAGATCACGAGTCTGCCGAGATTTTTCATCGAAGGATCAATATGCTGCTCTGAGGTGCGTAAGTAGTAACACACACGTTTAAACAGATACTCAACAACATTGATGGATACTGGCTGTTGCAGGCGTTGACTTAACCCACATTAGCGATAACTGATGGTGTGTTATTTCCATGTCCTCGGGTGAGACCTCCAGTGTTTGGATGGAACGTCCTTGAGGACTTGCCTTCAATTGTCATATCAGTCCAGATCCCTGATCAGAACATTGTCAGATATTCTAATTGTGAAATGATGCCCTTGTGTTGTAAGCTTTTCAAACTGACCGTTCTAGCTGTCATGATTGCTTTCCAGTTCATGCAGTTGCTGTAGATACAATTGAGTCGACTGCTTTCATAATTCAGGTGCCTGCTGGCGTGCAAGTAGGGCAATCATGAGTTTTAAAACTGTATCAGTATGAGAGAAGAAGAACCAATCGACGCCAGCAATGCTCTGCTCTTAGTAAAAAGTGTCACGACAATTAGTGAATAGCACCTAAATTACTGGTACCGCATAGCTTTTCGGGTTCTTCCACATGATTCAGCAGTCTTTAAGTTTCATTTCAGTATGATCCCATGATGCCCCTCTACAGCACTTTATGGTTTACTGTTGTACCTCCAGAGTTTCAGTGTTGTGCTAGCAAGCAATGGACATGGGAGCATGGTATGTAAGTCTTTCTTAAGAGTCTCGTAACCGAAAGATGGACTCCAACAATAGTACTTGTACTGCAAGTTGAGCCAAGGAAGATGAAGCCCTCGAAGGACTCCTTGCATAAAGCGTCATGTCCAGTCATTCATGAGGAACCAACCACTGTTCTGGCATACACTGTCTCCCACAGGTTTTTTCTTCAAGTGCGATCTTCCAGCCATTATGGTCATATAGCATTCCTAAATATGACATAAGAACGATGAAACCCTCCAAGGCGAATAGTTGGGCACATGGAAAGAGGGCTACTAGGACATCAGCAGCAGGGAAACCATCTCACAAGCTTTCGAGGTACAGTGGTTTGAGTCCAAAGGTTACCATGATTCGCTAGACGGTCCACATTTTTGCACATCTTCTTCTGCAGCATTTCAGGAGGGCAAGTGTAAATCGTTAGAAGGGTGGGTAGGATCAAGATTGATCCAAATGGTATTTAAAAGGTAGAATAGCTGAGTCTTGTAAGATCGAGCTTTGTACTGTATTCTTGCTCATCAATCCACCTCCAATTCGAGCATGGGAGGACCTTGAAAGCCTTCTTGCGCTACATTAATCCACAATAAGTGTCAAGTCGGTTATGGGACTATTTTTGCACCGTTCAGGTTCTTGGCTCCAAGTGTCTATGCATGTGTCTTCAGCAGGTCAAAAGTGAATAGCCCGGTGTGTGCAGGGGTATCGGGCGGATGTGTAAAAACCCACGAAGGTTCTGTTTTAATTTGGCAAAGTCACTGAGTTGCTTAAATGTCTTCAGTGTACAATGTTCTTTCAGTCCTGGGGGAATGGCGTTGTCTGGGGACAGGAACTTGATCTGCGTTTGGCTTGTCACACAAATTGATTCCTTCAATTGAGTGGAATGTATTAGTGGCCTTATCTAAATGGTTGCACAAACATTTATAGTCAGTACATTGTTATATACTAAATTGGATATATGGATTGTAGGATCTACTACAGTTGATGGGTTTCATGTGCAACTGATTGCTTTCATTTACATGTCAAGAGTTTGCTCTATATGGGGGGGGGGCACCCAATAATCCTAGGTCTAGAAACCGATGTCATATTGCTGTACTTGTGACCCATACGTTTCTGTGTACGAATGAATCCACCCACACCAGTTTCTATAGGAGAGGGACGAAATGATCTTGGACGAACAGCAGCAAGTGACAGGCATGCTGTATACTGGGATTGGACTTTCTTTGGTAGTGTGACTATATATGTGTTTCTTGTTCGGTTTCAAGTATTCAAGTCAATTGAACATTACACTAGTAGTAATCTGGAACATAGCTCACAATTTCCACAAATTACTTGCTTCTGCTTAGGGGAATACCTGAACAGAATAGAATGCCTAAAAAAAATTAAAAATAAGACATATAAATAACATCACAGTTAAGTTGATCATACCAGTGCTTGAAAATCAGTTATAGTATGTATTTACTGATTTGGGTCACATATACGCAAAAAAGTAGTGCCTGCAGATGGTAGGCAGTGATCATATATTTCAAACAAAATAAAGGAGATAAGCTCGGCAGCTGGTTTATCTTAGAAAGGTACGTTTTTTTGTGGTTGTCATTTGTGTAAAAGACTAAGAAAAATTTCGTGCAGATGATAGGTTATTTAGGTATAAAAATATGGAAAAATACCAATTAGTTTTTTTGTGTCCCATAGTCAGGAATGGAAATATTCCTATCCAAGTGCCAGTTAAAAAAAAAAATTGTTTTCTTATTTAAAAGGCCAATACTATCACACTGATGCATTTAGTACTGAAGCTATTTATGTAAACAGCTTCTACCAACTACCACAAAATAAAAACAAATACGTATATATCAGTTTACCAATTTTTGTCTTTACCCAATAGAAGCAATAAATGGAGAATATTTTAAACTCCAAACTTGGCCACCATTTTGTGGCTATAACTAGAAAATCTGTCACAGGAAGTTTTGGGATTTTTTTGGAATGAAAGATAGGATAACACAGATTGACATTACATATTCCAAAGTCTCAGTTTGTCAATCTAAATTCTGAGGTTTGAGCTAAAATTTATCTAATTGTACTGTACTATATAGGCAAAGGCACGGTGGTTTCGAGGTCACACCCCAAGGGTAAGTCAGGCAATGATGGCAGACGCCTCTCGACTGACAGTGCCAAACTATGGAGTCAACCCCTTCCCTTCCAATAAAACTGACGTATACCCACATGGCTCTCCTCACTCTCCAGGGCCCACCAAAGGGTAAAGCCGGGGAATACGAGAGATAGACTCTGCCGAACCAGACCAATGTTGCACTGGCGCAGATTTCCGGCGTGTGTGATCGGGCAATGGCCCGGCCAATACATGGGCAAGGACAGTTGTACACAAGAGCCTCTCTTGGCGTTGGATCCGGTCGAACTCATTTACGGCTTACCAATAGAAGTACAATCATGTTTCTTTGGAGGTAGAGAAAAATGATCCAAAGAGATGGTTTCCAAAGCGTATATAATGTCCCCAGTCAAGTCAGTCTACCCAGTGGTTACATTCCAGCTTTTTCTTGTTGCCCAGGAGGGACAGCGATCAGATAAGACCGGTCATAGACATGTCTTCTCTGAATCGCTACATTCACAATCAGTCATTCAAGATGCTGGACTGTGACGTAAGATCAGGCTGACACTATCGCCGCAATGTTGGATGTGTTCCTGAGATTTAGCAGAGAGATCTATTGGCAAGTCCCCACAAACAACGCTCTTTCAAAAGTACCTCGCCTTTTGGGAAGGGCACCCAGACGCTTGTGATCCAAAGGATGACCATTGGAATAAACATGGGGACACATGCAATTTTGCACGAAAGTTGGTACGAAAGGTGCTGCTACCATTGATGATGAAGGGAAATTACAATTCTATGGTATCTCGACGATTTGCTGGGGGTAGAAGATTACCAAAAGACTTATGCCTGTAACATGTACAACTAGTGTACAACATGTTCAGATTCTGGGGTTCAAGGTGAACTTGGCAAAGTCTCAATGTGTTCCCGTCAGAGTCATCCAATGGATGGGTCTGCGGGGGACACCGAACAATTGACCATAAGCTAGAGTGCAGACAACCGGCGGAGATTTCGCAGGAAACTCTTCCATTTTCTGAACAGTCTGAGTATCACACTGCGACTGGGGGAGTCCCCTAGTCAGCTCACTCAATTGGATCCGTTTGACGGTTGCTGTTGGGATTGTCTGCAGGTCAATGAGGTTGATCTTGGAGGGAAACAAGAATTTTCCTCTTTTGCCAGAAGAGAAAAAGATATCACATATCCCAAAATTAATCCGCAACCTACTGGCGTTCTGGTGGCGAAGCCAGACAGAAAATATACACTCGACTGTGACATGGAAAACTCCTCCTCCGAAAGTATGCATAGACACAGATACGTCTGGTACCCTGGGATGGGATTAGGCAGGCAAATCTCGGGACATCAAGGTCTATCAGTTTCAATCAGGTTTCAGGAGGCATGTACTCCGCAGACTCCGGTCTCATCCATTTAACAGATCACATTCGTAATGAAATGGCTAAAGGTAACGACCCCGGTATGGTTCTTCTTGACCTACAAAGAGCGTTTGACACAGAGGACCATAATATCCTATGTAATAAACTACAAGAAATGGGCATTGGGTGTCAGTGAACTGGTTTAAATCTTATCTTAGTGGTAGAACACAAAGAGTCAAAATTGATGATAATCTTTCTGATCCTATGCCAATTAACTGTGGGGTCCCTCAGGGAAGCATCCTTGGTCCCTTACTCTTTCTCTGTTATGTGAACGACATGGAGCTGAGCGTATCGTGTAAATTATTACTGTATGCTGACGACAGTGTGCTTCTGGTTTCAGCAAAAGACCCAATAAGTATTGCCACCTCACTTTCCAAAGAACTAGAATCGTGTAGTGATTGGCTAGTGGACAATAGACTATCTCTTCACCTGGGCAAGACAGAAGCCATCTTATGTGGAACATAACGCAAACTGAAAGACATTGAGGGCTTCTCGGTCAACTGTAATGATATTCCCATAACAACAGTGTCACAAGTGAAATATCTCGGACTAAAACTGGACTCGACTCTGTCAGGTGAAACAATCTTGGAATCGATCCTGAGTAAATGTAGAGCACGTATTAAATACCTGTATAGACAGGTGGGATGCTAGCCAGCGGCGACCAAAAAGACCCTATGCCAAGCGCTTGTTCAATGTCATTTTGACTATTCTGTGTCATCCTGGTACTCTGCATCATCTAAATCAGCACAGCACAAGCTTCAGGTCACTCAAAATAAAATGGTTAGGTTCATGCTGAACC
This sequence comes from Paralithodes platypus, assembly GCA_032716605.1. NCBI lineage: Eukaryota > Metazoa > Arthropoda > Malacostraca > Decapoda > Lithodidae > Paralithodes > Paralithodes platypus. The sequence continues at coordinate 15,348,206 of CM064557.1, read as the reverse complement.
TAGGACCCAGATCGCATATTGGCCAGGAACAACTTCAGTCACTTGGTATGCTCAATGTCTCTGACAGGGCCAAACAAATCAGACTCATAAATGCCTTCAAGATATTTGATGATAGGGCTAGTATTTAATGAGTAATTTTGTTAAAGCAAATGAGAGGATTGGACACAATACAAGGAATAGGATGTATAATTTTACGGTCCCGAGAATCCAAGGACAGGGTAAGCTAACATTCTTCTTCACTGCCATCAAAGACTGGAACAACCTACCCCAGTCAGTCCGTGAAAAGAGAACACTGTATTCCTTCAGACGTAGCTTGAAGGAGCACCTGAACCGGACAGCTGCGAGAAGGGAGCACCAAGCTTATGTCTACTACTAAATACGACATAAGAGATAGGCAAAACAAACTGAAATGATTACTGAAATATTTTGACCAGTCCAACTATAGAATGTAAGGTATCTTAACCCTTAACTGGCGGCGAGCAACATAAGTCGAGTGAAAGAAATTTGGACTATGTGGCGGCTCACAACATAAGTCGTGTGCCATTTTCAGCACGTAATGTTGCTGAGAGAGAGAGACAAATGGTGGCAGGAGAGTAGCGAGCGTATGACTGCTCCAGACCACCGCGGTGGACCAACTGACATGAATCCCACCCTCCTCCACCCTCTCACACTCGCTACACAGTGAATTATGTAGGGAAAGTACCGAATTACATGGTTTTGGCACTCGTGTTGCGCGATGTTGCAAGAAAACTAGCGGTCATACAAGGATCGTTGGGGTGT
>CM064557.1:15307312-15347326 GCA_032716605.1 Paralithodes platypus | reverse complement strand
TGTGAGGTACCTTGTGTTTGTGTAGTTATTGTGTTTGCAGCGTGTGTACATATTCGCCTTGCCTTGCCATGTTGGTATGCAATTTCATTGAAAATGATTATTTTTCTGGTGGTCTTCTTGTTGCTCTTGTTCTTGGTGGACCATATCTGTCTGATGGGGCTTGATAGGTGGACATATCTTGTCCTAGTAAGTAGAGTGGTAGTGGTCGAGGGGTTAGTTGTAGAGGTACTGGAGGCAGATGAGGTGGTAGATGTAGTTCTGGGGAAAGATTGTGGCAAGCAGTAGGGGGCTTTTGGTAGTTAGTAGAGTTGCCAGTGGGTGGCAAAAATGTATGTATAGCGTGGTTTAGGTGAAACAGTTTGGAGAGCAGTATGTATGATTTCGACTTTGGGGGTTGGGGTTGTTCTAAGGTGACATTTGGTTGTGGTCTATTGTTAGCAGGTGTGAAGGTAGGGTTTGGGTTGATCAGGTGTTGTGGTGGACAAAGGAGGTGTTATGGATGGGGTGGTCAGTTGTTGGCTAGGGAAGAGAAGGATTAGGTGGTGGAGTGAGGTTTTGGTTAGAGATGGGACAGGGTTAGGAAGAGTGTTTGTTGGTAGATATTTGTTTGCGGGCAGAGGATTGTAGGTTTTCTGAATTGGAGGAAAGTTGTCTAGTCTAAGTTACTAAATGAGGTTGCATAATGGTTACTTTCAGGGTCGGTTTGGGTTGCAAATTTCTGTGTGTGAAATTGATCTGTTGGAACTTCTGACACATATTGGTACCAAATTGGTAACAGATAGATTCTCGTTTCGCTGTTGGTAACCCCTTACAAATTGGTAGCAATTGGTAGTATGTGTGATACTGTTTGAACAAACCTGATTATCTTGGCTTGAATTTGCTGAGTACTGGTAATTGAATATCACTATGACTTGTTATGCCAAAGTATGCCAGTACTGAAAATGTCTCAGCATGACAGGCTGCGTGGAATTTGGTGGAGGTTGGAGGCAAGAGGTCTTTGAGAGATTAATATGGTGGTGTTTCTCCAAACACTCTACTGTGTGTCATAATTCCGTCATCACGGGGGCCGTTGATGATATTGCCAGTCTATGATTTTTACTGTGAGATGCGCCAGTCATCAGTATTTAAGGCAACTAATCTGGTGCATAGTTGGTTAGCCACAAATAGCTTCGGTCGTTAAATGGAGTTGGCCATTTGGCCCCACATGGTGCGCAATGGGATATTTTTTACCTAAATCGCTTGGAGAATTGATCCCACACTTGGACTGAGAATTCAGCGTGCATTGTCAGATGTGAATGGCTGTATACCAGGCCAAAATATGGTAAGACTTCATTGAGTGTGCTTTGTTTAGTGCTGTTGCTAATGCTAAAGCCCGCGATATAACACAAGAATTTTTATAGTCAACATCGATAATAACCATTTTTCGGGCAACATTTCTGGACTAACACTGGTATCAGAAACTCGACTGATGAAAAGATGAATTTAGAGTGAAATATATATTTGACATATTGACGTCATAAGTTGCCAGGACCAGTGTTGAGGAGAATGTTGCGAGAAAAAGGCACTTGTGTTCTACCGGCTTAAGGCATTCAAGGCATTGTTGTTATGTGGCGGGACCCGCCCATGAGGAATTTGGAGTAGGTGTCAATGAAGGTAATCACATGTTTTTAATGATTTGGATGGGAATGGGTCACATTATATCGACTGCGAGGAGTTACCGTGATTTTGAGGCTAAAAGTTGTCCTGATGGGCCTGAGGTTCTGGTGGTGTTCTTTTTCCCCAAAGTGCAGGTTCTGCAAGCTACTAAAAATAATCTGCCAATTTCTGAAGGTTTGACAGACCAGTAAATATTGTTGAACGGCATACAGTAATTTATATGGGTATAGGTGGAGGCCCTTAGGCTGTTGATAGGATGCGCCGAATTTGTCTGCCTCTTCTGGTTCTGTCCGTATGTGGCCTGACGAGGTGTATCACCTGTTGCCTACTTTCTCAAGAATGTTTGATATTAGATGGAATTCACGCGGGTTTTCTTTGAATTATCAATTATTCCAGTAGCGTATTCTGTGATTGTGTGAGGCTTTGTAGGGGGAACTGTGGTAAAATGCCTGGGTTGGTAGATAGCAAGTGGAGGGACGTAGTTGTTGGTTATGATGACTGGCGGGGGTGAGTGGCATTTGCAGTCAATGTGTTTGCTATTGATAGGGGAACATGCCACGTCTTGTGGATTTTTCCAAGCCACTGTTATATCAGCTTCGTTATGTGGCGGGTGTTGTGGGTTCTGGTTGGGGTGATGAAAGGGAAATCTAATGCACTGTGTCTGTCCGGGTGGCTGTGGTTTTGTCATTTATGCGGCTTGATCCTAACTGAAGTCAGCAGCCACCACAGTTGATTTCGGCCTCTAGTTTTCTTAGCAGGTCCAGACCCAGGTACCAGTCATAATTTTGGCACCTGGGGTTCAAATAATTATTATGAAAGGGGTGCCTAGACTATGCTTGATGGTTTAGGTGTTATTATTAGGAAAGGGGCTTGTTCCAACTATGCGGGTGAGGCCCTAGTCTACCGCCCCTATTAAATACTGTGAAAGATTGCCCTAATTTTCCCAAAATTGTCTCTGCGCACTTTAGGTAAAAACTCTGTGTACAAGCACGATCTAAAACCGCACTTAAGTCTAACAACAGTCTGACTCGCAACCCCATGATCTTTACATTTGTGTAGACCGGAGTATTTGAGGAGGTGCCTGGTTGCCGACGCTAACACCACTGTCAATGGGGGACTCTTCAAAAAATCCTCCGGGAACTGCAGAGGTGGTTTCTGGTTGGACAAGGATAGTTGTATGGAGATCTTTGGTTACCTATTATACAGATAGGTATTCTTCGAACACTTCTTCCATCTCCTCAAGTTCATTATCAGCAACTCAGAGCGTTTTTGCTTTCTGAAATGAGGAGGGCTGAGATGGTGGCCCTGTACTGTTGCGATTTTACTGGGGAGGATTTTAGACAACCAATCGAGCAGCGCACCATACCCCATGTGAGGCTTCATATGCATGTGATAAGCAATTGCGGGAACCCCTGTTTCATTTGTCCAGCGTCGCATCTATGTTTCTGGTTGTGTCTCACCTAAACAGAGAGTAATCTCTCTAGCAATCACAAATACCTTCGCCCTTCTATTCGTTTCAATACACTAAACAAGGACACCACAAATTATTTTCAATACATCAACAAACAAATTTTTGCTCTATCACTCTTCAAACTTTAGGGGAGACACCTGTTACAGGCAGCTTTTCCTTTTGTCTACTTCATTCACATAGAAAAAAAATACAAGTAGGGGTTCTTGGAACGCTGGCTTTATTTGTTGCATTTACAGATCCCGCATCTAATTTGTTGCTGCATTGTGGGTGGCAAGTTTTTCATTCCCATGGATTGATCAGAACAATGTTGGATTTCGTGTTGCTACGCCCTTCCTCCTTCCTCTTCCATTTACTGTGGAAGTGGGGTCTTGCTGCCTTAGCTTTTGGATTAAATAGGTATTGCGGCAAAAAAAACCATATACTTTATTAGTGGCCCCTCATTCATTGACGAAATGCCTTACATATGCTCTGGCTATCTTTGAAACTCATGGCTCGCTCCTTCTCAACTGACCCAGCCTAGGAGCAGAAAAATCAATATCATCATGAGCGAACGCTCAAAATAGTTCACGGACTCGTCCATGTATTGATGCCACTACTGATAAAACAGTAAAAAACATAATATATAATAAATAGTTAAAAATAATATACCAGATCTCACCAGCACTGCGATTTCCGTCAGCCTGATGTTCACAGATGGGGTTCCCAGAGCTATCCTACTGCTATTCAGCCTCTCTGCTCCTAGGCGCCTTGCCGAGCGGAGTTGTTTCCCAACCTCTCTTTGTGCGTCTCCTACCATCTGGACTTGGTGAGTCTTTTGCTCATTTGTATTTGTCTGTGATGAGCTCGGGTAGTTTTTTCGGCTAGATAGGTTATATTTCTTATATATTACGTTCCCGACGGCGCTCTAGGAGGCTTCCGCGGGGTTCTTCATGTGTTATGTGCTCGGTATCCTACGCTACTCATAAAGCTAGGGCGACCATTTTTTGTTTGTATTTTCTTTATCCCCATTTATTTTTAAGTCTATACGCTAGTATAGGCTTGAGGATTGCTTTTTAGAGGTTTTATTCGTTGCGGCCCGCTTTGAGGCCAATCATTATGGGTGGGCTTAGCGGGAGATCTTTATCTTCGTGGAAGACGCTAGGCGTTTCAAATTTTCGTACTTTTGGTAAGGGATTTTGGCCCTCGGTCATAACGATTTCCGCCTACGTTCCTGTTAATTGTGTTTTTGAGGAGAAGGAGTGCCTAGTCTAGCCTAGGGCCAGGTAAGTTGTGCTTCGTCGATTTCGTTCACGTTTGACGTCTTTCTCTGCCCCTGGTTAGTTAATTCTAAGCCTGTTTGTAGGTAACCATTTATGGCTAGGATGCTTTGTATTATTTACTCATTATGTAATATATGAGAGTTGCCCCCCACATGAATTGGTGTATAACGCTTAGTGCTGGGGATCAGGTACCTTTACCGGCGCAGAATGTGGTCGTCAGTCTGGTTACTGTGGGTCAACTTGGCCTCTAGGTCTTAACGCTAGCTACCTGATGTGTATTTAACTACGTATTCTTTAGTTGAGGTCTATGAGTTATGTGGAATTTGTTGTATCTTTAATATGGAACAAGATAGTGCCGAATTCGTGTTTATTGGATTGGGAGGGATGGTTTCCTTTCCCGGCGACTTGTACTACTTCACTGGTCGAATGTTTACCGAGCAGAGCGATTCAAGGACAACCCGGCGGGATTGTGGTTCCTAGGAGTTGCTCCGTTCAATGCAATAGGACTCGATCAACGTCTGGTACAGAGGGACTGATTACCCAACAAAAAATGGGTAGGCTCTTTTCGTCGGGTGACGGCTATGCCGCAGACTCACCTGGCCTATCTTTCCCCCCCTCCTTTTTTGTTTTTTTCCCCCCCCCCCCCCCCCCCTCTGATTAGTCTGTTACTGAATCAATTCTGGGTGTCCAGCGTGGTCGCTGGGCCATCTAGAACTGGCTTTGGGGATGGTATTAAGGCATGGGTTTGTTGCTGGTCACTTAGGTAAAAGAGTCATAAACATTGACCATATGGTGTGGTGAGAAACTAATGATCGGTTTCTCTATTGTAACGAGGGTACCTTAGACATTACTTGGAGTGTTGGTAAGTTTGCTCTTTTCCTCTTACGTTAGATAATTATGGCAACGTCCTGCTCTAGACAGATCAGTCCTTCTGAGCATTGATTCTTAAATTTTCCTCCCTCAAGACGTTGGTGTGATCTCAACTTTTCTGTAAGGCTCCTATAGGACGGACAGGGCATATTTCCCCAGAGGCGGGGGGTATTCTCATCATGGATTGTTGACAATCCAGTTTTGTAGGGGCCAAGGCTGCTCCTTCCACCCTATCTTCGGTCATACCACTGTGTGTGCACTGCGTGCCCTGCTTGGACCGATCGCGGGGTAATATGGCTTCCTACCAACTGCTTCCCACTGTCAGAAGTTCTGGACTTGACTATTTTACTCCATATGGATGACAAATGTCTTACGATTTCTGCTGGCTATAAAGAAACAACTTCCACGTGAATTTTGCCGTGGTATTGCCCACAAGGTCTCTCCATGATGATGACCAACCATTGTGGGATGCTAGGCTCCGCACGACCCCTCTCCGGTGCACGGCAATACTGCCAAAACGATCGATTACTTTTCGTCCTGTGTGCAGCAGCTATTTATTCTCAGATTAAACAGAGGAATGTTTACGTTGTATTCAAAAGGCCACCTTCTCGACCAGATGAGTCATCGGGCCAAGGTAGAATCTCTCCCCCACCCACCGAAGAAAACGACATAGGTCACTAAGAGAAAGAGGCCCCGGCGGTAGCCGAGGAAACGATCGAAATCGAGGTCCCCCTCTTCCGTCATAAGACTTCCTCCCCGTCGCCAACTCAGGTGTCGAAAGGAACGGAATGGAGTCGCACGGGCTCCTCAATGTTGGAACAGTCGGTGCGGTCCTGGTGGCCATTCCTCCCAGGCAAAAAAGAAAGCTTCTATGTCAGGGGAGTTCCCGGGTCTCACTCCAGAAGGACAGAGACGGCCCAAGCCTTTATACTTCTACCCCCCCGCCAGGGCGTTTCGACCCTCCCAAAGTGGCCGCACGAGTTTTCAAGTGGCCCATCAACTTGGCCTAAGGTCCGTGGGGACATGTGTCGCCCCGTCGAGAAGGAAGCATCCGTATTGTATCCCACCCAAACGCCGGAGTCGCCGGTCCAAGATGAACGACATTTAGTGTTGTGTGGGGAATCGCCGAGCAGTCGCCTCGTCGTAGTAGACTTATATGAGTCCGTCTCCGAAGTGTACTCCACAGAACCATCTGAGCTGGTATGCTTATCCCCCATGGAGCACTCCCATATCCCCAACTTATGGTTTGATAGTAACGACGGAGGTCCACTACGAGGCCTCTGACGACCCCTCAGACCGGTTGCCGGATGTCACTTCGTTGCCAGCAGAGACAGCTGAAGTTGAGGGGGAACTCCCTTGGCCAAAGGCTGGGTTCCCCCTCAGAGCTAGACACGCAGGCTTCTCCACCCTCTTGTCTGGCATCTACTAGCAACACTCAATGTAGAGTGTTTGTGACAAATGAACAATTTCATGGTTGGGTTAAATTGTTACACAGTATCAATGAGGAAAGAAACGCTAGGGTTTCCACCATACTGGCACGGCCTCTGGGTCAGGTGCAAGTGTTGCCTAAATTAACTCCTCCTCTTCCCTCCATTAATATCACTAATGTCACTCAGTCAGTCACACGTGTTACTCCGATTCTTTTGCCGACAAAGTTGAACTTATATATTGTTTGACCTCATTCCCCCTCCCCTTGAAAAGGCACCTTTACTTAAGAACCTTTCTTAATGACCCTTCTGTATGGTCCAGATCGGACTTGGTCGGTAGTACAGCCCACTCGCACAGAGTTCGCGCAGCATTCGTCGCCGGGGAGGTCCCTGTGCCAGTGCATTGGACCATTGAAGTGAGTGAGCCCAAGAAACTTAGGGCCAAGAACCATGCTGGTGAGATTCTGGACGTTGTCATTAAGGCAATTGCAAACTTATATAATCCTGAGTACTTTGTTTACGCTCAGTCCCCAGCTCTTCCACCTGCCTCTTCTGTGAAGCTGTATTCTGTTTGGTCTACGTTGGACGGACTTAATGATATTAAGTTGTTGCAGGGTCTAACACTCGAGTTGCAGTCTTTTCCCCGTCGTGACCAATCTGGAATGGCAGTTCTCCACTTGCAGGGTGTGGATCCCGGGCTATGAACTGAGTGGGAAAAAGAGACCCAGCTGTTTGCCAGCACCATAAACTACTAAGAGCAGTCGTCAGCTCCCGCCGGAGGATCATCATTGGTTCTCCATACCAGTAACGCAGGCGGAAGGGGTGCCCACTTCAATTCTTGAATTTTTGAGTGCTCCTAATTTATCTGTTTGTCAGTTGTCTGAACCGTTTTGTACACCAATTCAAACCGAGGTCGACAAAGATTTTAATACGAGGCAACGTGCATTGCGGTTGCTGTCTCAATTCCTATTCAGCCACCAGGTGGGAGAGTCTCTCCTAAGGACGACTGATTCGGTCTTAGATAGTAACACACATAAAGCAGTATCTTTCACCCGGCGAGTTCTGCTTCAGAACGCAGTCCAGACCCTCGGCGACGTTCGCATTGCTCTGTTTGACTCTGTGCGGTTGCGTCAGGATCTGAGAGTGTATCTGGTGAAGAGACTGCCCAGATGGCTGGTGCACGTTTAACTGTTTGTTAGACTCTACACGTACCGCTGCTTCCAGGCCGAAGAGCGCGCTAGCCCATACATCTACAACTAGTAAGAGTCAATCCCGTGGGTTTTTTCAGTCATCACAGTTCTCAGCGAAGACTCAATATCGACCTGGAAACAGCGGCACAACTAGGGGTCGTGGCCAGGCTATTAGTACAGTACAGTTATGGTTTAACCTCAGAAATTAGATTGACAAACTGAGACTTTGGGAATATAAGAACATAAGAAAATGGGAGTCTGCAGAAAGCCGATTGGCCTAAGCAAGGCAGATCCCTGTCCCACACAACCCCAATTACAAAGCCCAATTATAGGCTCAACACTCTAATACCCTGAGGATCATCTTACCAAAACGGTTAGAGATTAACGCAGAATTACGGGGGTCTGCAGAGCGCTGATTGGCCCAACCCGGCTGATCCCCCTTCACACCCAACCCTTCTCGTCCATATGCTTATCCAATTTTATCTTAAAGCTCCCTACCGTTTTTAATCCCACTATTGCACTTGGTAGTCCATTCCACCCATCTACAACTCTGTTACCAAACCAATATTTGCCTATATCTTTTCTGAAACGAAATTTATCTAATTTGAAACCATTGGTACGAGTTCTTTCGCTATCACTGAGCTTTAGTACATTTGTCATGTCCCCTTTGTTAATCCCACTAACCCACTTGAACACCTCTATCATATCCCCTCTAACTCTGCGTCTCTCTAACGAATGTAAACCTAATTTCTTCAACCTTTCTTCATACGGAAAGTTTCTAATATTATGGATCATTTTTGTCATTCTATGCTGTACTCTCTCCAATGAATCTATGATCATTCTGTAATAAGGACACCAAAATTGGACAGCATAATCCATATGGGGTCTCACTAATGACAAGTAAAGTTTTAAGATAACATCAGCAGTTCTGTTACTCACACTCCTGGAGATGAACCCGAGAATCCTGTTTGCCTTATTACGAACGCTTATACACTGTTTTCTAGGCTTCAAATCATTGCTAACAAACACACCTAGATCTTTCTCGCAGTCTGAATTTTCTAATTCTAAATTAGCTAGTTCATATTTAACATTTGTTTGCATCTTCCCTATCTTTAATACCTTGCATTTGTCAATGTTAAACTTCATCTGCCAATTAACTGACCATTCATGTAAGGTATCTAGATCCCTTTGGAGGCACTCTATATCGCTATCTGAATCAATTGATCTCCCCATTTTAGTATCGTCTGCGAATTTACTTATCCTACTAGTTAGACCTAAATCTAGGTCATTTATGTATATAAGAAACAACAGGGGACCTAATACCGATCCCTGGGGGACACCACTTTTGACTGCTCCCACTCTGACTTGGTACCATTTATGCTGACTCTCTGTTTCCTACCAATTAGCCATGACCTAATCCATTTCAACAAACGACCCTCCTATTCCATGTGCCTCAACCTTTCTCATCAATCTCTCATGAGGGACTCTGTCGAAAGCTTTACTGAAATCTAAATATATAATATCCTATGACTTGTCACTATCTACTGCTTCATATACCTCTGAGAAAAAGCTAAGCAAATTAGTAAGGCAAAGAACGTCCCTGAGTGAATCCATGCTGAGAAGAATTTATTAAGTTAAATTTTACGAAGTGGCTTCTAATTTTCCTAGCAATAATAGACTCTAGCAACTTTCCTATGATTGATGTGAGGACTATGGGACGGTAATTGGATGCTATCGATTTATCACCTTTTTTGAAGATCGGAACTACATTTGCAAGCTTCCAAGCTTCTGGAACTAAACCTGTTCTAATGACTTGTTAAATAAAAATGCTAATGGGCTACTTAACTCATCTCTGCATTCTTTTAATACTCTAGCATATACCTCGTCAGGACCAGGCGATTTTTGAGGTTTCAGTCTGTCAATTTCCTTTAGCACATCATTTCTACTTATACTAACTGTACTTAACATAGTTTCTATACTATCACTATATACCATATTGACTTCTGGAATCTGTGCCAAATTTTCATTAGTGAAAACGGAAAGAAACGGACTATTTAATGTACTGCACATTTCTAAATCATTTTCTGTTATTTCTCCTATTGAAGTTTTTAGGGGGCCTATTACATCTCTAACTTTAGATTTATATAGTTGGTAAAAAGCTTTAGGGTTATTTTTTGAGTCACTGGCAATCCTTATTTCATAATTTCTTTTTGTTTTCCTGATTTCCTTTTTGACCTGACTTGATAGAGTCTGATAGTATATATGTAATTGATTTTTGCCTTTCTTTATTTTTCTATATATTCCTTTCTTTTTTCCTATAAGATCTATTAGCTTATTAGTCATCCATTTTGGTTGGTTCTGCGTCGATCTAAATCTTCTTTTAGAGATATATTTATTTTGAGCATTGTGGAGTGAAGCAATAAACGGTTATATGTAGGTGGCAAGTTTAAGTCTGGCATATCCTGACTTAATTGCTTAACAATAGGGTCCACCCAAATATGTAGAGGTCATCTGTGTTATCTTCATCCCAAAAGTCCCCAAAACTCCTGTGACGGGTTTTCGAGTTATGGCCACAAAATGGCAGCCATTTTGGATATATAAATGTTTCCAATGTTTTGCTTCTAAAAGGTAAACAAAATAAAATTGGTGAATGAAATATACATCATTTGTTATTATGTGGTAGTTGTAGAAACTTTTTACATCAATTTCTTCAGTACCAAATGCATCAGTGTGCAATTAGGGGCCTTTATTTAACCTAACAAGTGCGCATGGGGGTAATTAGACACCTCTCCCTGTGCGCATGTATTTGAGGTGTTTCCGTCACTAAAATATTCATTGTACCATTATTACCATTAATACTTATCCATATGCGCCTATTATGGGTTGATTATAAAGGTATTAACCTGAAACAACAATAAAACAAGTGAAAACAGCGTTTGGATGGTCAAAATCGGAGATATAGCCCGCGAGTTGTATAATGTATGGGTGAGGCAAGCTGCTTTCCCGCCAATTTCCCTCAAGGCCACTGAGACACAGTCGATCAATACTCTCTCTCTCTCTCTTGCATTCGCTTGCTATCAGTGATGACCACACCCTGCAACCGGATTTCTAATGTTAGCACGAAAATATACCTCAGAATAAGGGAATAGCAGGGAAAATAGGTGATAACTGAAGGAGAGGAGGAAAGTGGGGAAGGAGGGGAGGTAGAGGACTGAGATTTTGTATGGCCCAGGGGCCAAAAAAAAAATAAAAAATAAAAAAAAAAAAATAATAAAAAAAAACATTGTCGATGTCAAAAGTTGATTTTTTTTTTTCTGACTCTTAAGAGTCTTCCCGCAGTCCGCCGGGGGAACTCTTAAGAGTCTCCCCACAGTTCCCGGGTTAAAACAAGAATTTGACTAGCACTTGATAGGAATATTCCCATTCCTGCTATGGGAAATGTAATCGGTATATCAAAATGCTGACCTAAATAAATCATCTACATAATGTTGTTGTATTTCAAATGCTACCAAAACGACCTTTCAAGGACAAACCAATGCCGAGTTATCTTTGTTTGAATATATGTTTATTCAATAGCTGGCATAAGCATTAGCTAGTTTCCGACCATATGTACGTCTACATTTTGCTTGTAAAGACATTATAGAACACATGTTTACGACATTATAATCAGTTGAAAATAAAGTCCAGCTTCAATAACCTTAATTACCGTAAAAAAAGTATAGTGAACTGAATATATATCCGGTAACTACTTGCAATACAACTAAACCTTGTTGTGTGAAAAAATTATACAAATTTATCTAGATTAGTTTTCAACTTATTAGGCAAACACATAGAAACTATACAATATAAAATGTCTTTAACATGATGAAACACCCTTTTTACATACAAGGAATTATGCATTAATTCTATCTATCTATCTATATGCTCAGGCCCAATCCCTTATTTTTGGGGGTAGCCGACTCGAGACAGAGCAAGAACAGGGAAAACACAAAAACAACATAAAACAAAAAAATAAACACAGATAAAAAACACAAACTCTCACACATCCAGGTCACCCAGGAGAAGACCCAGAGACAAGGGTTACCAAGGTCGCTCCAGCACTCCCCCGGCCCCTGACCACCCGGAGAGGTTCCGATCTCGGCAGGCAGACATGCAGCGGAGCCAAAGCCACAAGCCCTCCCACCACACTTCCAGGCACACCCTTCATATTAATCGTCTCCCCGGGCCAGGCGCCTGATGGACTATTATCTAGTCCAACTTGCGCCCGACCCCTTACTCCAAATGACCACGTGTTCACTATTCACAAGCATTCTCATTCACTCCTGTCCACCACCACTTCCCCTGCCTGATCTATAGTCATTCCTCTGTCATCCAAAGCCTTTCTTACACAGTCTCTCCATCTCAATGGGGGTCTTCCTGCCCTTCTATCTCCCCTTGTACCTGACTCACATATTCTCTTTGTAAGCCTTTCATCTCCCATTCGTTCAACATGACCATACCAGCTCAGCACCCTTCTGTCCACTCTGGCTGACAAATGTTCTTGCTGCCCCACTCTCCTACGTATCTCTTCATTCCTCAATCTGTCTCCTACGAGTACTCCACACATACTCCTCAAGCAGCTCATCTCCATCACATCCAGCCCTCTTTTCTCCTTTTTCTTCAGAGCCCATGTCTCAGCCCCATACATCACTGTTGGCACAACAATTCCTTGATACAGTGCACTTTTTACTTTCACTCCGAGATTTCTCGTCTTCCACATACTTCCCATTGCTCCGAAAACCTTCCTTCCTTCACACACTCTCTGTTTTACCTCCACTTCCATACCTCCACTCCTGCTTATCGTTCCTCCTAGATATTTAAAGCACTCTACTTGTTCCAATATTTCCCCATCCATGCATTAATTACATTATAAAAAACAAATATGAATCATTCTTGATTATTTCACTTAAATTATTTCCTTTTCTTTTTATGTAGGTTGAGAATCTTCATAATTTTCAGTTTCGCTATGTTCCTCTACATATCCATCTATATCTCCTTCTTCATCTTCATCAAATGACCATTGATTATTGCACCCATGACCAGCACAATACCCACACATATATGTACACGGGAGTCCACTTCTCCGGCACTCGCAGTTCAGTTCACAACCTGCTCTACAATTACTTGTTATAAGATGAAGTAGGGAAGGTGGTACTGGCTCTTTAAGAGATGTAACTGGTCTCAATCGGTAATTTTCTAACTTCCAACCCCAGTCAGTGGGGTCTAGAGTAATCCCTTGCCACTGTTGCACTTGATGGAATGTACCATAAGAATGTTGGCGTGCTGCTGCTGATGTTGGGGGAAGTGTAGCTGTATCAAATTTGGCATGTACAGGCTGTTTAGCTATCGTCCTTAAGTATGTAAAGTACCTCTGTTTATCAAGACTACCATCTGGCTTTCCTCCATACATGACTAAACAAAATGCTTCTCCAGGAACAGCTATATCATCTGCAGAGGCCTGGAGGTCATTGAAAATTTGCATCTTGTGATGTAGTGCAGGATCTTTTATATTTTATAAGGAACCCTTTTCCCCTTGTGATACACAGTAGAGGTTGTATCGCAACCTGTTATTGCATGCAGGGAGAGCAAGCTGCCAGTCATGTCACCCATTTCACTTTGAATTCTCTTACTGCTTAATATTTTATTATATGTGCTTTATTTGCAGGGATCATCATTTTGATATCAGTCTGAGGTTTGGCAAGAACAATTAAGAGGACAAGAGGTTCAGTATCTTCCCCCACAATAACTGATTCATGCCCTAAATCTCTTATGTCAGTTGCTGTTGTTACTATCAATCTGTCAGCATCTGCCTGCCTGATGGACCTTACAACCAGCAGTTTCATATGTGGAGAGGAGTTTGATCAATCCCGCCTTGTTTTTGTATTCCCAAAGAATTCCTGCTGAGACACTGGGACTTGTATGTGACTTTCTACAGTAAAATCTCTAGATGATTGAGTTTCTCCTCGACAAAAGTGTTCTGATATTTTGTAATGTGAGTTTTCATATCCATCAAATACTACGTGAGCATTCCCGTACTTCTGTTTAATGAATGATGTATACTGAGAACATATCTGACTGAATGAAACAGGACATTGCCACACAACATGATGACAAAATTACCCACCACCTAAAGTATACACTGGTCCAGCTGGAGGAAAATTTTCATAGGCTGCCAATGCCTCAATCACTGGGACATGAGAAGATGTTGTTCCTTTACGCAAAGAAAAATCACCAAAGAGGGAAGGTAGTCGAGGTGAGAGTTTGTATGCCAGATATGATGCAAGGTCAGATTCACTTCTAGCGATGCATACATTCGATGGAATAAGTGGTTTGGCTTGATAATAGACGTCTGTGTATCTTTCATCTTAATTGATTTGTTACAGTTGACAATGACCTGATGTTGTTTCTTCGCTGCAGGTGAATATATCTGAATACTTTTCCTTCCATTGTCTTCATTGATGCTCTTCCAACTGCATAGGCATCATCACACTTTACTTTTTCATTGGTCACAATAGCACTCGACATGGAGGTTAGGAGAGGTATAGGTTGGTTGAATGGGTTGTGTATAGCTAGCCAATCTTTGAAGGTATTCATGTCAGTAAGATCACGAGTCTGCCGAGATTCACGAAGGTCAATATGCTGCTCTGAAGTGGTAGTAGTAACACCACTAACAGACTCAACAACATTGATGATACTGGCTGTTGCAGGCGTGGACTTAACCCACATAGCGATAACTGATGGTGTTATTCCATGTCCTCGGTGAGACCTCCAGTGTTTTGATGGAACGCTTGAGGACTTGCTCAATTGTCATATCAGTCCAGATCCCTGATCAGAACTTGTCAGATCTTCTAATTGTGAAATATCCTTGTGTTGTAAGCTTTTCAAACTCCTCTAGCTTCATGATTGTTTCCAGTTCATGCATTTGCTGTAGATACACTTGAGTCGACTTTTCATAATTCAGGTGTCCTGCTGCGTGCAAGTAGGGCAACATGAGTTTTAAACTGTACAGATGAAGAAACCAATCACCACAATGCTCTGCTCTTATAAAAAGTTTCACAATAGTAATACACTAAATTACTGTACCCATAGCTTTTCGGTTCTTCCACATGATTCAGCATCTTTAAGTTTCATTTCAAGATGATCCATGATGCCCTCTACAGCACTTTAGTTTACTGTTACCTCCAGAGTTTCAGTGTTGTGAAGCAATGACATGTAGCAGGTATGTAAGTCTTTCTTAAGAGTCTCGTTAACCGAAGATGACTCCAACAATAGTACTGCTACTGCAAGTTGAGCAAGGAAATGAGCTCGAAGACTCCTGGCATAAGCATGTCCAGTCATCATATGAACAACACTGTTCTTTGCATACACTGTCTCCCACAGTTCTTCAAGGCGACTTCCAGCCATTATGGTCCCTATAGCTCCTAAATATGACATAAGAAGATGAAACCCTCCAAGGCGAATAGTGGCACATGAAAGAGGGCTACTAGGACCAGCAGCAAGAACCATCTCACAAGCTTTCGAGTACAGTGGTTGGTCAAAGGTTACCATGATCGTAGACTGTCCACATTTTTCATCTTCTTCTGCAGCATTCAGGAGGCAAGTGTAAATCGTAGAAGGGTTGGTAGGATCAAGATTGACAAGGTATTTAAAGGTAGAATAGCTGATGTCTTGTAAGATGAGCTTTTACTGTATATTGCTCATCAATCCACTCCAATTCGAGCATGGGAGACCTTGAAGCCTTGCGCTACATATCCACAAAGTGTCAAGTCGATGGGCTATTTTTGCACTTTCAGGTTCTTGTACAAGTGTTTCTGTGTCTTCAGCAGTCAAAAGTGAATAGCCCGGTGTCATACGCGGATGGTACACAGTTAATTTGGCAAGTCCCTGAGTTGCTAATGCTTCAGTGTCAATTCTTTCAGTCCTGGGAATGGCTGTCTACATGAACTTGATCTGCCGGTGTCACACAATTGATTCCTTCCATTGAGTGGAATGTATTATGGCCATCTAAAGTTGCAACATTATAGTCAGCATTGTTATATACAAATTGGAATATGATTGTAGATCTACTACAGTTGATGGGTTCATTGCAACTGATGCTTCATACAGCAATATTTCTCTATATGGGCCACATAATCCTAGGTTAGAAACGATGTCAATTAGTACTTGTGACCCATACTTTCTGTGTAGATGAACACCCACACCAGTTTCTATAGGAGAGACAAATGATCTTGGACGAACAGCAGCAATGACAGCATGCTGTATACTGATTGACTTTCTTTGTATGTGACTATAATTTTCTTTCGGTTTCAAGATTCCATCAATTAACATACACAGAGAATCTGGAACAAGCTCACAATTTCCACAAATTACTTGCTCTGCTTAGGGGAATACCTGACAAATAGAATGCCTAAAAAATTAAAAATAAATAAAACATTAATGATCATACAGTGCTGAAAATCATATAGTATGTATTTACTGATTTGTCACATATACGCAAAAAAGTATGCCTGCAGATGTACAGTACATATATTCAAACAAAAAGATAACTCGGCACTGGTTTATCTTAGAAAGGTCGTTTTGGTGTCATTTGAAAGACTAAGAAAATTTTGCAGATGATTTATTTAGGTAAAAAATGTTAAAATACCAATTAGTTTGTCCATATCAGGAATGGAAATATTCCTATCAAGTGCCAGTAAAAAAAAATTTTTTTTTAAAAGGCCCATAATATCACACTGATGCATTTAGTACTGAAGATATTTATGTAAACAGCTTCTACAACTACCACAAAATAAAACAAATACGTATATATCATTTACCAATTTTTGTCTTTTACCCAATAGAAGCAATAAATGAGAATATTTTAAAATCCAAAATGGCCACCATTTTGTGGCTATAACTAGAAAATCTGTCACAGGAAGTTTTGGGATTTTTTGGATGAAGATAACACAGATGACCTCTACATATTCCCAAAGTCTCAGTTTGTCAATCTAAATTCTGAGGTTTGAGCTAAAATTTATCTAATTGTACTGTACTATATAGGCAAGGGCAGGTGGTTTCGAGGTCAACCCAAGGGTAAGTCAGGCAATGATGGCAGAGCCTCTCGCCTGACAGTGCCAACTTCTGAGTCAACCCCTTCCCTTCCAAAAAACTGAGTACCCACATGGCTCTCTCACTCCCAGGGCCCACCAAGGGTAAGCCGGATCCGAGAATAGCTCTGCCGAACCAGACCAATGTTGTCACTGGCGATTTCCGGGTGTGTTATCGGGCATGGCCCTGCAATACATGGGCAAGGACAGTTGTACACAAGAGCCTCTCTTGGCGTTGGATCCGGCGCCCTCATTTACGGCTACCAATAGAGTACAATCATGTTTCTTTGGAGGTAGAGAAACTGATCCAAGAGATGGTTTCAAAGCGTATAATTGTCCCAGTCAAGTCAGGCTACCCAGTGTTTACATTCCCGCTTTTTCTTGTGCCAAGGAGGGACAGCGATCAGATAAGGCCGGTCATAGACATGTCTTCTCTGAATCGCTACATTCACAATCAGTCATTCAAGATGCTGACTGTGAGTCAGATCAGGCTGACACTATCGCCGCAATGTTGGATGTGTTCCTGAGATCTAGCAGAGACCTATTGGCACGTCCCCACAAACAAGCTCTTTCAAAAGTACCTCGCCTTTTGGGAAGGGCACCAGACGCTTGTGATCCAAAGGATGCCCATTGGACTAAACCTGGCACCTTGCATTTTCACGAAGTTGGTCCGACAGGTTCTGCTACCATTGATGCTGAAGGGAATTACAATTCTATGGTATCTCGACGATTGGCTGGTGGTAGCAGATTCCCAAGACTTATGCCTGTAACATGTACAACTAGTGTACAACATGTTCAGATTCTGGGGTTCAAGGTGAACTTGGCAAAGTCTCAATTTGTTCCCGTCAGAGTCATCCAATGGATGGGTCTGCTTTGGGACACCGAACATTTGACCATAAGCTAGAGTGCAGACAACCGGCGGAGATTTCGCAGGAAACTCTTCCATTTTCTGCACAGTCTGAGTATCACACAGCGACTGGGGGAGTCCCTAGTCAGCTCACTCAATTGGATCCGTTTGACGGTGCTGTTGGGCTGTCTGAAGGTCAAGAGGTTGATCTTGGAGGGAAACAAGCATTTTCCTCTTTTGCCAGAGAAAAAGCTATCACCTATCCCAAATTAATCCGCAACCTACTGGCGTTCTGGGCGAAGCCAGAAATATTACACTCGACTGTGACATGGACAACTCCTCCTCCGAAAGTATGCATAGACACAGATACGTCTGGTACCCTGGGATGGGAGTGCCAGTCAAATCTCGGACATCAAGGTCTATAAGTTTCAATCAGGTTTCAGAGGCATGTACTCGACAGACTCCTGTCTCATCCATTTAACAGATCACATTCGTAATGAAATGTCTAAAGGTAACTACACCGGTATGGTTCTTCTTGACCTACAAAGAGCGTTTGACACAGTAGACCATAATATCCTATGTAATAAACTACAAGCAATGGGCATTGGGTCAGTGAACTGGTTTAAATCTTATCTTAGTGGTAGAACACAAAGAGTCAAAATTGATGATAATCTTTTCTGATCCTATGCCAATTAACTGTGGGGTCCTGCAGGGAAGCATCCTTGGTCCCTTACTCTTTCTCTGTTATGTGAACGACATGGAGCTGAGCGTATCGTGTAAATTATTACTGTATGCTGACGACAGTGTGCTTCTGGTTTCAGCAAAAGACCCAATAAGTATTGCCACCTCACTTTCCAAAGAACTAGAATCGTGTAGTGATTGGCTAGTGGACAATAGACTATCTCTTCACCTGGGCAAGACAGAAGCCATCTTATGTGGAACATAACGCAAACTGAAAGACATTGAGGGCTTCTCGGTCAACTGTAATGATATTCCCATAACAACAGTGTCACAAGTGAAATATCTCCGACTAAAACTGGACTCGACTCTGTCAGGTGAAACAATCTTGGAATCGATCCTGAGTAAATGTAGAGCACGTATTAAATACCTGTATAGACAGGTGGGATGCTAGCCAGCGGCGACCAAAAAGACCCTATGCCAAGCGCTAGTTCAATGTCATTTTGACTATTCTGTGTCATCCTGGTACTCTGCATCATCTAAATCAGCACAGCACAAGCTTCAGGTCACTCAAAATAAAATGGTTAGGTTCATGCTGAACCTAGGACCCAGATCGCATATTGGCCAGGAACAACTTCAGTCACTTGGTATGCTCAATGTCTCTGACAGGGCCAACAAATCAGACTCATAAATGCCTTCAAGATATTTGATGATAGGGCTAGTATTTAATGAGTAATTTTGTTAAAGCAAATGAGAGGATTGGACCACAATACAAGGAATAGGATGTATAATTTTACCGGTCCCGAGAATCCAAGGACAGGGTAAGCTAACATTCTTCTTCACTGCCATCAAAGACTGGAACAACCTACCCCAGTCAGTCCGTGAAAAGAGAACACTGTATTCCTTCAGACGTAGCTTGAAGGAGCACCTGAACCGGACAGCTGCGAGAAGGGAGCACCAAGCTTATGTCTACTACTAAATACGACATAAGAGATAGGCAAAACAAACTGAAATGATTACTGAAATATTTTGACCAGTCCAACTATAGAATGTAAGGTATCTTAACCCTTAACTGGCGGCGAGCAACATAAGTCGAGTGAAAGAAATTTGGACTATGTGGCGGCTCACAACATAAGTCGTGTGCCATTTTCAGCACGTAATGTTGCTGAGAGAGAGAGACAAATGGTGGCAGGAGAGTAGCGAGCGTATGACTGCTCCAGACCACCGCGGTGGACCAACTGACATGAATCCCACCCTCCTCCACCCTCTCACACTCGCTACACAGTGAATTATGTAGGGAAAGTACCGAATTACATGGTTTTTGCACTCGCGTTGCGCGATTGTTGCAAGAAAACTAGCGGTCATACAAGGATCGTTGGGGTGTCATTGGAAAGCTCTGTTTATGCCCTTTCAGGGATAGATACTTGTTTTACGCTCTGGGTCTTATTTAGGCATGAAAATTACCACGTAAACAACCCTATTTTGGGTAAAAACACCCGCTGGGCGGTACATATTAATTACCGCCTAGGCCGCTCGTTAGGTGTTAATATAACCCCCTAGAAATACTTTCTCTAAAGTATCTACTTTTTTTTGTCCTCCCTTTTTTTCCCAGCTAACCTAATCCCACGAGGACCCCCAATGGAAATACGCCTAGCGGCCTTATTGGGCTATCCTTAGTTGGAATTATGCAAAGCTGGTACATGTCATATTTGTAACATATTATGTGGTACCAACATTGTAAAATTCTAACTGAATAAATATTATTATTATTATTATTATTATTATTAATATTATTATTATTATTATTATTATTATTAAGGTCAGGGTTTATCGTCCAAGGACAACGACCTTCATATCAATGCAAAAGAACTGTTAGTCCCTCTCTCTTTTCTGCAAGATCACAGCTTAACTCTAGTGGGAAAGTCAGTGGCCTTCAGAATGGACTATCTGAATGCAGTAACATGCATTCAGAAGCAAGGTTTATTGAAATGTCGAATATTGCTAAGATTGTTGAAAGAGATCTTTCAGCTAGCCGAAAAGCTAGAGATATATCTCCACGCCACGTATCTGCCCAGAGTGGCGAACCTATGGGCAGATGCTCTGTCACGACGACAGAGCACCCTAGTGGAATGGTCCCTATCAAACTGTCTTTCAACAGATGATTGCTGGGCCATACCATCCACAAGTGGATTTGTTTGCATCAGAAGCGACATACAAGTTACCTCAGTTCCTCACTCGCTGGGTGAAAACCCCGGCGGGAGGACCAGACGCATTTCTGGTGGACTGGAACAAATGGAGTTCCATTTGTCTGTTTCCACCACCAGACGCATCTTTAATGTGCTAAGTAGTGTCACGGACCTATAGGCTCTGACTGTACGGGTTCACTTCCACCATTCAAACGCATCAACCAGTCTGAGATCGGGGTCGGGGCTTCAAGCAACCAAACCAACAGAGGCCCGAAACTTCGCATCCCAATATCCTTCTTACTTCTATCCCTCTCATTTTGGTCGAGCAGAGTTTCGAAGTCTCACTCAATAAATATGTAATTCAAATTAAAGTTCAATGCTATCTCTGCTCATGAACACCAGGGGGTGGATGTTTCTTTTCTGGTCACATTAAATCTACCGTAGTCAATGACGGGACGGGAATAATGAGTGGGGTCAGTGTTATCTTAGGCTTTCTCGGTGCAACGTTCTCGGGAATATCGCTTCCAGAAAGCGTTGTTTTAAAACTCCAGGAACTACCCCCCTTCGGTTTGACTACGGGAGATATCGTGACTATAACTTATATTTTGATTTTCTTTTTTGTTTTCATTTTGTATAAATTAAATATTTTGCATTAATATTAATTACCATTGTATTTGTTTTATTTTGTTTTATAACTTTAAATTATAATTATATAATACCTAATGGTTTTGTTATATTACTTAAATTTGATTTTATTATATTAACAAAAATTGTGTATTCTTTTCTTATCCATATATATTTATAGCTAATGATTAAATGAAGTGAGGAAGATTAACCCTATATAATATCCAGAAGACTACTTTGAAGTCTGATTAAAATACGAGAACAACTCTTAAATTAAAATATCATCTTAGTAATAAATATTAAAATACGAGAACTACTCTTAAAGAGACTTTACCTTAATACAAGTACTAAATTAATAAAAGTACTTATCCATACTGAACACCCTTAAACTAAAGTTCAGTCTTTGTGTTCAACCTAAAGGTCACCCTCTAGACTCCTTCGGGGCCAAATCTTTAACTAAGCTAGTTCCACTAGTCTCTCCAAACTTTGGGTTGTAACATATTGGGGGCCTGTCCGGGATCTTTTCTGATTAATCTCTGCACTTCATTATATGAATGGGGTTTTCTAATGTTCATAGTAAATTCATAAATTTAATTATTTATCTTTAAGTCACGATATCTTTAGCCTTAACTATTATATTACTCCTGATGCTTAAATACATTCCTTTCCCTTTAGTCGGTTTGTGCATTTTAGAGGTAATAGCTCAGGTTGGTCATAAGTTGGGGAAGTTCTGTGGTTTACGAGATAGTCAGGATCACTCGTCATCTCAAATCCTCATATTCATCCATGTTCATTAACACTAGGCAGACGGTGGTGGACATTGTGTATCCATCTCTTAATCTTTCATGTGACGAAATTAGCGTTTTCGCACATCGGTCACCTATCTGAGTCACCCCTCTTTAAGTAGAATCTCTTCAGAATAGGAATGACCAGTTAAACTCGTCTTTTATAGCAAATCAAAACTATAGGAGACCATCCACGATCACCTAACATATATCTGTAACTAGAAGTAGGATCTCCTAACGCACATAAATCTCATGCCTTCTTCCTTTAGTTTCGATATCAAGGGATCGTGTCTCACGAGGTTCACTAATGGTCAGGTTCTTGTCTGTCGTCCTTACTTATCAACCCTCCTGTTGTTGTCGACCATAGTTCGCTCAACAGGTGGGAGTTACTCACACTAATCATATTGATTTGGGATATTAGTGTCAACCTGACTATTAGGTAACCCGTCTCTACTAGGAATATCCCTAGTCCATATAGTATGCACTTGTTAATGGTTATCCAGGGTTAGTAATCTACCATTACCGGTAACTATAAAGCAAGTCCATATTAGTCAATATTGCCGTTCATTCCAGTCTTTATATTATACAACCAGTGAAGCTATAGTAACTCCATCCTCTATACATTAGCTGTCAGTCTAGTATAAATTGAGCGGTAATCTTCTCTAACCTCATCTAGTCCTAATTAAAATCAAAATGGCAAAGTTTAATGCTAAACAATTTTGTCGAGAGCCCTCTATAGACAAACTTAAAGGTCAGGTGATCTCCAAGGATGATTGGAAGTTTATAGCTTATTCCTTTGACATAAGCTATGAGAGTTCACACACTAAGGAAATCCTGAAAAACACAGTCATAGAAGAACTGACAAATAGAGAAATCTTACCTGCTGAAGCTGTAGATTCACTTACTCCCATGAGTAGTTCAATGATAATGGCTGATAATGATGAAGATTCCCAGAGTACCATACAGGAAAACTCCCAGGGGAAACACTCTCCATCTCCTGAGCCGTGGTCAGAAGACAGACTAGATTTTGAAAGGGAGAAGTTTCGGCAGCAGCTTCTGCACGAGGTTCAGGAGAAAGAGAAAGACAGACAGGAGAAAGAGAAAGATCGGCAACTAGAACTCTTGAAACTTGAGACACAACAACGGGAGAAAGAGAAAGACAGAGAACTAGAAATTGCTAAAATTCAAAACTTGGAAGAAACAAAACGCCTTAAAGAAGAGAAATTACAGTTGCAGAAGACCGAAATGGAAGCCCAGAAGCCAAGATTCCAACTATCTAAAAACATCTCCCTAGTACCACCCTTTGACGAGAGTGACCCAGAGAAATCTTTCTCCACGTTTGAGAAAACTGCTGAACACCTTAAATGGCCAAAAGAGGAATGGCCATGGCTTCTCCAACCCAAACTCGTAGGAAGAGCTCAGAAAACTTTCAATCACCTGGAGGACGTTAATGACTATGACTTTGTAAAGAGCGCTATATTAGATGCTTATGCTATCACCGCTGATCATTACCGTAGAACTTTTCGGAACTACATCAAGCCAGAAAAACATACATTTTTGGAGTTTGCCATGGATAAACTACGGATGCTTAAAAAATGGTTAGCTGCTAAAAAAGTTACCACCTTCACAGAGTTAGTTAACCTTGTTGTTCTAGAGGAGTGGAAGCGTAGGTTACCGCCCAGTATGCTAGTATATATAGAGGAGAAGGGAGTGAATGACCTTACCAAGGCTGCTCAATTAGCTGACAGCTATGCTTTAATCCATAGGGTTGTACCAAGCTATGATAGGACAAAAACCCCAAATGTGAGATTCTCCTCAAGCTATAACCCTGTGTCTAAAGTCATGTCGCAAACAAATGCTCCCAAAAGCCCATCTCAAAGTCAAGGAAAGTCTGAAGATTTCTGCTCATATTGTAAAAAGGCAGGGCATAACATCATGCAGTGTACACATCCTAAGTGTAAAACCTCTGCTGCATACAAACTCACACTTGCCACTTCTCAAAGACCTCAAAAACAAACAAAACCTTCTGGGGCACCTATAACATGTATACATACCCAGAATGCCTCTTCTGATCCTTTTTCTGCCTTTAAGGTACCTGGAACTGTCTCTCTTCCAGATGACCCACAGACTTACCCAGTTACCATCTTAAGAGACACTGGATCAGCCCAAAGCTTGTTGTGTAAGACTGCCTTGCCTTCAGTTGAGAACCACTACACTGGGGGAAAAGTTACACTTAAATCTTTAAGCTCTGGTCATACTGCAGACATGGCTGATATACAGATAGGCAGTGACCTGATCCAGGGGTCAGTTAGAGTAGCCGTCTTGGATACAGATCTTCCTATTCCGGGGGTAACTTTTCTTTTAGGAAATGACTTGGCTGGACATGGGATGATTCCTGACATGATAGTGAGAGACAAACCCATGTTATACAGTCCTACTGCAAAGCTAGATCAGGAGAAACCACATATTTTCCCGGTTTGCGCTGTCACCCGTTCACAAACTGCTGCAGTGTCTAATGACTCTCTCTCACCCTCAGGTCAGGATACCTTGTTCACCAAGATCATGTCTAGGGAAAACCTCATACAAGCTCAAGAGGCAGACACTTCACTTGCTAAGCTCAGGCACATTGCTGATGACAAACCCATAAATGGGAAAAACCCTAACATCTACTATCACAAAGGGGTCCTTATGCGTAGTTTTCACCCGCCTGATAGGCCTGACTCAGATACTTGGTCTATAGTACATCAGGTAATCATCCCTACCTCCATCAGATCTGCTGTAATGGGATTAGCTCATGACGGAAACTCTGGTCATTTGGGACAGAGAAATACATACAGAAAGATCCTAGCTCATTTCTTTTGGCCTAACATGAAAAAAGATGTAACCAAATTTGTAAAGTCTTGTCACACTTGCCAGATAGTAGGGAAGCCAAATGAGACCATCCCTAAAGCTCCACTTGCTCCTATCCCTGTCACTACAGAGCCCTTTGAGAAAATAGTAATTGATAGTGTAGGGCCTCTTCCCAAAACTAAGAAAGGGAACCAGTATCTACTTACCGTAATGTGTGCTGCAACTAGGTATCCTGAGGCTTTCCCTTTAAAAGATATCAAGGCTAAGACTATTGTGTCCCATCTGTTGCATCTTTTCACAAAAGTAGGCATTCCTAAAGAAATTCAGAGTGATCAGGGGTCAAATTTTACAAGTAACCTAATGAAAGCAGTACTGAGGGAGTTAGAGGTAGATAAGAAGATAGCCACTGCGTACAGACCTCAGACCCAGGGTTGCCTAGAACGCCATCATCAATCTCTGAAATCCATGATAAAAAGTTTTGTTTTGAGACTGAGAAAGAGTGGGATGCCAACATTGACTGGCTTCTTTTGCCGTTAGAGAGTGCCCTCAAGAGTCACTAGGATACTCCCCTTTTGAGTTGCTATATGGGCGTCAGATCAGAGGCCCTCTAAAGGTCTTGAAAGATTCTTGGTTTGTGGAAGTATCTGATCATCCTTCTCGCACAGTTTGCAGAGTACATAAATGAGTTAAAACTTCAGATGTCAAATGTAAGAGCGCTAGCACTGGCCAACCTTGAGAAGAGTCAGTCAAGAATGAAAACCCACTACGATCGCAAGTCTGAAAGTAGAACATTTAGTCCTGGAGACAAAGTCCTTCTCTTCTTGCCCATTCCTGGTAGTCCATTAAAAAGAAATTTATGTGGACCATATGTAGTGTCTCACAAACTTTCCAAGCTACACTACGTTGTTCGCACTCCTGATCGAAGGAAGGATCAAAGGATTGTTCACTTAAACCAGATGAAGGCGTACATAGAAAGGCCGCTTGAGGAGAATACCCCAATACTAGCTGTAAATACTGTACCACATTCTGTACCAGACTCGTGGGAATTGCAAAAGGTAGGAGACTCTGATGTGATTGAGTTTGGTGATCTTCCTTCACCTGATGGAAGCCCAAAGAACAGCGAACTATTATGTACCTTAGATCAATATTTGTCGGACATGTCGCCATCACGTAGAGATGATCTTAGGAAATTGCTTGTAAGTTACCCTTCAGTCACATTGGATGTCCCTGGCTTTTGCAAGGACCATCATCACGATGTTATCTTGACCTCACCAGAAGTAAGACCTATCAAACAATCACCATACAGACTTAACCCTCAGAAGCAAGAGATCATGAGAAAGGAAATTGACTTTATGTTGGAGAAGTCCTTAGTGGAACCAAGTCATTCCCCTTGGGCGTCACCCTCTTTATTAGTCCCAAAACCAGACGGTAGTAGTAGGCTGTGTACTGATTACAGGAAAGTAAATGCGGTGACAGTCCCTGATGCATATCCACTACCTAGAATTGATGACCTAATAAAGTAGGGGCTGCTAAGGTAGTATCAACCATTGACTTGCAGAAGGGGTATTACCAAATTGGGATGACCGATAGAGCTAAAATCATCTCGGCTTTCACCACTCCTTTTGGGCTCTTCCAATATAGAGTCATGCCTTTTGGCATGATGAATGCTCCTGCCACATTTCAAAGGGTCATGTCATATACTATTCAGGATTTAGAAGGTGTAGACACTTACTTAGATGACATCGTGATTATTTCAGATACTTGGGAGGATCATCTTTCCAGACTGGACGGGCTGATGGAGCGCTTGGCTGCTGCTGGATTCACCATCAACCTAGCCAAGTCCTGCTTTGGACGTGGATCAGTGACCTACCTTGGCCATGTGGTGGGTCAGGGTACTGCACGTCCCAAGGAAGCTAACGTGGAGACCATCACCGCCTTTCCCCAGCCATCTGACCGCAAATCCATCATGCGGTTTTTAGGGATGTGCGGATTCTACCGCAGATTCTGTCCGAAACTTTGCAGCCATAATCGGCGCCCCTCTCAGATCTTACAAGCCCAAAACTTAAGTTCGTCTGGACCCCCACCTGTACTGCTGCCTTTGACCAACTGAAGTGCCTCCTTTCATCCTACCCGGTACTTCATGCTCCTGATTCCGCATTGCCTTACCATCTTCAGGTTGATGCGAGTGATAGAGGAGTCGGGGCAGTACTTCTGCAACCAGATAAGACAACTGGCGTCCTACATCCTGTCTCGTACTTCTCCGCCAAACTGAAGAGACACCAGAGGAGTTATTCCACAGTGGAGAAGGAGTGCTTGGCGATGGTATCAGCGGTGAAGAAGTTCGAATGTTATCTCCCTCAGCACTCTCCACCAATCATCATCCATACTGACCACAACCCTCTTACTTTTCTGCACAAGATGAAGAACAACAACCAACGACTTCTCCGGTGGGCTCTAAAGTTACAGGAGTACCATCTCATTGTTCGCCATATTCGTGGGGTAGACAATCGGATTGCAGACGCCTTGTCAAGAGATCTTCCGCCTACAGCGAGCTATTCCTCCTCTCGCTACCTAGTCCTCTTCGCTCCCCTTCGAGGACTTTAAGGGGGGAGGTGTCACGGACCTATAGGCTCTGACTGTACGGGTTCACTTCCACCATTCAAACGCATCAACCAGTCTGAGATCGGGGTCGGGGCTTCAAGCAACCAAACCAACAGAGGCCCGAAACTTCGCATCCCAATATCCTTCTTACTTCTATCCCTCTCATTTTGGTCGAGCAGAGTTTCGAAGTCTCACTCAATAAATATGTAATTCAAATTAAAGTTCAATGCTATCTCTGCTCATGACACCAGGGGGTGGATGTTTCTTTTCTGGTCACATTAAATCTACCGTAGTCAATGACGGGACGGGAATAATGAGTGGGGTCAGTGTTATCTTAGGCTTTCTCGGTGCAACGTTCTCGGGAATATCGCTTCCAGAAAACGTTGTTTTAAAACTCCAGGAACTACCCCCCTTCGGTTTGACTACGGGAGATATCGTGACTATAACTTATATTTTGATTTTCTTTTTTGTTTTCATTTTGTATAAATTAAATATTTTGCATTAATATTAATTACCATTGTATTTGTTTTATTTTGTTTTATAACTTTAAATTATAATTATATAATACCTAATGGTTTTGTTATATTACTTAAATTTGATTTTATTATATTAACAAAAATTGTGTATTCTTTTCTTATCCATATATATTTATACCCTAATGATTAAATGAAGTGAGGAAGATTAACCCTATATAATATCCAGAAGACTACTTTGAAGTCTGATTAAAATACGAGAACAACTCTTAAATTAAAATATCATCTTAGTAATAAATATTAAAATACGAGAACTACTCTTAAAGAGACTTTACCTTAATACAAGTACTAAATTAATAAAAGTACTTATCCATACTGAACACCCTTAAACTAAAGTTCAGTCTTTGTGTTCAACCTAAAGGTCACCCTCTAGACTCCTTCGGGGCCGAATCTTTAACTAAGCTAGTTCCACTAGTCTCTCCAAACTTTGGGTTGTAACAGTAGTTTACAAACTACGCAGTTATCGTGGCACAGTTATGATGATCGCGCCCCTGTGGTTGGTCCAGGTTTGGCATCGTCAATTGAAGACATGGTGTGAGAACCCGGTGTCGCTCCTGATCTCGTATTTCCACTTAGACACAATTGGAAACCTCAAGATCTCGCTAACTTTCACCTTGTGGACATTCAGAAGGCAAAATGGCTAGCTAAGTACGGGGAGAGCATGACTCAAAAATTGATTAATCAATATGCCTCCTCTATTCAAAGACAGTACCAATCTCACTGGAAGGCTATTAGTACTTGGATTGTAGAAACGAAACTAACCAACAAGAGTCCTCAGTGTCTCTAATTTTTAAGTATCTAGATTATCTGTTCGAACAGAGATCTTTGTCAGTGGTAACATTAAAGAATCACCTCACGGCGCTCAGGAATCCCTTCTTTTATTTAACGGGACTTACGATCCCTGAGGCGGAGGAGAAGGGGTTCATGCGTGCATACTTCCAGCTCCGACCACCATCGCGAAAGCTCATGCCCACCTGGTCACTAGATCAGACACTTTCCATGTTAAACTCTCAGAAATATAATCGTAACCTGACTTTGGACTTACTGTTAAGGAGAGTGGTGTTCCTAATGGCCTTGGCCATGTGTCACAGGGTCTCTGAGCTGGCCGCGATGAGTAGCGAACCAACTTGTCTCAGGTTCTCTCAGCAGAATATGAGCGTACATATTGTGCTAACGCCCCAATTTATTGCAAAAAATTAACATGTTGATCATGTTTTCACTGAATTTGAAGTGCCAGCTCTCAAACGCAGCGACTCTCATCATTTGTTATGCCGGTTAAGTCACTATTACTCTATGTGAGGGCTTCACGGCTGGCTCAGGCTGGGGCTCTGTAGGTTACACGGACAGCTACACGCCTCAGAAAGCGACAGCTAGCGGCTTTACTTGTGGAAGTAATTAGAGAAAGTAATCCTGGTGCTATTGGGCGAGCACACGATTTACGAAAATGGACAGCTTCTCTCAGATTTCTAAAAAAGTACTCACTGGATGATATTCAACAGACCAATTTATGACCCTCTAATCACACGTTTCTGACACGCTACCTGTGTTTAAACTTAACTAAACCTTGTGTACAATGTATAACTTTACGGCAGAATGTCTAGTTATTTCATTGGTGCTCTTTTTAAGGAAAAAGGGGGGAGGGTGGATAGGTAGACACCTCTTTCCTGTCTTATGTATGTGATATAGTTAAGTATAAATATTCAGTATAAGCATTATTCCATGTTATCATGACCTAAAAGTCTAGTCGAAGGATGCATTTATATTTGTGTACTCTTTATTTGTGTAATATAATGTACATATTTATTTTTGTTATACATATGCTCTATAGCGAGTATATGTCTGTGCATTTGACCATTGCCTCTATAAAGGCTTAGGTCTAGTACACAACGGGTGTAATTTTAAGAACGCCAGCTGCACATTATTTTTCAATAAACCATAGATCTGTTTTTTACATAGCGTATTTCACTCAACTGTGTTGGTATAATTTGTTAGTGGTTCTAATATTCAGAATGAATGTCCCCCTCCAGACTTGTGATATCAGGCATTTCGTCATTGATGGAGGGGCCACTAATAAATTATAGGTTTGAGTCCCGAAGGGAAGAATAAAAATCTAATATTTAGTATTGGCCTCGGAATCATTGACGATTCCGGCCCTCCCATCCATCCCCTTCATCTTATGTCTTAGAGAGTCTTGGTATATCAGTAGAGGCGGAATAGCAGTGAGCTAGCTTTGGGAACGCCACTGTGAACATCAGGCTGACGGGAAGCGTAGTGCTGGTGAGATC
Source organism: Paralithodes platypus (assembly GCA_032716605.1). Taxonomy (NCBI): domain Eukaryota; kingdom Metazoa; phylum Arthropoda; class Malacostraca; order Decapoda; family Lithodidae; genus Paralithodes; species Paralithodes platypus. The sequence goes on along the minus strand of CM064557.1, from coordinate 15,316,939 downwards.
TGGTTAATTATTTTACTATTATTTTATTTTATTTTTTACTGGTTTTGTTTCAGTAGTGCCACATCCGCATTATACATGGAAGAGTCTGTGAGTATTTTGAGCGTTCGCTCACGATGATATGGATTTTCTGCTCCATTTGAAATGGCAAGCCATGAGTTCAAAAATAGCCATAGCTTAAGTAAGGCATTTTGAAGGATATGGATAAAACAGTGGTGGAACGAAAGGCACTGATTGATTATTTATGTGTGGATGAACGGATGAAGACATCTGTGCTGGATGCTAGGGTGTATAGGGGTATTGGAGGGGGTCTGTCTGATCATTATGTAGTAGTAGCTAAAATTAGGATACAAAAGAAGTGGGTGAGGAGAGCTGGAGGGAGGCGAGAGGAGGGTGGAATGGCGATGAGGGTGGAGCGGCTGCAGGAGGAGGAAATCAGGGAGGAGTACAGGAGAGCAGTAGAAAGACGACTAGGTGGGTTCGACCTGGAGGATATGGAGGAAGTGGAGGAGATGAGCTAGGTGTTTAGGGAAGAGGTCTGTGCAGCATGTGAAGAGGTGTGTGGAGTATGGAGAAGAGGGAGGGGAGTGAAAGGTACAGCATGGTGGACAGAAAGGTAAAACTAGCTGTGGAGGACAAGAAGAGAGCGTATAGAGAGTGGTTGAGTAGTAGAGGGAATGATGATTTGGAAAGTCAGAAACGAGCGAGGTACGTGGAGAGAAAGAGAGTGGTGAAGAGAGTAGTGAAGGAAAGTAAAAGAAGAGTTGATGAGGAATTTGGAAGGAATCTGAGTGTAAAATGGAGGGAGTGTAAGAAACTGTTCTGGAAAGAAGTCAAGAAAGTTAGGGAAGGCAGCAAGGGAAACAGTAAGGGTGTGAAAGATAAGAATGGGAGAATGCTAGCCGAGAAGCAAGAGAGAGTCGAAAGATAAGGGGGAGTACTTCAACGAGTTGCTAAATGTAAGGAATGAAGCTCCAACAAACATAGTTGGATGGGGTATGGGAGAGAGAAGAGGAGAAGTAGTGGAGGAGGAGGTGGGGATCAGGAGGTCAGAAGTGTGGGAAGCCATGAAAAGAGTGCAGTTGGGGAAAGCACCAGGAACAGATGGAGTGTGTGGGGAAATGTTGAGGTATGGTGGTGAGATAGTGATCGAATGGGTATGGAAAATGTGCAAACTAGCATGGGAGAAGGGGAGCACACCTGATGACTGGAAGACTGGCATAATAGTCCCCCTATATAAGGGTAAAGGTGAAAGAGGAGTGTGTGGTAACCACCGAGGAATAAGTCTTCTAAGCGTAGTAGGGAAGGTGTACAGTAGGGTAGTGATTGAGAGAGTGAGAGTGAGAACGGAGAAATGGATAGGCGACGACCATGGTGGTTTTAGGAAGGGAAGAGGATGTGTAGATCAGATTTTTACCCTGAATTGTGTTGTGGAGAAATATCTGGAGAAACAACAAAAGGTGTATGTTGCCTTTATGGATTTGGAGAAGGCCTATGACAGAGTGGATAGAGAAGGTATGTGGAAAGTACTTAGAATATACGGAGCAGATGGCAAGTTGCTGAAAGCAGTGAAGAGCATGTAGGAGGGTGCAAAGGCGGCAGTACTTGTGGAGAATGAGCAGAGCGAGTTCTTTGACCTGAATGTTGGGTTGAAACAGGTGTGTGTGATGTCCCTGTGGTTGTTTACTGTATATATGGATTGAGTCATGAAAGAAATACAAGGAAGAGCAGTGGATGTTGGTGTGGCGCTTATAAGTGAGGGAAATGAGTGGAAGCTACCTGTACTGCTGTTTGCTGATTTTATAGTTCTGATGAGTGACAATGAATGGGAGTTGCAGGGTCTGGTAAATGTGTTTGAAACAGTGTGCGAAAAACGGAATCTGAAGGTAAATGCAGAGAAGAGCAAGGTTATGGTCTTCGAAAGGGGTGAAGCCACAGAGTGTGAGGTGAAGTTGAACGGTCAGGCTATGGAGATTGTCAGCTCATTTAAGTATCTGGGCAGTCTGTTGAGTAAAGATGGGACTATGTATGAAGCCACAGAGTGTGAGGTGAAGTTGAACGGTCAGGCTATGGAGATTGTCAGCTCATTTAAGTATCTGGGCAGTGTGTTGAGTAATGATGGGACTATGGATGAAGAAGTGCGGGAGAGGGTGCAACAGGGGAAGAGGGTTGTAGGAACGTTGAAAGCAGTAACAAGAAATAGGGTGGTCAGCATGGAAGTGAAGAAGTCCTTGCATGACAGTGTTGTAATCCCGATACTAACTTACTGAAGCGAAGCATGGACGTTCGGGAAGAGACTCAGACCAAGAGTGAGAGGGGTGGAAATGAGTTACTTGAGAAGTGTGTGCGGAGTTACATGGAGGGATAGACAGACGAATGAGGAAGTAAGAAGGAGGTGTGGTGTGGAGGTAGATGTGCTGGAAAGTGTGAAAAGGAACAACTTGAGATGGTTCGGCCATATGGAACGTATGGAACGCGAGAGAATGACTAAGAGGGTGTACGAGAGCGAGGTGGAAGGACAGAGAGGGAGAGGTGCACCGAAGGAGAGGTGGAAGGCTGTATGAAGGTGGTGCTGGTTGGGAGGAGGGGCATCGACTGACTGGGGACAGAGGTGCATGGGAGCGGTTCGTTCGTGTCAACCCCTTCGGGGATCACGGCGTCAGGCAATAGATAGATAGATAAATGTATATTGTGATGTCATAAAGTTCGGGTTCATACTTTGGGAATGGGGATATGTGAACGTTGCACCATTTTGACTTATTGATTGTTTTTTCTATTACACAAGCATATCACATTCCATTTTATTTGTGTTTAGAACCACCGCTATCCACCAGTGTTATTCTGTGAAAAAACAGGTAGTTTAGGGTCACCAAACGGTAAGAACAGGGTATTCAATATACATGACAAAATAAAGACAAGGCAAAGCATACATCAAAACAGGAAATGTTTTTTTGTTTAATACACAAGAACAATATCTAAGTATGTGGTAAAAATATCTTGACTCTGGTTTCCTAAGTGAAACCAATAGAGGAGACAATAATAATTTCACAGGTAATTAGCTGAAGTATGCAAATATATATGGGTCGTCTCTGGGTCTTCTCCTGGGTGACCTGGATGTGTGTGAGTTTGTGCTTTTTATCTGTGTTTATTTGTTGTTTTATGTTGTTTTTGTGTTTTCCCTGTTCTTGCTCTGTCTTGAGTCGGCTACCCCCAAAATGGGGATTGGGCCTGAGCATATAGATAGATAGATAGATAGATGCAAATATGAACTTATGCTTTACACAATATTGTAATAATTAATTACACATAAAGTTAGGAACTTATATGAATATTAGAATAATGATTAACATTGAAAATAGTCTTCGGGAGACTCCGTATTAATTTTTTGTTTTAAAGAGTGAACGAATAGGTATGCACAAGTGTTCAGAACTATCAGAGAATTGGGAGCGCTCGTTTTCTAAGTGACTTTAACACAGGGTACTTACGGTATATAGACTATGCCCCACATGCTTCCTGCTTGTCGTAAGAGGCGACTAAAGAGGTTGGTTGGTTGGGCTTGTGACCCTCTACCCAGGAAAAACATACAGCAACGAGAAACGATAGAATAGCTTATGAGACGGAGGGCCCTACTGTTGATGACCACCAACCGGCCAATAATTGATTTCGGATTGCATCCTGGAATGTGAGAGGCGTGAATTGTGGTACAAAAGAGAGAGAGGTTCAGGGACTACTATAGCGAATGCCAGGCTGGATGTACGCGGAATGACTGAGAACAATTGGAAGGGTATAGGTGTGAAAGAATGGGAGTGTGGAATGGGTTTGTGTGCTGGAGTGAATAAGAATGAGAGAGCGAAAGGTGTGTGTTTGTTAGTAAGTAACAAGTGGAAGGATCGTGTATAGGAGTATGGTTCTGTGGGTGCAAGGATTGTGTGAAAGAGAATGAAAGTGGGAATACAAACATGGGTAGTTGTGTGTGAGTATGCGCCTACAGAAGATAAAGCAGAAAGAGGGAAAGAGGAGTTTTGGGTAAGTGTTGAGACGTTTTGAGCAGTGCGTTCATGTAGATATGAGGTAAACACATCAATGAAATAATTTTGCATTACATTAACTATCTTACGTTCGGTTAAGTTTACTGGAAAATTATTACTACTACGCACTATTACCACTATACACCATTACGCACTTTCAAGTGCTAATTTTACTACCATGAAACAATACAACTATGTTATCACTCTGTTTTAGCCCACAATAATCACCTCTACATGCAATGTATTGTACACCCAAAGATAGAGCAAGACCCATACTATTATAAAATCGGAAAAATATCCTATAAAATATCCTATAAAATCAAATTATCACACTGAAATCAAATTATCACACTGAAATCAAATTATCACACTGAAATCAAATTATCACACTGAAATCAAATTATCACACTGAAATCGATATATAGGAAATATTTCATCGTTTCTCTGAGTTTACACCGTTTAATTTTGTTTTAAGATGAGAAGAATTTGTTACTCTCATTTCAAATGTATCTACAGAATATGTATATCATCAATAGCTGTCTTTATATGAATATAATAAAAATTGGTACTTGTCAAATATGACTTATGCATGCATAACCAAACGATTTTCAACAACAAGAATTACAATCTATTATATCTCAATAGAAAGAGGCAAAGCCAATAGGCCTATACAATATTACATTATCAAAACCCACAAAACAAAATATTATTCATCAATAAAAAATATATGGAATAGTTTTGTTCTGTTTTTTCAATATCTATCGACCGCACCGTCGTAAATGTAAGTTTTCAGTTATGACAATAGGTTTATATTTATAAATGACAAGCATTTTGTCCACTTTTCAAAAAATCCAATCAGAATTACTCCATCATCAATAGTTTTATATATGAATATCATTATTATATTTTTGCACCAAACAACTTTACTTCTAAACGCAATTAATGAAATCAACAAAACATGTGGCACTCCAAGGGTTCGAACCTAGGATACTCACATCAAAATTCCGCGCATTTATGTATTACGCTATCAAGACAAGTGTATTCCCTCGCGTTTCTCGGAATCTTATGGTTGTAAATCATTCTTGGTTTATTTTGTTGTAAGATGTTTTAGAGCTATTAATGATAGTGATATGCATAGTTCATGGTATGAGGAAGTGAACAAAACAAACCAGAAGTTATTACTCCAAATATGTGATTATATATGATTATACATATATAAATAGGCATTCATCGGACATGAATTGTAGCAATGGTAACGGTTTTATATTCAAACAAGTTATACGGTACACTGATATTAGCTTCCACTATATATATATGATAACAAAAATCAATTCTAACTTACACTAGACTATCATAATATCGATTTCGTGGGTTTAGGAGTACAGATAGGAAGGTCGAAGAGAGTATTAATGTTGTGAAGGATCTGGAAAATTGGAAGAGTGAAACGGAGAAATGGAAAGGGGACATTGGTGAGAAAATCAAGGTATTGTGCGAACTATGTGGTGCGTCGGGGGGGGGGGTGGGAGGGGGGGGGGGGCATGGAATAGGCCTAGGCTTAGTGAAGCAAGCGAATGTGGACCTATTTCGGAAGCTAATACCAACCTAGAGATGATATTAAAAAGGGTAGAGGAATTGGGAGCAGAGAATGTGGCATTAAAGGAGCAGCTGATGGAATACGAAGGACGATTCAAGGAAGTGAAGGAGTCAACTGCATGGACGGTGGTAGGTGAAGGAGTCAACTGCATGGACGGTGGTAGGTGAAGGAGTCAACTGCATGGACGGTGGTAGGTGAAGGAGTCAACTGCATGGACGGTGGTAGGTGAAGGAGTCAACTGCATGGACGGTGGTAGGTGAAGGAGTCAACTGCATGGACGGTGGTAGGTGAAGGAGTCAACTGCATGGACGGTGGTAGGTGAAGGAGTCAACTGCATGGACGGTGGTAGGTGAAGGAGTCAACTGCATGGACGGTGGTAGGTGAAGGAGTCAACTGCATGGACGGTGGTAGGTGAAGGAGTCAACTGCATGGACGGTGGTAGGTGAAGGAGTCAACTGCATGGACGGTGGTAGGTGAAGGAGTCAACTGCATGGACGGTGGTAGGTGAAGGAGTCAACTGCATGGACGGTGGTAGGTGAAGGAGTCAACTGCATGGACGGTGGTAGGTGAAGGAGTCAACTGCATGGACGGTGGTAGGTGAAGGAGTCAACTGCATGGACGGTGGTAGGTGAAGGAGTCAACTGCATGGACGGTGGTAGGTGAAGGAGTCAACTGCATGGACGGTGGTAGGTGAAGGAGTCAACTGCATGGACGGTGGTAGGTGAAGGAGTCAACTGCATGGACGGTGGTAGGTGAAGGAGTCAACTGCATGGACGGTGGTAGGTGAAGGAGTCAACTGCATGGACGGTGGTAGGTGAAGGAGTCAACTGCATGGACGGTGGTAGGTGAAGGAGTCAACTGCATGGACGGTGGTAGGTGAAGGAGTCAACTGCATGGACGGTGGTAGGTGAAGGAGTCAACTGCATGGACGGTGGTAGGTGAAGGAGTCAACTGCATGGACGGTGGTAGGTGAAGGAGTCAACTGCATGGACGGTGGTAGGTGAAGGAGTCAACTGCATGGACGGTGGTAGGTGAAGGAGTCAACTGCATGGACGGTGGTAGGTGAAGGAGTCAACTGCATGGACGGTGGTAGGTGAAGGAGTCAACTGCATGGACGGTGGTAGGTGAAGGAGTCAACTGCATGGACGGTGGTAGGTGAAGGATTCAACTGCATGGTCAGTGGAAGGTGAAGGAGTCAATTGCATCTACGGTGGTAGGTGAAGGTCAACTGCATGGACGGTGGTAGGTGAAGGAGTCAACTGCATGGACGGTGGTAGGTGAAGGAGTCACTGCATGGACGTGGTAGGTGAAGGAGTCAACTGCATGGACGTGGTAGGTGAAGGAGTCAACTGCATGGACGGTGGTAGGTGAAGGAGTCAACTGCATGGACGGTGGTAGGTGGAGTCAACTGCATGGACGGTGGTAGGTGAAGGAGTCAACTGCATGGACGGTGGTAGGTGAAGGAGTCAACTGCATGGACGGTGGTAGGTGAAGGAGTCAACTGCATGGACGGTGGTAGGTGAAGGAGTCAACTGCATGGACGGTGGTAGGTGAAGGAGTCAACTGCATGGACGGTGGTAGTGAAGGAGTCAACTGCATGGACGGTGGTAGGTGAAGGAGTCAACTGCATGGACGGTGTAGGTGAACAAGTTAAGGAGGAAATTGTGAAAGAACAAAAGGAGGAAATGAATAAGACCAAAAAAAGTTTTGAGAGTGCAGTCGTTGGTGTCATGAAGAACAAGGAGAGTGTCGTGAGGGAGGCCATGGACAGGGATAGAGGTGTAATCATGCATGGAGATATAGAGGCTCATATGAATGATAATGGAGTGAGAAAAGTGAGAGATATGGAGAATGTGAAGGAGGTCATGAAAGGTGTGGATGTAGATGGATGTGGATGGGATGGGCAGGTGGAGGAAGTCAGTAGGATAGGTAGATATAGAAGGGGGGAGATGAGACCTATAAGGGTACAGTTTAAAACCAGGGCAGTGGTAGAGACAGTGACAAATTTTAGTTGGAGACTAAACACAAATGAAGAACTAAAATATATAATATTAAAGAAGGATTTGAGCATAGAACAAAGACAAAAAATAAAGGAACAACAGGAAAAGGCTGATGAGGAAAATGGAAAGTTGGGTGAGGAGGATAAGAAGAAGTTTTTCTGGAGAGTGACGGACGGGAAATTGAGGAAGTGGTTTATACGAATAGAAGGGAGAAGGAGAGCTGGGAGTGAAGAGAATGTGACAGAAGTTGTGGCAGAGGTGGAGAGCAGGGTGGAAGCGTCTCGGGGAGAGACAGGAGAAGAAGCTGCAGACCCAGGACCAGTAGTGTTAGGGGGGGAGTAGGGCACGGACAGGAGGAGCGGGATGATGTAGCTGCTGAAGGAATGGTAGAAAGATTAAGGATTATGTTTAGTAATGTTGATGTGTTTACCCAGGACAAGAACAGAGAACTGATATGTAGGTTGCAGAATGAAGAGGAAAAACCTGATGTCATAACCTTACAAGAAGTAAGACCAAAAAATGCTAGAGTTGAGAGGGAACTGGTGGAGTATAGTTTGGAGGGTTTGGAGTTGTATGAGAGGAATGCTATTAGAGCAGAGGTTGGAAGAGGACTGTTTATTTATGTAAGAAAAGAGCTCAAGGTAAATGAGGTGGATATGAGACAGCAGTTTTGTGAGTATTTGTGTATTAAAGTAAAATGTACAAGAGGGTCAATTCTAATTTGCCTCTATATATAGAAGCCCAAATAATAGTAGGGAAGAGGATGATAACCTACTGAAAGCAATGCAGGAAATAGATAATAGAGAGAACAAATATAAGATTTTGATTGGAGATTTCAATTTGCCAAGGATCAACTGGGCAAATTGTACTACTCCAGCGGGAAAGTGTAGCCTGGAAAACAAGTTTATAGAGAAAGTAAGAGATTGTTTTTTAACGCAACATATTACAGAGATGGGAAGCAGGGGAGTGTACTTGATTTAATTTTTAGCAATGAGGAGGATATAGTGGAACATGTCAATGTGGATAGCCCTATAGGTCGTAGTGACCATGCCTGTATAAGTTTTAGTTGCAATATTAAAACAGAGAGGGATAATAGAAGCAATACAAAAATATACATGTATGACAGAGCAGATTATGAGCTGCTGAGAAGGTGTCTGGACATTGACTGGGAGGAATACTTGAACGGTGAAGACGCTGAAGGAATGTGGAGGAAGTTTAGAGTCAAACTGGAGGATGTTATATCCAAATGTGTACCAGTAAGGGAATATAAGGATAAAACAAAATTGAGGAAAAGAACGAATCCAGAATTACCAATGAAAAGAAAGCTGTGGACTTTGATAAGAAGAAAGAAACGATTGTGGGATAGATTAAAAAGAGTAAAAAAAGAACAGGGGGTCTAGTACAGAAGCTAAAGTAGTGGATTTGGAACGTAGACAGATACACAATAAAATAAGATGGGAGACAAGGAGGGGGGTAAAGGAAAGGGAGAGAGAGATTACAAGAAAAGTGAAGGATAATCCAAAAATATTCTGGAAGTACATTCAGGAAAAGTTAACAAGAAGAGTAGGGATCCCAGAGCTGGTAGGGGGGTTGGATGATGGGAGTAGAGCGGAGACGGATAAGGAGAAAGCAGAGGTGCTGGGGAAATACTTGGGGGGGGGGGGGGGGGGGGTACTAACAGTAGAGTCGGATGATGCAGTGCCAAATATTCCCATCAAACAGGCACCTGCACTATAACTAATAGAGTTTTCCCATGCTAGAATAAAAAGGGCTATAGAAAAAATGAACAGAAGTAAGTCCCCGGGACCGGATGGGATCATAAAGGAAGGAGGTGAGATGTTAGTAGAGCCATTGAAAATGTTATTTGAGGTATCGTTTAATACAGGACAAATCCCGATGGACTGGAGAGAGGCGAACATAACAGCTATATTTAAGAAGCGAAAGAGAAATGACCCAGGAAATTATAGACCAGTCAGTTTGACAAGTGTTGTGTGTAAACTAATGGAAA
>CM064557.1:15247312-15302312 GCA_032716605.1 Paralithodes platypus | reverse complement strand
AGGAGTGGAACTGTGTTGAAAGGCAGGTGACTCGCAATCGCCGTACGAGATGGAGCTCTGAGGGAGCTCAGAAGAACACTGATTGTTGTAATAGCGATAGAAGAGTGAAAAAGATGCAACATTGCAGCATGTAGAAAGAGATTATAGAGAACTGTTAAGAGGAGGCGAGTTGATGAGGCAAGATGCTTTTGACTCTACTCTTTCGAGAAGTGTGGCGAGAAATGCGGCGAGTAAGAGACATGAGGGGCGTCTCGTTAGACAACTTCAAGAGAGCCCTCGATGTCGAACTGCAAAAAGTGCCAGACGAGCCCATCTTCGCAGGGGAGCGTGCTGCCACTTCAAACAGTCTGCTGCACCAAATCACCACCCAGAACGAGGGGCGGCGTGCTCCTCGGTGCCGCTAGAAGTGTGGCGAACTCATAACAAGGTAAGGGTGGAACCTCCCCACACATGCGAACAATACTCGATACACAGAGCAAGAAGATGTGCAGGGGGTGAAGAACCCACAGAGACGGTTGAGCACACATAACTTCTGGGAAGCTGTTGTAGCAAGAGGGGTAATATGATCATTCCAAGTAAGGTTGAATGAAAAAGATACACCAAGAATATTGAGAGAAGATGAAGGGTTGATTAGTGTATTGTTGGAGAGTAATTGATAGTCTTGTGGAAGATTGCATCGGGTGGGTAGAAGAAGAAATTAGGTCTTGGAGGCACTGAAAATAACAAGATTTTCTCTGCCCCAGTCAGAAATAATCATATTGATAGATCAGAAGATAGGCGTGCTATGACCTTGTCACGTGACTTTTGGAGTGATTGCATGTTGGGTTGTTGTGAAAAACTAGTTGATAGTGTAAGGTAGAGTTATCAGCATATGAGTGGATGGGACTAGAGCAGTGGTTCTCAATCTGGGGTCCCTGGACCCCAAGGGGTCCATGGCAAGAATTTGGGGGGTCCACGGAGTGCTGTCATAAAACTGTAATTGTCATTTCTGTCATTGCTGTCATTTCCAAGTAATATTGGGAATATGAATTTAACAAAATTTGTAATACGTATTTTAATTTGGCAGAAGATAATTTGTATTCCGATTTTTTCATTTTATTTAATCATAACGACAATAACATTTTGATATGTGCATACTATGGTGGATAATTTAGGTTTTAGGATTTCACAAGTCCAGTTCCTGTCTGTGTGACAGGCGCTGGACTGAGCTGCTGCACTGATGTGTTCAGTACGTGACCGTGTTTCATCGCTTTGCATGTGGTGTCAGTGATAGGATGGAATTATTTCAGTCTGGCCTGGGATATCATCAGGAATACATGTGAGTGTATTGTCTCTGAACCATATATTGTGTCCAAGAATAATCTACTCCATAATTGGTGTTACATATTTTATATTGTTACTGAGATGCGGCCTTACCAAAGTATCACCACGTCTGCCCTCACTTCGACCAACACAATCAACGACGCGCCAGCAGCATTAGAAAGAATTAGTTCTATCTATCTATCTATTGCCTGACGCCGTGATCCCCGAAGGGGTGGCCACGAACGAACCGCCCCCATGCACCTCTGTCCCCAGTCAGTCGACGCACCTCCCCCCAACCAGCACCGCCTTCGTTCATGTACTTCCTCACTCCATCCTTCCACCTCTCATTCGGTCTACCTCTCCCTCTCTGTCCCTCCACCTCGCTCTCGTACACCCTCTTAGTCATTCTCTCGCTTTCCATACGTTCCATATGGCCGAACCATCTCAAGTTGTTCCTTTTCACACTTTCCAGCACATCTACCTCCACACCACACCTCCTTCTTACTTCCTCATTAGTCTGTCTATCCCTCCATGTAACTCCGCACGCACTCCTTAAGTAATTCATTTCCACTGCTCTCACTCTTGGTCTGAGTCTCTCAACCAACGTCCTTGCTTCGCTTCCGTAAGTCAGTGTCGGGATTACCACACTGTCATGCAAGGACTTCTTCACTTCCATACTGACCACCCTATTTCTTGTTACTGCTTTTAGCGTTCCTACAACCCTCTTCCCCTGTTGTAAACTATCCCGCACTTCTTCATCCATAGTCCCATCTTTACTCAACACACTGCCCAGATACTTAAAAGAGTTGACGATCTCCATAGCCTGACCGTTCAGCTTCACCTCACACTCTGTGACTTCACCCCTTTCGAAGACCATAACCTTGCTCTTCCCCGCATTTACCTTCAAATTCCGTTTTTCGCACACTGTTCCAAACTCATTTACCAGACCCTGCAACTCCCATTCATTATCACTCATCAGAACTGTATCATCCGCAAACAGCAGTATAGGTAGCTTCCACTCAATTCCCTCCCTTTTCAGCGATACACCAATATCCACTGCTCTTGATAGTATTTCTTTCATGACTCCATCCATATATACAGTAAACAACCATGGGGACATCACACACCCCTGTTTCAAACCAACATTCAGGTCAAAGAACTCGCTCTGCTCACTCTCCACACGTACTGCCGCCTTTGCACCCTCATACATGCTCTTCACTGGTTTCAGCAACTTGCCCTCTACTCCGTATATTCTAAGAATTAGTTCCATCCGACAAATATCAACACACACGATCGGGAACATCAGGGATATATTCAAGTCACCCCTCTATTCAGCCACCATGGAAAATCCAAGGCAGCCTCTATGTGTCGAAGAAAACGCCCGGTTTTCCCATGACCAGGCAAACTACAATAAACCTGACCAGTTACCAACACGTGAGACCAGTCCAATGCAGATTACTACACTCCTGCAACACCCAGAGCCTGCAACCTTTCACACATCGTCGACACCAATGGCCCCCAGTTTACGAGATAACCAAAGAGCCAAGGAACGATCCCGAAGATGGAGAAAAAGGAGCTGAAGCACAGAACACGTGCGTCACCCAGCCCCAGCCGCTTCACTTACTTACTTGTTACTTGGTGTGGAGTTTCTCAGCCGCGCTCCGTCACTAGATGTGACGCTCGTCGCAGCTGCCCTTTAAACCATCTAGCACTTGTAGTCTTGTCTCACAGTGCCATCTTCTAAGTCATAACACTCCCTGAACAAATGTGTTTTTAGTGACTTTTTAAAGGCCTTTATGTTCGCACACCTTTTCACATTAACTGGTAGATTATTATAAAGTCTCGGTGCACTCTTTTCGAAGGCCCAAAATCCAAATTCATGATTGCACCGTGGGTCATTTAATTGATGCAGCACGTTGCCATGTCTCAGCATCATATCAGTGCCAACATTGAAGTCTTCCAATAAGTCTCGCACATATTCCGGCTTTCCAAAGTTCAAAGCTTGATACACTATAACACACAGTTTGAATATGATCCTCGCTTTCACCGGCAGCCAATGCAGGTCAATTAATGCCGGCGTTATACTCGCACGGAATGGTAAACTCTTTATTAATCTTGCTGCTCTATTCATTATAAGTTGTAGTTTTCGTAGCAAGTAATTTGGTAGTCGATAATATAGAGAATTACAATAGTCTAATTTACTAATTACATGATTGTGGATCAACATTTTGGTTGTATTAATATCCAGATATTTTCTCACAAAAGCAATATTCCTCAGATGATAGGCAGAGATTCGCACTGTTTGATTAATCTGGTTTTTAAATGACAGTTCACTATCAACCAAAACTCCCAAATCCTTCACCACACTACTCACAGTCATCACACTAACATTGATATTGAGGCTTTGCACGCCCAGTCTCTCAAGGTTCACCCGTCTGCCTACTAATAGGCATTCAGTTTTAATTTCATTTAATTTCAGTTGCTTTGACTCCATCCACTTCCCAATGTCTTTTAGTAAACCACTAATCTTCTCCTCAACATTCACCACGTCACTTAGTGCCAGATAGAATTGGGTGTCATCCGCAAACAGTTTGAATTTCACTCCATGTTCATTAATATGCTAGATAGTGCAATTGTATATATACAGAATAGAATTGGTCCAAGAACACTCCCTTGAGGGACGCCCCTCTCTAGATGCTTCATCTCTGAGAATGTATTACTTATTTGCACACAATAAGTTCTGTTAGTAAGGTAACTTTGAAGGTATTCCAGCGCATTACCATCAATACCAATAGCTTTACAGTCTTCTATTAGTAAGCTATGCACCACTGTATCGAACGCAGCACTCAAGTCCAACAAAATTAAGATTCCACACTTCGCGTTGTCCATTTGCACGAGTAAATCATTAATCACAGAGCACATCGTGGTTTCCGTAGAGTAAAGTCTTCTATATGCGGACTGGTTGTCTGGGAGAGCCTTCACTAAACTCAAGTGATCCCATAACTGACCCAGAATTACATTTTCAGTAATTTTTAATAGAAATGTTAAATTGGAAACAGGCCTAAAAGAGCTCAAGCATTGTGGCAAGATCCCAGGAAAATATACCCGGCCCCTCCCACCAACCTCAAACACCTCCAACTCAACACCGTAATAAACCACCCAAAAGTAGGCACAACAAGGAAGATGCTACCAGCAATATCTTCGCAACAAACACCAGCCAGGGACGCCCAACGCAGTTCTACATCACCGCGACTACAAGGGCTACCCAAAAAGGTAGCTGCCGCCCCTGCTGCCCCTTCTACTCCTGCAGAAGGCATAACCTCTACCTCCGTGTCCTTGCTGCCCCGAACCAACTCCAGTGTGATAATGCAGCCGAGGGAGACACTACACACACTGGCCAAACATAAGTCAAGCAATCAGCCTGCTGGCTTGAGACCAATTTTTGAATCCTGTAAAGGTCATCCTAAGGAAGAAAGGAAAAAGGATACAAAGGCTTGTCATCATACACAACTAGGGAGGTATGGTGGAGTGGTCATGCCACTGGATTGGTAATCCAATGGACCCGGGTTCAAATCCCGATATGTCAATGGGAAGATATTATTGGGATTGAATTTGTGCTGTACCTAGTATCAGTGCATTACCACAAAGCCCACCGAAATGCCAAAAAAATACCCTCATTGTTCCCTGATTAAATAACACTGTATGAATATTCCCATATTCAAAATATGTTACAGGGGGACAATGCCTAGTGAGTTCACTGCTCAATAGGTGGCGTTCTGAGAGTGAGGGTCTGAGTCTGGAGGGTGAGACGGTGAAGCACTTGAGCGAAGCAACCAGCCGCTTCAGAGATGGAGCTGCTTTGAGCCATGATGGATGCTTCACATGTCTCACTCCCCAGGCTGGAACAAGACCTCACGGGCTTCACCGTGTTGAGCGGTGGAATGTACAGGCTCTCAGCCTATGCCCGAGAGGGAGTAGTTGGAATATAGAAAAAAAAACAAAACAAAAACAAAATTACCTAAAGGAGACCAGTTGTTAGGAACTTTGAATGGGCCTAACCTAGTTGTTGTTCAATACAATCCAGAAGTAACTGATGCTTGTCATCTCACACAATCTGGGTCATTACCTAAAGGAGCAGTGCCGGGAACTCTTAATAGGCCAGTCCAGATTGTAGTGGAATACAATCCAAGGGTCCTTCAGGACTCAGGGAAGTACTTGCAATCCAAGCGACCACGGTTATCTCTGAAAGAGGGCCGTGCGCGAGAGGATTCAGGAAAAACCAGAGTTCGAGTTGTTCCTCATGTAGATCCTTCAGGAATCTCTGACGACCAATTCCCACCTAAACAGGAACACCAAAGACAAACAATATCGTTTTCCCCTTATTCACCATCAGCTAAAAATCAGCACGAGGAAGATAATATCCAAGTCGCCTTACCCGACCTACCAAATACCTCGGGCAAATCTATTGAGATTCCCAGGGCCAGAGAAAGGAGTTCTGTTCCCGAGGCCAGTGTGTGTGTCTGCTGAGCGGACCAAAAGGAGAGGAGCCGAGACCAGAGACGAGAGGAGCTGTACCTGGAGTTATTTGGCCCCGAGTAGGATCTTCATGACCGTGTGGACCTACAGTGCCCCCCAAATCTTCAGCCAGTGTTCTTCCCAGTGACTCCAGAGACTCCTTTAAGTGAAACTCTTTTCGTAGTGGTAATGCGATTTTGTGAAGGGTTAAAGTCTCAGGGGTACCGGGTGTCTTCATAAGTGTTAACGTAATTAGATAAGTCTTTCTTCTCCCTGCTGATTGATCCCGTGATCCCGTTTTAGGGAAACAGTACACTGCTATCCCAGGGTATCGATATATATACTTCCTTGAGTCACCGGATTCCCGTGGCTCTCCATAGAGAAAATATACATACCGGATGCCCTAGTGAATTTAAGACAACACCTTTACACGTAATTGAGATAACTCGCTAGGCACCTTCGGTTACTTGTCTATGTCGCCAGGTTCATAATTAAAATCAGTGAGCGTTTGCCAAGCAGAGTTGAGTGCTTCAATACCAGTGATTCTATGCTATGATTTAAGCATATGTTGTGTTAATATAATTTAACCTTTGTGGATACTTGATATCCATCTGTTATCTATTCTTTGTCAGTGAATTATTACCACCAGTGTTCATCTTTGATGTTTAGATCGTTCTTGTGTTTTTGCTACATATGTTCAGTCATTGTCAATATATACCGCGGATTTAAGCCCTTTTGGCCTGGACGGTATTTTAACCTTTTCTGCACCCTCTGCGGATCTATTTGAGAGATCCTATTTAGAACGATTTACCTGTACTTTGAGGATATTTCCCTCTATATGTTCTATTAATTTATTTGTCTCTATTGACCTCACTATTGTATTGTCTAATATTGATTGTTTATCTATGCGAGACTTTGATCTCTATTATTGTACTAATATTTATTGTACTTATTCCGTTATCCATCATTATTAATATATTGAGACGTATATGTATTATGAACCTCTGCTACCATTGAATAAAATATTGTGTTTGCTTGTCATGTGCCTGTTTATTACCTGTTGTTAGTGTATCGTATTGGAATTAAGTGCCAGCCCTCAACCAGTAGAGAAGCTAGAAGTTGTATCAGAATATCTCACGTTTCTTCCGAACGTGGCATAACAGTTTCAAAATTCATCATGGTCGCTGCTTTACGTGGGTGAAATATTTGTACAGTACACATACTTTATTATTTTCTTATTTATTGGTGCCATTGTTGTTCATACTCATTCTTTACATATATAATCCTACAATTTGTTAGTGCTAAATTGGTGTGACTGTCACTATTTTTCTCATTCTTCCAAGCTGGGCAGTAATTGTCAAAGGAGGCGTGTTCTTGCTTACAGGAATTATACTTCAGCATGCTAGTTTGAGTGAGAATGTTTACTTGTGTGCATGTTTGTGTGAGTTATGCATGGGTGTGTTATGTATGTGAATATTTCTTGCCAAGCTCAAGAATTGGTACAGGAAAGTAAATGCAGGAAATGTAGCCATGTTTGAGAATTTTTCATCTGTTTTTTGTTTTTCGAGAACAAAGAAGATCATCTGCTTGACCAATCACTCAAAACTGAAATCACTCAGCACCTGACATTCTTGGAATGTGAGCTCACAAAGTACTTCCCGGAATTCAACGAGGAAGAAGAGAAATTGGTGACGAATCCTTTCTCTAGCACTCTTGATATTGCAACTGTTCTCAATTCCTTGATCTCAAGAATGATTCTGATGCTAAAGATCTCCATAAAGAAAATTATCTGATTGTATTTTGGTGCTCAATGCATCAGCCATATCCAAAAGTTAGCGAGATTGTTCTTTGAGTAATCTTGCCTTTTTCAACTTCCTACTTATATGAATCTGGTTTCTCCACCCTTCTTCACATAAAGAGTAAAAGCCGGAACCAACTGGATGTGGACCCGGACTTGAGATGTGCATTGTCAGTGACATAACCTCGGATCAGTCACCTGACTAAAAGGAAACAATGTCATCCTTCCCACTGACGATTGTCAACCATTAAATAAAATAAAGGCATTCTCTTAATCTGCAATTTATTTGTCAACATTATTTGAGAGGGGTATTGGGAGAAAAATGTAAGGGGACCACGAGGTTGTTGAAAATTCCTCTAGGGGGGAATGGAGTGAACAACTTTGAGAACCACTGGACTAGAGGTACAGTTGAGATCATTAATGAATATTAGAAGGAGAACTGGAGACAGGACAGAGTCCTGAGGAACACCGGAGTTGATAGATTGAGGAAGTGAGCGATGGCCTTCCACAACTGCAGCTATGGAACGATCAGAAAGTAAATTATAGACAAAAGCACAGCTAGAGGGATAGAAACCAAAGGAGGGTAGTTTGGAAATTAGAGAATTGTGCCAGACTCTATCGAAGGCTTTTGATATGTCTAGTGCAATAGAAATAGTTTCAGCGAACTCCCAAAGGGAGGATGACCAAGAGTTAGCAAGATAAGCAAGATCACCAGTTGAGCAGCCCTTAAGGAAACCATATTGGGGATCTGAAAGTAGATTATGGGAAGATAAATGCTTAAGATTTGTTTTAATTAAGAATAGTTTTAAAAACTTTATAGATCAAAGAAATGAAAGCAATTAGGCAAGAAGGAAAGATGTTTACCCATACTATGCCAGCCTATTTTCCAATTTATGTCACCCTCAGTACCAGGCCTATCTGAAAAAACATAGTGACACTCGCGAAAGGTGAATAACTGACTTGAGAGGTTGCAAGCGGGCCTCCCTGTGTTTGAACAGTGTTGCCAATAGTTAGCAAAAGGCCTATATGCTTGATTTTAGCGAAAACCGCTTGCTATTAGCAGAATAAAACAGGCATAACTCGATCGGTAATTAGTGACGAGACTCTCTCGTTGCTCGTACTGGCACGTAACTTTCAGGGTGATGAGACTCTCTCATCGCCAGTACAGCTTGGGTTAAAGGAATCATAGAGACGAAAGAGTTTGCCTAGTAAGGGAGTCAGCACGGAAGAACAGTTTTTTAATACAACAGAAGGAACACCCTCTGGTCTGTAAGACTTCTTAGTATTAAGCCCAAAGAGCGCAGAAAGTACATCCTTAGAAGAGATTATGATATTAGGCATTAGTAGGTGAGATGGGGAGTGAAGACTGAGGAATATCAGAGGAATCATCCAAGGAGGAGTTTTCAGATAAAGGTTGAGCGAAGAGTTCAGCTTTGTCACGGTGGTGACGTCAGAGCGGAAAAAGGAGGCTAAGATGAGGAAGTAATAATGTTGGAGAGGTATTTGGCTAGATGCCAGAAAGCTTAGGAAGAACTAATGTTGGAAAGTTTAGAACACTTGTTATTGATGAAAGAATTTTTTGCTAGTCGAAAAACAGATTTGGCTTGATTCCGGGCAGAAACATATAATGCCCAAGATTCTTGAGTTTGAAGGCAACGGTACCGTTTGAATGCCTCCTCCATATTGCAGACAGCAACTTGTTCTTCACAAGTGTGAGTAAACCAAGATATATTTGCAGTAGACTGAGAGAAAGAAAATAGAATGTATTCCTCCACGCTCGAGAGGATTACCTCGGTTATGTGCTTGGCACAATATGAGTGGAAGCAAGAATCATTGCAAATAAAATCAAAGTATATCATACATAAACACGTGAGCTACTAAATATTTTTTACTCTCAGTCGGGTTCGAACCAAAGACAGTCAGGACGAGAGTCCATACTATAATCAACTCTACTACGGTATGATAAAAATGATTTACCCTTTTCCCATTTATATAAAGGAGAAGGGAAATCCTACTTGGAGAAAGTATTATCGTAGGACCCATATTCCAGAATACCATACAGGAGATGTGTACACATATTCCCACTTAACTCAGATTCCTTGATCTGAATGTTGGGTGTGTGATGTCTCCGTGGTTGTTTAATGTATATATGGATGGAGTCATGAAAGAAATACAAGGAAGAGCAGTGGATATTGGTGTATCGCTGATAAGGGAGGGAAACGAGTGGAAGCTACCTGTACTGCTGTTTGCTGATGATACAGTTCTGATGAGCGATAATGAGAGGGAGTTGCAAGGTCTGGTAAATAGGTTTGGAACAGTGTGCAAAATACGGAATCTGAGGGTAAATGCGGGGAAGAGCAAGGTTATGGTCTTCGAAAGGGGTGAAGCCACAGAGTGTGAGGTGAAGTCGAACGGTCAGGCTCTGAAGATTGTCAGCTTATTTAAGTATCTGGGCAGTGTGCTGAGTAAAGATGGGAGTATGGATGAAGAAGTGCGGAAGAGGGTGCATAAGGGGAAGAGGGTTATAGGAACGCTGAAAGCAGTAACAAGGAATGGGGTGGTCAGCATGGAAGTGAAGAAGTCCTTGCGTGACTGTGTGGTAATCCCGACATTGACTTACGGAAACGAAGCATGGACGTTGGTGGAGAGAATCAGACCAAGAGTGAGAGTTGGGTGGAAATGAGTTACTTAAGAATTGCTTGCAGAGTTACATAGAGGGATAGACAGACGAATGAGGAAGTAAGAGGGAGGTGTGGTGTCGAGGTAGATGTGCTGGAAAGTGTGAAAAGGAACACCTTGAGATTGTTCGGCCATATGGAACGTATGGGAAGCGAGAAAATTACTAAGAGGGTGTGCGAGGTGGAAGGACAGAGAGGGAGAGGTAAACCGAGAGAGAGGTGAAAGGATGGAGTGAAGAAGTATATGAATGAAGGCGGTGTTGGTTGGGAGGAGGGGTGTCGACTGACTGGGTTCAGAGGTGCATGGGGCGTTTCATTTGTGGCAATCCTTCGGGGATCACGGCGTCAGGCAATAGATAGACAGAACTCGGATTGAATTGATTGATTTAATTTAATTCTCACCCAGCCATGCACGAGCGTCATTAATATTAACCCATTGTCTGCGAGGACCGTTCTGGAACGCCATGGCAATTTACAGCAATTTACAGGCTCTTAAAGCCTATGGCGATGAGTGCAAGTGAGCAGGAGCCCAGCAGGCCCCCGTCCACTCTCCAGCCAGAAGGCCGGGGTACTGAGGTGGTTCAGCCATGTCTTCCAAGACATTTGCAGCGCTGCCAAAGGCAAATGTAGCGCGACATTGCTTATTATTAGCGAATATTTGCCGATGTCTATGGTAGCGCTGCGGGTTAAGCCCGCGTGCTACGAAGCTCGTTCAGTTGTTATTTTGAACCTATTTTCTTCTAGTTTTTAGCTGAATAAATATAATTTCATTCAGACACTTGCTTAATAATTCAGGAGTGCCTGAATGAGCCCTAATATAGCAGAAAAATGCAGAAATATGCCCGCATCGTAAGTGTTAAGTATAGCTCACAAAATTAATACACTTGAGCTACTAAGATAAATTTACTCTCAGCCGGGCTCAAACCACCGACAGTCAGGACGAGAGTCCATGCTTTAATCAACTCTACCACGGCATGATAACAAATATTTAACCTTTTCCTATTTACAACCCTCGGAATCCGGGAGGCCTCATATGAGGCAAAATGCGCGGGTAAAAATCGCCGCTAAAATCGTCATAACACGGCAACCACGTGTCGTATCGATGTCATCTCAACGGCATTCTACAGACAACAAAAAGTTCTACAATTTGCAAAACAATTGACTGCTCTAGGTGGTCTCAATCAGTAGTTACTGAATTATGAAGTTTGCTGTACATAAAGGGCCCCAGACACAGCGATCGGGATCATATGAGGCCCCCCGGATTTTGTGAGTTTAAGGAGAAGGGAAATCCTACTTCCAGAACATACTCCATTTCATACTCAAGTTGTAGCACCCATATTTCAGGATACTATACAGGGATTGTTACAAATATTACCACGCAACTCGTGTTGAATTGGTTTCATTTACATCTCACCTAGTCAAGCACGAGAGTTATTAAAATTTAGAATATGTCACAAATACATGTGAGCTATTAAATGTTTTTTTACTCTCAGTCATGCTCGCACCACCAACAGTCAGGATGAGAGTTCATTCTATAATCAACTGTACCATGCCGTGGTATAGAATATTTAAGCCGTGGTATAGAATATTTAATATACTAAGGAGAAGGGAAATCTTACTTGGAGAAAGTATTCCTTTTCATACGCAAGTCATAGGACTTATAAAAGTGTATGTATGCTGAGATCTTCAATGGAATATTGTTATTTTGCAATTAAGTTCTCACATGAATTCTTGCTCCTTTGTGTCTCTATACTGATTGTTAAGGCCCCTCAACAATGTTCCCAAACAGATTAGAAGAAAAAAAACGAAAGATACATTGGTACATCTTTTGTGTATAAGTATACATTTTTAAATTACATGTTCACTTAATTCAAATCGTTGGTTCGTTCTTATTTGGAATAGTGTGGTCAGTTTTGGTGTCCATGTGTTTAACCCCTCTTTGGCGGCGCCCGGCTATAGTCGGACAAGAGAACCCCAACCTAAAGAGTGGGGCCCGGCTATAGTCGCATGCAATTTTGAGCACGTAATGTGCTCGGAGAGAGAGCCGAGCGGTGGGAGGAGCATAGGTTCCCTCTGACTGGTCGGCACGGCTCCCGCGCGACAACTGAGGCCCCCTCCACACTCATCCTTACTCACTACCTCGCTACACAGGGAATTATGTAAGGAAATTACCTTATTTTAGGGTTTTTGCACTCGTGTTGCACGATCGTTGTATTGAGTATTGTTCACATGTGTGGGGAGGTTCCTCTCACACCGCTCTCCTAGACAAAGTTGAAAGGAAGGCCTTTCGTATCATTAACTCCCGTCCACTCACCAACTCTCTGCAATCTCTCTCTCTCCGCCGCAATGTTGCATCTCTCTCGCTATTCTATCGCTACTATAATAATCAGTGTTCCTCAGAGCTATCCCAGTGCATACCACCTCCTTTACGTAGGGCACGTGGTACCCATCTTGCAACTCAATCCCACCCCTACTCTGTGCAACTCTCCAACCCAAGAGTGAAACGTTACTCTCAAACTTTCTTCTACTCAACAGCTGAGCTCTGGAACTCTCTCCCAGAATCAGTCTTTCCCTCTTCCTATGACTTAAATTGCTTCAAACTCCGTGTGTCCAGGCATTTTGGCTCGAACGTCCCTTGATTTTGGCCCTGTCACTCTTTCAACTATGGGGGAGGCACTCGCTATAGGCAGTTATGCCTTTTGCCTCCCTCAATCACATAGAAAAAAAAAAAAAAAAAAAAAAAAAAAGAGAACGCGTGGTCGTAGAAGGATGGTTCTGGTGTCATTGGAAAGCTCCATTAACGCCCTTTCAGGGATATATAATTGTATTACGCTCTGGCTCTTGTTTATGCATGAAAAAGAGCACGGAAACAAGGTCGTTTTAGGGTAAAACCCCCTGCTTGGCAGGTAGTAGAAGTTACCGCCTAGGCCGCTCGGAATGTGTTAAACATTATAAAGGATACAGTGGTGATTAACTAAGATTATTCCCAGATTAAGGAATATGCCATATGTTATACCAGGTTTTTACTGGGGTTGTATTGACTTTATAGGTAGGTTCTTACTTAACTGGAAATCATTTGTAATATCGGTTACATAATAAGTGCATTAAATCAATTCAATCTCACTTTCATTTTCTTACCTTGTGGAATCTCTATAATGCTGATGTACCGAACACTGGCCTAGAAGTGGCATTAGCACCAATATCAGCACATCACTCACACTCCAGGCCCGCACACCTTCAGCCTGTACAGTATAAAATGATAAAATGCATATACATTAATTAGTCGATATTTATACACGAGAGATCATTTTCCATCTCTTGTTTTGTTATCCTAAGATTTTTTTTTCTATGACTATTAAGGAGACAAGAGGCAGGAGGCCTGTAACAAGTATCTCCCTCAAAGCCAAAAGAGTGACAGAGCTAAACTCAAGGAGCGTTGAGTTCAAAATGCCTGGACACACGAAGTTAAACGCAGTTTAAGTCATAGGATGAATGAAAGATTGATTGAGGGAGAGAGTTACAGAGTTCACTTGTTGAATAGAAGAAAGACTGAGAAAATTTGCCATTTCTTGGTTTGGATAGCTGAACAGAATAGAAGTGGGATTTTGTTGAAAGGCGGTTGCCTCGCACTCACCGCAAGGGGGTATGCACAGAGAGAGCTCTAAAGAACACTGATTGTTGTAATAGTGATAGAAGAGTGAAAGAGATGCAACATTGTGGCCTGTAGAAAGAAAATTTAGTGAACTAGTAAGAGAAGGTGAGTTGATAAGGCAAAATGCTTTTGATTCTACTCGTTCGAGAAGTGCGGTATGGGTGGAGCCTCCCCACAAATGCGAACAATTCTCAATTCAGGGGCACACTGTGCCCCGATTCAGAGCAAGAAGCTATGTGGGGTTGAAGAACCCACGGAGACGGTTGAGCACGCCTAACTTTTTGGAAGCTGTTTAGCAAATGTGGTAATATGATCTTTCCAAGAAAGGTCAGATGAAAAAGATACACCTAGAATATTCAGAGAAGATGAAGGGTTGATTAGTGTATTGTTGAAGAGTAATTGATAGTTTTGCGGAAGATTGTGATGGAGAGAAATTGGGTATTGGAAGCGTTGAAAGTAAGAAGATTTGTTATGCCCCAATCAGAAATAATAATTGATAGATCAGCAGATGGGCATTCTATGGCCTCGTCACATTTGTTTTGGAGTGATTGCATGCTGGGTTGATGTGAAAACCTAGTTGAATAGTGTAAGTTTGAGTCGTCAGCATATATGTGAATAGGACTAGAGATACAGTTAACCCGGCAAGCGCGATAGGCCTCACGGAAGGCTTCCTATAGGGAACGCGATAGGCCTCACGGAAGCAAGACCATAAAAAAAGCCTTCCAAAAAAAAAAAGGGCCTATCAAAACAAAGGATTTTGTCTCTAGGTGAGATAATTCCCCTCTAGTACTCATCCATGTGTTTCTCACCCCTCCCCCTCCCCTCCTTCCCCACCTTATTCCCCCCTCCCCCCCTCCTCAATTATCACCTATTTTTCCTCTTATTATCATCATTTATTGGTTATTTTTCTCTCCCGCGATAATGTAGCACAAGTGGGTTGCATAAAAGATCGTTATGCAACACCCAGACACTGGCACACACCGCCCCGCTCGTCTCAGTTGACTCCCAGACAGCGAGAGGGGAGGGCTGCCTGTGGCTCTCTCTCGCCTGAGATTATGACCGGGTGGCCAATATCTTCGTTTTTCACCACCCAAATGCTTTTCCCACTTATTTTAGCACTCTTGAAGGTTCATATATACATCATATATGTTAAATAAAAGCATACCGAAAACAAATAATGCTTTATATTGTAAATATAACGAATTCTGTCAGAATCCAGGGCTAGAAATGCACAAATAACTACCCTAGCACCTAGGTCTATATCGCGCTTGTCAGGTTATGGAGATCATTAATGAATATTAGAAAGATAATTGGAGACAGGACAGAACCCTGAGGAACACCGGAGTTGATAGGTTGAGGAAGTGAGCGATGGCCCATCCACAAATGCAGCTATGAAGCAGTCTGAAAGGAAATTAGAGACAAAGGCACAGATAGAGGGATATAAACCAACGGAGGGGAGTTTGAAAATTAGAGATTTGTGCCAGACTCTATCGAAGGCTTTTGATATGTCTAGCTGCTGCAATTGTAACGACTCTAGCACAATACAAAAAGTCTCACCGAAGTCCCGAAACAAGGATGACCAAGAGTTAGTAAGATAAGCAAGAAGATCACCAGTAGAGGAGCCCTTAAGGAAATCGTACTGGCGATCTGAAAATAGATTATGGAAAGATAAATACCTAACAAATGTTGAGTTTAGAATAGTTTCAAAAACTTTAGAGATGCAAGAAATGAGAGCAAGTGGATGATAGTTGGAGGGTTGGGAGTGGTCACCCTTCTTTGGGACAGGTTGAATAAGAGCAAACTTCCAGCAAGAAGGAAAGACGTTAGAGGAAAGACAGAGATGAAGAGTTTGCCTAGGCAGGGAGTCAGCGCGGAAGAACAGTTTTTGAGTACAACAGGAGTAACACCATTCGGTCCGTACAATTTCTCAGGGAGGGCAAAGAGTACATCCTTAGAAGAGATTATTATCTTAGGCATAAGTAGGGGAGAGGGGGGTGGAGAGGGAGGAATCATCCAAGGTAGAGTTTTTAGCGAAAGTTTGAGGGAAGAGTTCAGCTTTGTCAGGGAAAGAGGTGATGGAGGTACCGTCAGAGTGGAAAAGAGGAGGGAAAGATGAGGAAGTGATTTTGTTGGAAAGGGTTTGGGCTAGATACCAAAAAGCTTGTGAAGAGCTAGATTTGGAAAATTCAGAGCCTTTTTTTTGATGAAAGAGTTTTTGGCGAGTCAAAGGACAGATTTGGCTTGATTCCGGGCAGAGACATATAAGGTATAGGATTCTTGAGTTTGAAGGCGACGGTACCGTTTGAATGCCTCCTCCTTCTTGCGGACAGCAGTAGAACAAGCGTGAGTAAACAAAGATTTTTGTGAGTTAGCTTGAGGGAAAATGGGATGTATAATTCCATGCCTGAAAGGATTACCCCAGTAATGCGCTCGGCACTCTCTGAGGGTTCCCGGCAATGGAAGCAAAAATAATTCCCTGGGAAATCAAAGAAGTACTGCCAAAGAGCCTCCCAGTTGGCAGCGCTGAAGTGCCACTAGCGCAGCCGGCTTTTTTTTTTTTTTTTTTTTTTTTTTTTCTATGTTATTGAGGGAGGCAAAAGGCATAACTGCCTATAGCGAGTGCCTCCCCCATAGTTGAAAGAGTGACAGGGCCAAAATCAAGGGACGTTCGAGCCAAAATGCCTGGACACACGGAGTTTGAAGCAATTTAAGTCATAGGAAGAGGGAAAGACTGATTCTGGGAGAGAGTTCCAGAGCTCAGCTGTTGAGTAGAAGAAAGTTTGAGAGTAACGTTTCACTCTTGGGTTGGAGAGTTGCACAGAGTAGGGGTGGGATTGAGTTGCAAGACGGGTACCACGTGCCCTACGTAAAGGAGGTGGTATGCACTGGGATAGCTCTGAGGAACACTGATTATTATAGTAGCGATAGAATAGCGAGAGAGATGCAACATTGCGGCGGAGAGAGAGAGATTGCAGAGAGTTGGTGAGTGGACGGGAGTTAATGATACGAAAGGCCTTCCTTTCAACTTTGTCTAGGAGAGCAGTGTGAGAGGAACCTCCCCACACATGTGAACAATACTCAATACAAGGGCGCACTATGCCCCTGTACAGAGCAAGAAGCTGTACAGGGGAAAAGAACCCCCTAAGGCGGTTGAGCACACCCAGCTTCTGGGAGGCTGCCTTAGCAAGACTGGAGGGTTAGAATACTGTACTGGAGAGACAGGACAGGTGACAGAGATAAGGTTATGATCGGAGGAGCCCAAAGGAGGCAGAAGAGTTACAGTGTAAGCAGAAGGAATAGAAGTTAGAAATAAGTAAACAAAATTGGGCCGATCTCAAGGGCGGTCCAGGATATTAGTGGGGTGTTGAACTAACTGCTCTAGGTCGTTTAGGATAGAAAAGATGTAGGCTTGTTCACCAGGTTGATCAGTAAAATGAGAGGAGAGCCATTGGTAGTGGTGAACTTTGAAATCTCCTAAGATGGAGATTTCAGAGACGGGAGAGATGGATAGAATGTGTTCCACTTTAGAAGTAAGATAGTCAAATAAATTTGGATATTTGGTAGAATTAGGGGAGAGATAAACAGCACATATATATATAGTGAGAGAGTGACAAGATAGCTTAAGGCTTAAGCCAGAGAGAGGAGAAACAGAAGAGTCAAAGTTGGGAACACGAGAGCAAGAAATATTGTTGCGTGCATACAAACAACATCCACCTTTGGCTTTGAATTGAGGCTAGATATAGTAGTTGGATGCAGAGAAGGGTTTTCTGTCAGTTGCCTTAGACAACTATGCTTCGGTGAGAAAAAGTAAGTCAGGTTTGGTAGAAGAGAGATGGTGTTCTACAGAAAGGAAGTTAGAGGAAAGGCTGCAGATGTTGCAGAATTTGATAAATAGAGTACTAGATAGTAGTCCAGGTCATTTGGGGGAGTCGTTTCCAGGGGTCCGACCAATGGGGGCATGTTTGAAGCATCAGAAACAGTTTCTATCTTTCTCTCACCAATATGTAAACTAACATCCTTACGGATGCACCTTTTGAAGTCCTCCAATACGATAATTTACTTCAATTTGTCAAAGTTATTGTTTACATTCTTAGAATTCAACCACAGATATAACAAATCTTCTTTAATCTTTACATACTCAACATGAAATTGCTTATCCTTTTTTGTAAGTGGTACTAAATTCAACTCTTTAAGCTTCAGGAACAAGTTCATAGGGCTTAAGACTGTAACTCCTATTGCAGCTAACCTCTGACTAACATACTGCAGAGGTTAGTTCAAAGATATCTTTGTGCAAACATTGGGACAACGTTGGCTAAAGAAACGAATTCTACCAAGGTTAGGACAATGTTTGACAACTTGAGCTGAAAAAGGGTGCAATGCTTGAATTTTTTAAAGTCCAGGAGGGTGGTGTTTAATTAATATGCATACAAAAAGTGTACACTCTCTCTTCATATAATGTTTTGAACTTTATTTCCTAACATGACTTTGAATTTATAATATTCAAATAATTTTCATATTACTTTGAAAATGTCCAAGTCCAAAATAATGTTGTTTGACTATTCGTAGCTGTTCACGCATTCAGCTGTAACAATATGTAAACAATAAATAAGTGTAGTTTAATATTATAAATTGCCTAGTCTTAAGCAATGTATTAATGAATATATATAAATAATTTTGTGAGGTAAAGAAATCAGTGATGTTGTAGGTTACAAATACGAAATCTCCGAAATCTCCAGTTTGGGAAGTGATGCCAAGACACTTGCTAGCGCGCATTTTTGTCTTGGGGTTTTCCTATGCGACAATCCAAATATCAACGTTAATACAGGTTTAAAGGTTTGGATAAACTGTTAAGCACATTATCTAGCTTTTGGTACCTAAGCTAATACCCTGAGAGGTGACAAGGTCAATAGAATGTGATAAGTATTACTGTATATTGACTAGGTAAAGTCCAGTCGAGATTGTTCCCTCTGTAGCCTAGGTCATAAGTTTAAATTTCTTGGTTTATTTTACTTTGTATATTTAAACCAATTAGCTTAGTATACAGTAGGTTAGACCTAAGCATACTGCAGCTAAAGTTAGGTTGTCAGGTAAGAAAATAATAACAATATCCTATATGAGTGGCTTAACATTGCCAGGGGGAGGATGGGGGTACCTCCGTATATTGTCATTAACCTACAGTAACTTAACCTAGTATCTTAGGTGGGGGTGCCACTCGCACACCCATGCAAACATGTCAAATTGCTAAAACATAATGTGAGTGAAAAAAACACTCACACCATAACAAAATGGTCAACAGAAAACAGGTGCGAGGGTAGTACACCCACTAACATGACTCCTGCTGCGGTGGTTAGTAAAATGCGAGGAGAGGAAAATGTGCAGCCGAGATTCCCACAACTAATTCCGGCAGCCAGAAGGCGAGAAAAACAACCAGCTAGGATTGCTAGCATAAGCACCTGCAATCCTGTTCAGCCGAAATCCAGTACGGGGACCGAGGCAAGACACCATATCAAAGAGAATGTATCTACGAGGGGGAACTATTTCAAACTTCTGAGAGATCTTTCCCCAACGCCACTTCAAGCAGAGTTCCCACAACAACCACGAACGGCCGAACAACCAGATGAGCACCACACAACCGCCTCCAACCATTGCACCAGTATCAACCACCCAGCATTTACTCTGCAACCTACAACACAACCAAAAGTGCGAAAGAATAGCAAATACATGGATCACACCAAAGAAAATGTATCTACGAGGGGGAGCTATTTCAAACTTCCAAGAGATCTTCCCCACACGCCATTTCAAACCGAGTTCCCACAACAACCACGAATGCCAAAACAACCAACTCATCACCACACAACTGCCTCCAACCAGTGCACCAGTAGCAATCAACCAGCATTCGCATTCGTGGAGTTGCCCAATACAAGGAGCCACCCACTTACAAGGAAAGCCAGCAACAACTACAACATCCTGCATCATATAACGTTAACCAGTTCACCACAGAAAATTACTTACGACCAATTCCAATCACTCATGTATAAAAACAGCCAAGAGAAATTTAACAGGCCAAAAGTGGAGAAATCACCACTAAGTTCTAACATTAATATCTACCCCAGTTCCACCAATTCAAGTGTCAAATCAATGTCCCCAAATGCACAACTGATAAGTGCACCTAATATACAAGTTATCACCAGGGCTCCTGGCTCCCTGATTGAAAACAAAGCCAAAAATATCTAGCATGCCTTTGTTGCCCTGGAATCAACTATCGAGGACAACGCAGACTAAAGAGTCACTATGCACGCTGAACAAAGTAGAGTCAAGCATTCAACCTGCGGGCTTAAACCATATTTTTGGCTCTAAATTCGATATTCCTAGGTTAGAAAGGAGAAAGAATGACATTGATTGTTGTGAAGAAGTAAATTCTTTATTCTCTGACTGAATCAACAAAATTGGAACAGAGAATAGTTCACTCAGGGTCTACACCAATTATTTTTTTTTTTTTTTTTAAAGACCTCCGTCTAAGTAAGTGGGACCAAGATCGAGCCACGCAATACAGGCAATATAGGCCTGTGATTATACATCAATCTGCGACCGCATCAACAAAAATAGGACGGAGATTGAGTCACTAGCCTCGTTATCATTCGATGATAAGTTCAACGTAGACCAAAAACTTTAGTACTAGTAGTGCAAGTCTGCCCAAGCCCCCTAAGCCTGGCTTTGTATCAACGCACTCTATCGAGATTCAGGACAGTAATAATTCTAACTGCCCGCCTACGCCCGGGAAGACTTTATGTTTACCGAGTGCAGGGGATCCTTTAGTTTCATCCCCCAGGTTCAGCGTGGATAGTGGTATCGTGAGTCGCACTAAGACAAGTTTGCGAAAGAGCCGAGCAGAACGTATCTTGGAATTGTTTGGGCCTGAACCTATAGCTAGGAAGTATGATCATCTCAGAGCCCCTTTAGTCAAAAGCAAGACAACCCGTGACCCAATTCCAGTCTCCGCTCAAAACTCATTCTACCAGTGCTCCCCCTCTCTACGAAATCCTTTAAGTGCTTTTCCTAGTTCGCAATGGAAACAATGAGTACAGTGAGGGTACTCACTTGAGGTATGTCAAGGTTCATCTATTAACGTCAGACAGAAGATTTTCCCTTCCTCCCTTCTTTATTTATTATCTGTTGGTCCATTTGCGGGAGATCAATACACATTCTATCTTGTGGAAAATATTTTCATGCTTACATTAAATTCAGGCTCCTGGATTCCTCATATTGGAAGTATATATATATATTTTGTTTTGTTTCTATGTGAGTGAGGGAGGCAAAAGGCAGAACTGCCTATAGCGAGTGCCTCCCCATAGTTGAAAGAGTGACAGGGCCAAAATCAAGGGACGTTTGAGCCAAAATGCCTGGACACACGGAGTTTGAAGCAATTTAAGTCATAGGAAGAGGGAAAGACTGATTCTGGGAGAGAGTTCCAGAGCTCAGCTGTTGAATAGAAGAAAGTCTGAGAGCAACGTTTCACTCTTGGGTTGGAGAGTTGCACAGAGTAGGGGAGGGATTGTGTTGCAAGACGGGTACCACGTGCCCTACGTAAAGGAGGTGGTATACACTGGGAAAGCTCTGAGGAACACTGATTATTATAGTAGCGATAGAATAGATAAAATAGATAGAATATAAAGACATACACTTGCATGTGAATCTCGAACACTTCGTACAGACCTAAGTTTATGCGCTACATATCATTTGAGTACAGTTCCAATAGTAAAAGTTTCATCGCAGAGCTAAATGTTTCCTCAGTCACATATAGTTGACTAATATAATTATTCTACCTTGATGAATCCAAGACTTCAGTGAGACCTTCTCTATTGCGCTAGACATATTGAAAGCCTTCGATAGAGTCTGACACAAATCTCTAATTTCTAAACTACTCTCCTTCAGTAAGATAAGAAAGAAGATCACCAGTAGAGTGGCCCTAAGCTTGTGCTGTCTCAGCGTCGGTCCTAATCCAGTCCGTAGAATAGGTTAACATTAGTAAGAGCGACTGATGTCATCTGTCACTAATACTCAACCCTTGTTCATGCTAATATCGAGCAGGAGCCATTAGCATGACTTGAAGGTAATACTGCAAGGTGTTGGCAACACTTTACATGTCTCCCCATATCCGCCACTGCCACTGGCCCGCTAGCGACCAGCCAGAGTCAGTCACCCCTCAGCTTTCGTGATGGGAGGATGTTGTCTCACTGCGGATGAGTCATTTTGGTCAGAAGGGCTGGTCCTGAGAGGTACATATATTGCAAAATGCTCTGGTATAGTAGGGGTTAAGGAAACTATACTGGTGATCTGAAAGTAGATTATGGGAAGACAAATGCTCAAGAAATTTTAAATTCAGAATAGTTTCAATAACTTTAGAGATGCAAGATATGAGTGCAAGTGGATGATAGTTAAAAGGTTGAGAACGGTCATCTTTCTTTGAGACAGGTTGAACGAGAGCAAACTTCAAGTAAAAAGGAAAGATGTTAGAGGAAAGACAGATATGAAAGAGTTTGCCTTGGCAGGGAGTCAGCAGGAGGAACAGTTTGTGAGTACAACAGGAGGAACACGATTCGGTCTGTATGCCTTCTTAGTATGTATGCATACATACAGTATATATACTGTATATTTATCGGAATACCAAAGTCTCTTATAATGGCTATGATTGCATTTGACAATCTTATAGTAGCAGTATAAAAATTTGACTTGAAGAATATAATTATAATATGAGAGCATTCTAAGTAGGTAGCATTCTAAGCAGTGAAGAATGTACTACATTTTGAAGAGGTATTCCTTTTTGTCACATGAGTTTAATATCCGTTAGGATATATTAGACAATGTTGATAGACTTAATGTACCACTAGTGTGAAGGAAGTATAAAAGAAGGAACAAGAATGATATACAGACCTTGAGTAGCATCATAAGAGGCAGGGGCACCAGGAGGGTCACCACAGCCGTCGCCACCCACGACCCCCAGCTGGACAAACAATGTACCAACATCATTATTGGGTTAGTATAACTTAGTAATGTAATGTAAACACATAATTATTTAGTTGCATAATTATATGAATAATATTGTAACTTAAACTAGTCTTATATATACTGTATATATATATATAATTATATATATATATATATATATATATATATATATATATATATATATATATATATATATATATATATATATATATATTTACATATTTATACTGTATATATATATATAATATATATATATACATATTTATACATAGGGGAAGTGTGGCGGAGTGGTCTTGCCACTGGACTGGTAATCCAATGGACCCGGGTTCGAATCCCAATATGTCAATGGGAAGATATTATTGGGATGGAATGTGTGCTGTACCTAGTATCAGTTCATTACCACAGCACACAGAAATGCCAAAAAAATACCCTCATTGTTCCCTGATTAAATAGCATTGTATGAATATTCCCATATTTAAAAATATGCTACAGGGGGGCAATGCCTAGTGAGTTAATTGCTCAATAGGTGGCGTTCTGAGAGTGAGGGTCCGAGTCTGGGGAATGAGACTGTGAAGCAAAGAAGCGAGGCGGCTTCAGAGATGGAGTTGCTTCGAGCCGTGAAGCTTCGCATGTCTCACTCCCTAGACTGGAGCAAGACCTCACGGGCCTCACCGTGTTCAGCGGGAGAGTGTAAAGGCAGGCTATCAGTCTATGCCTGAGAGGGAGTAGTTGAAATATAGAAAAAAAAAATATATATATACTGTATAGAGTTAAAACTTAACCCTTATAATAAATATAGGATCGTACAGTTAGTACGTCTTCCTAGTCTTAACCCCATACCTACAGTGACTGTCAAAAGTCATTTGTAACAACATATAATCATATACAGTATATACATAATTATACAGTATATACATATATATATACATATTTATTTATTTATTTATATATTTGTGTTTTCTTGTCTTCTTTTTTGCTTTTAGACAAACGTGGTTAAAGGAAATAGCGGTTTCACATTTAATGAGTTATTTCTTAAACTTTTCAATATTTTGTTAAATTCTTTCTCTGGTCTTTGTTTGATGAGTTGGAGTAGCTGTCCGATATTTGGCCTGGACGTTTCGGAATGTTCAAGTTCCATCTTCAGCAAAGAAGTAATGTACAGTAGGAGTAGAGGTCCCGGAGTGTTATATAGGGGAGTCAGTCGTCGGAGGGGTTGGTGAGGTCTCTTGTGGCCATGTGCTCTCCGGCCCAAGGTGATTCACCTTTATATTTATATCATGTTCATCATCTAGTATTAGATTTTAGATGTGGCCAAAATAATTGTATTCCTTCAATTCCTCTAGAATTTCGTTTTCAATCTTTGTTATTATACATTGAGCTTTATCATTTTACATAAATATGGTTTTACTCCGGTGTATTTACAGGTTTGGTTTGATACTTTCTTATTAAGATCGTTTAGCATTTCTGTTTTATCTGAAATCAAAACAATATCATCGATTTATCGGGAAATCTGAGATTGTTAACCAACTCCCTATCTATGTTTATTCTCTCTGATTCCCATGAAATGTTTTGTAAACAACCCATGGATGGTCCTTTTCCAAATAGATTCTGTAGAAACTTAACCCTGTCCGACATAAGTTACTAATTTACTTACTAGTTGGCGGAGCGCCCGGAATTTCTCCCACAACACTCTCTCTTACATACACTGAGGTACCGGTATAATTCGGAGGTATTTGGGGTTGCCACCAACCGACAGATTCTGATCTAACTTAACTAACTTACTGAGCTCAATATGACGCAAATGCGTCATATAACTTATTATTGAGATATTTCACTAAGTTCATATGACGCGATCGCGTCATATGATACTCTTGGGCATACCACCATATGACACGATCGCGTCATAGATGTCAGAGGGGGTTAATATAATTATATATTAAATTTATCCTTTGTTAATGTAATGAGCTCAGTATAACTGATGTATCAAGTGAATCCAAAGCTTTTCCATATTCTACGAGAGCTAATAATAGTTATATTATACTCTAAGGTTATCTCTATTAAATGATCCATTGTATGCAAGTGAGCCATGGTTCAATGCCCACTTTCAAATCCTGTTTGTTCCCAATGTTTATTTATATCTCCAAATTAATTAAATCTCTTTTAGAATCACCTTGTAGATAAATGATAATTAACTAATAATAATAATAATAATAATAATATTTATACAGTTAGCATTTTACAGTGTTGATAACACATAGTATGTTACAAATATGACATGTACCAGCCTTGCATAATTCCAACTAAGGATAGCCCAATAAGGCCGTTAGGCGTATTTCCATTGGGGTCCTTGTGGGATTAGGTTAGCTGGGGAAAAAGGGGAGGATAAAAAAAAAAAGTAGATACTTTAAAGAAAGTATTTCTAGGAGTTATTTTAAGATACCTTACATCCTAAAGTAAATATCAGTAATCCGTAATCAGTAATCAGTATTAATTTCAGTTTGTTTTGCCTATCTATTATGTCGTATTTAGTAGTAGACATAAGCTTGGTGCTCCCTTCTCGCAGCTGTCCGGTTCAGGTGCTCCTTCAGGCTACGTCTGAAGGAATACAGTGTTCTCTTTTCACGGACTGACTGGGGTAGGTCGTTCCAGTCTTTGATGGCAGTGAAGAAGAATAAGCTTACCCTGTCCTTGGATTCTCGGGACCGTAAAATTAAACATCCTATTTCTTGTATTATGTCCACTCCTCTCAATTGCTTTAACAAAATTACTCTTTAGATACTCTGGAGCTCTGTCATAGAATATCTTGAAGGCGTTAGTTAGCCTGATTTGTTTGGCCCTGTCAGAGACATTGAGCATACCTAGTGACCGAAGTTGTTCCTGGCCAACATGCGATCTGGGTCCAAGGTTCAGCATGAACCTAACCATTTAATTTTGAGCGACCTGAAGTTTGTGCTGTGCTGATTTAGATGATGCAGAGTACCAGGATGATACAGAATAGCCAAAATGACATTGAACAAGCGCTTGGCATAGGGTCTTTTTGGTCGCCGCTGGCAAGCATCCCCCCTGTCTATATAGGTATTTTATACGTGCTCTACATTTACTCAGGATAGATTCCAAGATTGTTTCACCTGACCGAGTCGAGTCCAGTTTTAGTCGGAGATATTTAACTTGTGACACTGTTGTTATAGGAATATAATTACAGTTGACCGAGAAGCCCACAATGTCTTTCAGTTTGCGTTTTGTTCCACATACGATGGCTTACGTCTTGCCCAGGTGAAGAGATAGTCTATTGTCCACTAGCCACTCACTACACGATTCTAGTTCTTTGGAAAGTGAAGCTGCAATACTTATTGGGTCTTTTGCTGAAACCAGAAGCACGCTGTCATCAGCATACAGTAATAATTTACACGAGACGCTCACTTCCATGTCGTTCACATAACAGAGAAAGAGTAAGGGACCAAGGATGCATCCCTGCGGGACCCCACAGTTAATTGGCATAGGATTAGATATATTATCATCAATTTTGACTCTTTGTGTTCTACCACTAAGATAAGATTTAAACCAGTTCACTGACCCAATGCCCATTGCTTGTAGTTTATTACAGAGGATATCATGGTCTACTGCATCAAACGCTTTTTGTAGATCAAGGAGAACCATACCGGTGTAGTTACCTTTAGTTATTTCTTTACGAATGTGATCTGTTAACCCACAGAATCCCAGCGACGCACTGTTTGCGTCCAAAATGTTTGTAACGCTAAACCCCAGCGACGCATACGTATGCGTCACTGTTAATTACTCCGGTCCCTTGGCACCTAGAGGGCTCAGATTTGTATGGGAACTGTGTAAGTATCCCAAACAACAATGCCGAGTGTTGAAAACTCTCAAAGTCCAACCGCGTGCGCGTGAACGCGCAAAAACCTGTTTTTGGGTGTTTTCGCCTACACATTTCCCCTCTTGTAAATCCGACTTTCGGGCGCACCGTAGGACCCCTTAATGACCTAGGGGATCGGTTTTTTGTGGGTTTTCCTTCATTCCTAACCCATTCCTGGTATTTTCTGGAGAAAAAAAAATCAAAACCTGCCGGTCCTGGGTGGTACAATACATTTATTTTAAATTGCCTGGGACTCAGCGGGTTAAGTGGATGAGACAGGAGTCTGTCGAGTACATGCATCTGAAACTTGATTGAAACTTATAGAATAGATCATTTTGCTTTGAGGTAGTGTTCAATTTGGGTGTATACAGCTCTTTCAAGGATTTTAGATACAATACATAATATGCTAACTGGTCTGTAGTTGCCAACATCTAGTTTATTTCCTTTCTTGAATAGAGGGGTTACAATAGCTTCCTTCAGTTCAGCAGGTACAGTGTTGGTGTTAATTGACAGGTTGATGATGTGGGTTAGGGGACCTGCTATACCAATGGCTCCATCTCGTAGAAATTTGGCACAAGTTTTGTCTGGTCCTGTGCTTTTATGTACATTTAGGTTAGACAGCTCGTCAAATGTGTATTTTGGTGTAACATTTTGCAATCCAAATGTGTTCGGGTGTATGCCTTTATCCCTGTAGAAATTTCGAAAGGTGGCCGTTGTTGTCGTGTCTTTATTAAGAGGTTGCGGTAGGTTCTGTGCAAGTGTGTTTGCTATGGAGGTGAAGAAGGAATTGAAGTAGTTTTTTTTTTTTTTTTTTTTTTTTTTTTTTTCTATGTGATTGAGGGAGGCAAAAGGCATAACTGCCTATAGCGAGTGCCTCCCCCATAGTTGAAAGAGTGACAGGGCCAAAATCAAGGGACGTTCGAGCCTAAATGCCTGGACACACGGAGTTTGAAGCAATTTAAGTCATAGGAAGAGGGAAAGACTGATTCTGGGAGAGAGTTCCAGAGCTCAGCTGTTGAGTAGAAGAAAGTTTGAGAGTAACGTTTCACTCTTGGGTTGGAGAGTTACACAGAGTAGGGGTGGGATTGAGTTGCAAGACGGGTACCACGTGCCCTATGTAAAGGAGGTGGTATGCACTGGGATAGCTCTGAGGAACACTGATTATTATAGTAGCGATAGAATAGCGAGAGAGATGCAACATTGCGACGGAGAGAGAGAGAGATTGCAGAGAGTTGGTGAGTGGACGGGAGTTAATGATACGAAAGGCCTTCCTTTCAACTTTGTCTAGGAGAGCGGTGTGAGAGGAACCTCCCCACACATGTGAACAATACTCAATACAAGGGCGCACTATGCCCCTGTACAGAGCAAGAAGCTGTGCAGGGGAAAAGAACCCCCTAAGGCGGTTGAGCACACCCAGCTTCTGGGAGGCTGCCTTAGCAAGACTGGTAATATGGTCCTTCCAAATGAGAGCAGAAGAAAAAGAGACACCAAGAATATTGAGAGAAGATGAAGGGTTGATTTTTGTATTGTTGAAGAATAAGGGATAGTCCGCTGGGAGATCCTGACGGGTAGATAGATGGAGAAATTGGGTTTTGGAAGCATTAAAGTTAACAAGGTTTTCTCTGCCCCAATTGGAAATAGTATTTAGAAGAGAATTTAAGAGTTCTATGGCTTCATTACGTTTGTCGTTGAGGGATTGCTGGCTGGGGCGTTCTGAAAAACTAATGGAGTAGTGTAAGGTTGAGTCGTCTGCGTATGAATGGATGGGAATTAAGGTACAGTTAAGGAGATCATTTATAAAAATTAGAAAGAGAATAGCAGATAGGACAGAGCCCTGAGGAACACCGGAGTTTATAGAGTGAGGAAGTGAACAATGGCCGTCCACAACCGCGGCTATGGAACGGCCGGAAAGGAAATTAGAGACAAAGGCACAGATGGAGGGATAGAAACCGAAGGAGGGTAGTTTAGAAATTAAAGATTTATGCCAGACTCTATCGAAGGCTTTCGATATGTCTAGTGCAATAGAAAAAGTCTCACCGAAGTCCCGAAAGGAGGATGACCAAGAGTTAGTAAGATATGAAAGAAGATCACCAGTAGAGCGACCCTTAAGGAAGCCATACTGGCGATCTGAGAGCAGATTATGAGAAGAGAAATGCTTAAGAAATTTGGAAGCAAGAATAGTTTCAAAAACTTTAGAAAGACAAGAGATGAGAGCAATTGGACGATAGTTGGAGGGTTGAGAGCGGTCACCCTTCTTTGGGACAGGTTGAATGTGAGCAAACTTCCAGCATGAAGGGAAGACGTTAGAGGATAGACAGAGACGAAAGAGTTTGCCTAGGCAGGGAGTCAGCACGGAAGCACAGTTTTTGAGAACAACAGGAGGAACACCGTCCGGACCGTACGCCTTATTAGTGTTAAGCCCAGAGAGGGTAGAAAGTACATCTTTAGAAGAGATTAGGATATTAGGCATAAGTAAGAGAGAGGAGGGCGGAGAGGGAGGAATAGCACCGGAATCATCCAAGGTGGAGTTTTTAGCAAAAGTTTGAGCGAAGAGTTTAGCTTTGTCAGAGGAAGAAGTGATGGTTGTGCCATCAGAGTGGGAAAGGGGAGGGAAAGACGAGGAAGAGAAATTGTTGGAGAGGTTTTTGGCTAGATGCCAGAAAGCTTGGGAAGAGCTAGAGTTGGATATTTCAGTGCATTTATTATTGATGAAAGAGTGTTTGGCAAGTCGAAGAACAGATTTGGCTTGATTCCGGGCAGAAACATATGAAGAATGAGAGTCTTGAGTTTTAAAGCGTCGGTACCGTTTGAATGCTTCCTCCTTATTGCGGACAGCAGTAGAACAGGCGTGAGTAAACCAAGATTTTTTAGCATTAGACTGAGAGAAAGAGAATGGAATGTATGCTTCCATGCCCGATAGGATTACCTCGGTAATGCGTTCAGCACTCTCCGAGGGTCCTCGGCCATGGAAGCAGAAATCATTCCATGGGAAATCAAAGAAGTATTGCTGAAGAGCATCCCAGTTGGCAGCGCCAAAGTGCCACAAGCGCCGCCGGCTAGGAGGATCGGGTGGCTGTACTGGAGAGATAGGACAGGTGACAGAGATAAGTTTATGGTCGGAGGAGCCCAAAGGAGAGAAAAGATCGACAGTATAAGAAGAAGGGTTAGAAGTTAGAAACAGGTCAAGAAAGTTGGGCCGATCTCCGATGCGATCCGGGATACGGGTGGGTTGCTGAACTAACTGCTCTAGGTCATTTAGGATAGAAAAGACGTAGGCTTGTTCACCAGGTGGATCAGTAGTGTGAGAGGAGAGCCATTGGCGGTGGTGAACGTTGAAATCTCCTAAGATGGAGATTTCTGAGAAAGGAGAAATGGATAGAATGTGTTCCACTGTAGAGTTTAGATAGTCAAAGAATTTGGGAAAGTTGGTAGAGTTAGGGGAAAGATAGACAGCACAGAAATATTTAGTAAGAGAATGACAGGAAAGTTTGAGCCATAAAGTTGAGAATTCAGAGGAGTCGAAATCGGGAACACGAGAGCAAGTGAGTTTGTTGTGCACATATGCACAACATCCGCCTTTGGCTTTGAAACTAGGATAGAGAAAGTAGGAGGATACAGAGAAGGGGATGCTGGATGTTGCTACAGACACCTGAGTTTCGGTGAGGAAGAGAAGATCAGGTTTGTAGGAGGAGAGATGGTGCTCAACAGAGTGAAAGTTAGAGGAAAGTCCGCGAATGTTGCAGAAATTAATAGAAAGAGTAACAGGCCGAGGTCCAGGTAATTGTGTGGGGTCGTCAGGGGATGGTCGGTCGGGTGAGGGGGCATTTATGGTCCCCCCCCTGGGGACTCCGAGGCTGGGCTAGAATTCATAATTTTGTTTTGTTTTTAATTTTGGTGTGGAGGAATGAAGTGTGGTGTGCATGTTTAGTGTAGTGAAGGGGATAGGAGGAGGAGGTGTTTGTGAGAGCTAGCTGGATTGCTCTCAGTGTAAATGAGGCACAAAGAAAATCAGTAAGAGAGGCCAAGCAAATGAAACAGGAGTTCCAGCGACTCTTTATCACATGCCTATAACCTCACCTGGGTCTAGCCCTGATCGATTGATGCCTACAATCTCCCCCCAGGTTGAAATTTGTCGTTCATCGTGGCAAACCTGATCATTAATGTTGAGAGCAATATTAGTGTTAGACGAATCCCTTGCCTTGTTGCTGTAGCCTGTTGTTTTTAAGTGCCTCCATAGTTTTTTGGGGTTATTCTGATATTCCTCTGCCTTACTTTGGAAATAATTAGATTTCGCTGATTTGATTTTCCTACTTAGTTTGTTCCTGGCCCTGTTGAACTTATGTTTCAGACCTTGATCCTGTCTATGTTTCACTAGCCATTTTAACAGATTGTCTCTATGTTCCAGATGGTGTAGTATGTCATTGTTGATCCATGGGTCTGACCTTGCTTTAATTCGTATGTCTTTCAGAGGAGCTATTTCGTCTAGGATGTTTGTGATGATGGTTCGGAAGCCAACCCATGCGTCATTAACGTTTGTATTTCCAAACACTGGAGACCAATCTGTATTCCATAAAATGTCCAGAAAAGTTTCTTTGTTGTAGTTTCTGAGTGACCTTGTTTTGATGACCTTGTGATTCTCTAGGGTAATGTTTGTAGTTTTACGTGTGCAATATGTGACGAAGTGATCACTTATCCCAGTCTGTAAAACCCTTGATTGTGATATTTTGTCCTCTCTGTTACAATTTATATGGTCTAATATTGTAGCAGTGTTCTCAGAGATATGTGTGGGGGTTGTGATGAGTTGTTTGTGATTGTGCATTGTCAGTATGTGCCTATATTCTCGTACAAGCCTATTATTTATTAGTGGCCCCTCCATCATTGACGAACATGCCTATTACATAAGGCATCCTCTTCAAACACTAATCCGCCGTAGTTTGAATCTACCGCGCAGAGCATTTAAAAACTGAGGAGCCTTCATCATGAGCGCACGCGACCTCACTCATGGCTTCAGTCATTATGAATTGGGTTCTCACTACGAAAAAACTTCGTAAAAAATAAAAACAAAAAGAAAATAAGAATAACTATCCAATAAGCTTTCCATCATATCGTGGATGTACTTGTGTGGATTTCTGACCAGACGCTGATTCAGGCGTCATTCCTCCTTCTCTGCTCTGCGCTCAGCCTGCCCGGACGTACCTTCCACGCTCCGCTGGTTCCGCATTCGTTGCGTCCCTAGTGAGTTTTTTCTCATTTGTTTACTCTAGGATGTATCGAGTAAGGTTAGGATAGGCGTAGCAGGAGTGTCCTGGGCTGGTTGCCCGCAGTGCAGTGTATTTTGGGTCGTGTGTATGGGGCATCTATTTCGGATGTACCCTCGTGGTCCTGTTGTGGACACGTGAACTTTTCACAGTTGTGTTAGTTTGTGATGCAGGCAAGCCGCCTGCATCACAAACTAACACAACTGTGAAAAGTTCACGTGTCCACAACAGGACCACGAGGGTACATCCGCGTTATTACGTCATTACGCGTTAATTATTGCTGCCTTTTATCCTTCTGATGAGGTAAGCTGTGTTTTTCTGACGTTCCCAGCGTATTTTTCTTCACTTAGTGAAGTTTTTTCTGGGTCCTTGTCAGGCTTCCCGGGGTGGGAAGTTGTCGCTACGGTGGTGTGTTGGCGGTGGTTCCTGTTGTGATATTCCAGTGTGTGTTTATATTTCAACTATTTTCATGCCGTCTACCTAGGCCTAGCCAGCCGCTCGTAGCTTTGCCACATGTCTAGTGTTATTATTTATTATTATAAATATGCCCTACTGTGTCATGTGTATCCGGGTTTTAGTTGTGTATTGGCTAATTCCTCGGACTATAATTGTTTCCTGGTTTAGTTGTGTATTGGCTAATTCCACGGATTATGTTGTGACCTTGGTTAGTCGTGCGTGACTCTCCTCGTGTCGTATTGTTCAGATGGTGTCTGTTCAGGGTGGGGCTTGCCTTCCGGCGGGTTTTTTCTCGGTTTCACCATGAAAATCCTGACCGATGAGCCGTGTTGGGCCACACGTGGTTTTTAACTCTGGCTGGTTCTCCGGCGTGGGGAGGTGTCTGTGGCTCTCCAGGACTGCGTCTCTGTGGGTGCCTGGTTTCAGGCCTCCTTTAATTCCCGGCGGGATGGCTGTACCCATCCTTATATATATATATATATATAAAAAACGACGTTCTTGCGAACATTCGTTTTTATAGGTTTTTTCTACCTGGTTTACGACAACCACATGGAAAACCTAGCTGTTGTTTAGGCGTTCCTCCCCGGCGATCTTTTACAAAGAAGTGGGGTCAGGAACTTGTGGGGTTAACTTTTAGACTTCTCACCCGGCGGGTGCACCTGAGCAGGGTGGGATAAAACGACTTAGGTCTCATATAGTTAACCAATCCATTTTAGTGATACTCTGTGTATCGCTGCCTTTACTCTTACGGCAATTGAAGGTTCAATGAGGTTTAACCAAATCGATTCCCACACCCGGCGGGTGCTCCTAAGTGGAGGAACTAAGGAATTTATAACAAATTCAATTTCGATTAACCTTAATTTGGTGATACATTCAGTATCGCCGCCTTCTATTTTTACGACGATCTTTTGGGACAATTCGTAAAAAAATCAGATCTCGTATATTCCTGCCCTGGGCTATTCTACTAAAATATTTCAAGGGCCGGCGTCTTTATGAGGGGGGCTTTGTTACAAAATTGAATCTTGAGACAGTCACCACCTCCTACAGACTATAAGTGCCATGCTGGACCATTATATCAGAGGGTATTCTTCATGTTCTTTAGCTAAAAAGATTTGTTTAGCCTCTTTACACCCCGCCGCGTAGCGAGATGTGTTAGCTGTGTCTTTGCATCCCGTTACCCGGCGGGTTATTAACACTTGTATGCGAACACTTGGGTTAACCTTATGAGCATTAATTCCTGGAAATTTTTCTTTATTTTTCCAGAGCTGAGCTCCGGCGGACCAATACAGACCCGGCGGTAGTTTCCTCACACCAGTCTCTGTCATGGCTACTGTGGCCCCAGTTTTTGCCCTGTGCATTACCCCTACTTGCGCGGGTATCCCGATTTTTGCGCATACCCTTTGCATAAGGTGTGTTAAATGTCTAGACCGTTCAAGGGGTCTCTGGGTTACACTTAATTGTTCCTTTTGCTCCCAATTAGCCAATAAAGTCCTGTGTGACAATGACAAGACCGCGGCGGTAGCGTTGAGAGAGGTCAGACAACAGATGTCGGCCTACACTACCATTGTCGCACATAAGTCACTTCAATGTGACAACGTCCCACTTTGGGATAAGTTGCTGTCAGAGCACCCTCCCCCTAAACGTACCTCTAGAGTAACGGGTTTTAAGCCGACAGAGACTAGCCAGGGTTCTGTATCGTCTGTGGATACGTCTAAACGCCCGAGAGAGCCTACTCCCCCGGCAGCCACCTCCTCGTCGCAGGCGAGATCGAGGTCAAGGTCACCTCTCAGACAGCAGTCTTCAAGTCGTGCCTCTTCCCCGGCGAGTAAGAAGAGTAAGACGGAAGCTTCCACCAGTGGTCATGGTGGTGATTCTTCCAAATCTAAGTCTAGTTCGCGGTCACACCGTAGCCACAAATCCTCCAAAAAGGATTCCCATAGGAAGTCCTCTCGACATTCTCCTAAGTCTAGTGCATCTCGTCGTACCTCTACACCTGAAAATG
Source organism: Paralithodes platypus (assembly GCA_032716605.1). Taxonomy (NCBI): domain Eukaryota; kingdom Metazoa; phylum Arthropoda; class Malacostraca; order Decapoda; family Lithodidae; genus Paralithodes; species Paralithodes platypus. Next base: position 15,267,774 of record CM064557.1, on the reverse strand, counting down.
TTTCTGTTACAGCCTCAGAGTATAGTGAAGCGCCTGTCCCTAAACAAGATTTACCTATTGATATTTTAACCCTAGAAATGGAAAGTTCAGGAAATTCAATAATTGAGAATGTTTCAGACTCTCAAGAGAGCGTAGGCCAGAGCCTCGGTGTTTGGCGGTTTGCTCAACCAGGGTCTGACCATCCACGTCCGACTCATACGAGTCACACAGTAGCCGATGTCCACAGGGACGCGGCGACCCCATCCTCTATCCCTGACTTATCTTGGAAACAAGGTGCCCCTGCCTCGGCGGGGTCTTCTCAGGAGGATCGGGAGGAACAAGATGAAGTGTCAATAATTTCAGATAGGGAAGGACAAGGGTCAGGCTCAGGCCTGGACGCCGCCCATGATAATACTGATTCACCTGTAAGTTCTGCATCTAACCAGTTTGTTACAGCACAAGAAATTGATAGGTTACTTACTCATGCTCTATCTAAATTCTTTAGTCAACAACGAGAAAACCCCACAATGGACTTGGGGGCTCCCTTGACAAGTTCTGCGGTACGGCCTCTGATAACGTCAATCGATTTATCTAAGATTCCTAACCCTCCTACTCTGTCACCGGCAGGGAGCTCTAAGCCAGCTACGGCGGCATTCACTACGTCAAATGTCAGGGTCATCACGGATGTTAATCCACCCCCTCTAGACAAAGCGCCTCTTAGAAAGGTAGCTATGCCCCTGCTTTATGGGCCAGACGAGTCATGGGTTCTTTTGAACCCCTCTAAGCCAGAGCTTGCCCAGCCTACCTTGTCAGGGCAACTCCCGGTACCACGTGAGTGGTTTATCCAGGGAAATAAGTCAAAGAAATTAAGGGCATTGGATGCCTTGGGTAATGTTTTGGACGTAAATATCAAGGCTATACCTAGTTATTATCATCAGGATTATTTTGTTTATGCATCTAAGCCTGCTTTACCCCCTGCCTCAGCTTCAAAACTTTTTTCAGACTGGTCTAAGCTGGATGGGTTTAATGATATTAAGGCTCTGTCGGCTCTTACTCCTGAACTAGATTTACAGACCGTCACAGACGAGACAGCTAATCCAGTTTTGAAGGTGGGACAGTTGGGACCAGGACCTTGGGTGGATTGGGAGGTAGAGGCTCAAAACTTTGCAACCACTTTCACTTCTAAATCTTCCCACCAGATCCCTCAGGATACACATTCATGGTTCTCCATGCCGGTAGGTTCTGCCGGCGGAGTTCCGTCAGCTTTATTTTCTTTTCTAGCTGCCCCTAAGATTAATCTTTGTGAACTAAAGGACCCATTCACTACCCCTACCCCTACTCACCTAGACAGAGAATTTAGGCTAAGGGGAAAAGCTTTCCGCCTGTTTTCACAGTATATAGTTTCTCAGCAGGTGGCTAAGTCTTTACTCCGGTCTACTCAGGCAATCGCAGACGCGGATGCTCGAAGATCAGTTGAGTTATCCCGGCGTCTGATTCTTCAGTCGTCGATTCAATCCTTAGGTGACATACGCACAGCCTTACTTGAGGCGGTGCGAGCACGACAGGATCTTAGGATGTCATTAGTTCGCAAGCTGCCTGATCGCATTGCTAACCAGGTGGTAATGTCCCCAGTACTTACTCCTTCTTTAATGTCCCCTGATGTATGGCGAACAGTGTTTAACATGGCACAGGCCGTGAAGCACAGTCCCGCACAGGCTAAGAAACCTGCATTTAACTTCCCCAAACCTAGGCCTCCTACTAAAGCTCAGCCAGGGGGTTCTAAGCCTTTTCTTCCGCCTAAGTCCTCCCAATCCCCCCTGGGTCAGTACAGGCATAGACAGAGAGGGTTTTCAGGACAGAGAGGACGCGGCCAGTATAAGCCGGGGCAGGGCCAGTCTTCGGCCCACACCAGCCAGCCGGCGAAGCGTCCAACACCACCAACCCCACCATCAAAAAACTAAAGTCTCTCTCACTCCCAGTGCCTATCTTAAGGCCGGAGGAACCGAGGGAAGTACAGCCGGCGAACCCTTGTCTGCTAACTGGGTCGTTCCGAACGTGTCACCAAGCATGGCCGTTAAAAACCTGGGCACGGATGGTGGCACGCAAAGGCATCACTTGGCAGTGGCTCCGGCGACCTCGCTTACGTCAGCCGACAACGGCAAATTGTGTTTCATTAGAGGTGGAGTCGCTGGTCCAGGAGATGATTGCCAAGAATGTCATCATCCCGGTCCCTCCAGATTACCCTGTATTCACGTCAAAACTGTTTTTGGTTCCCAAACGGGACAGTGTTCAGATGAGGCCGGTCGTAGACCTGTCTTATCTGAATCTTCACATTTACAACGAGTCTTTCAGAATGTTAACAGTTCATCAAATCAGGCTAACACTTCCGCCGGGAGGCTGGATGTGTTCCCTAGACCTGACAGACGCCTATTGGCACGTGTCGGTCAACAAAAGATTTCAAAGGTTTCTGGCCTTGAGGATCAGGCACCAAAATTTTGTTTTTCAGAGGATGCCGTTCGGTTTGAACCTAGCACCTCGAGTATTCACGAAACTAGTCCGGCAAGCCCTGATGCCGTTGTTAAAACAGGGAATCAGAGTGTTGTGGTATCTAGACGACTGGCTGGTGGTGGCAGAGACACAACATTTATGCATAAAACATGTCAATATAATTTTAAATCATGTCAAAACTCTAGGCTTCAAGGTAAATCTGGTAAAGTCAAACCTTGTTCCCTCAAGAGTAATTCAGTGGATAGGGCTGGTCTGGGACACCGCCGCTCTCACTCTGAGTCAGAGTGTGGACAATCGCAACAGGTTTCGCAGGAAACTGTTCAGGTTTCTTCACAGTCTGACTACGACACGAAGAGTCTGGGAGTCTCTGGTCGGCTCTCTCAACTGGATTCAGCTAACTGTCAAGTTGGGCCGGTTGAAAGTAAAACGATTAATATTGGAAGGCAACAAATATTTCCCACTCTTACCGGCGGGAAAATTATGGCCCATACCAAAATTAATCCACACCTTACTAGCGGTCTGGGCGAAGAGGGAAACATTGCACTCAATCATGTCATGGACCTCTCCTCCTCCAACGGTATGGGTAGACACGGATGCGTCGGGCACCATAGGGTGGGGATTTCAGTCAAATCAGGGGCACCAGGGTCAGGGGCTTTGGTCCCACTTAGAAATCTCTCACATAAATGTCAAAGAGTTACTAGTCCCCTTGTATTTCCTTCAGGCTCACGGCCCGGCGTTACGGGGCAAGTCGGTGGCCTTCAGAATGGACAATCTGAATGCAGTTCACTGTATTCAGAAACAAGGGTCAACGAGGTCAAGGAAGTTGCTACTCGTGTCGGAAGAGATTTTTGTTCTAGCCAGCAGTCTAGATATTTATCTTCACGCATCTTATCTCCCAGGCATAGCGAACGTCTGGGCAGACGCTCTGTCCCGGAGACAGAGCACGACAGTAGAATGGGAGCTCAAGCAACCCATTTTCGACCTAATGATTGCGGAGCTCTCCCATCCACAAGTGGATCTTTTTGCGTCCGACGAGACTCACAAGCTCCCTCTATACCTCACCCGCCGGGCGATAACGCCGGCAGGGGGGCCAGACGCCCTAGTGACAGACTGGAACAGATGGAGCTCCATCTATCTGTTTCCGCCGCCAGATGCGTCACTAATGTGCCACATAGTGAACAAACTACGAGTTTATCGAGGCTTAGTCTCGCTAATCGCGCCCCTGTGGCCGGCGCAGGTGTGGTACCAGCAATTAATAATGTGGTGCCCGGACCCGGTATCGCTCCCGGTCGGGTACTTCCACTTAGACACGATTGGCAACCTAGCGACCTCGCTGACTTTTGCATTATGGACATTCAGGAGGCCAAGTGGCTAGCACCATACGGTAGGGATGTGACCAATAAATTGCTCAATCAATATACTCAGTCTACTAAGCGACAATATCAATCACATTGGAAAGCTTTTACTTCTTGGATTGTTAGAACGGAACAAACTGTACCCTCAGTGGCATTGGTTTTTAATTACTTGAACTATCTGTTTGAGCAGAAACGTTTATCTGTGGTAACTTTGAAGAATCACTTAACTGCGATTAGAGTGCCCTTTTTCGACCTTACAGGTCTATCCATACCGGTGGCGGAGGAAACGGGATTTATGAGAGCGTGTTTTAAACTCCGCCCACCTCCCCGTCAGCTCATGCCTACTTGGTCTCTGGACAAAGCTTTGTCTTTACTTCATTCTCGTCTGTATCAAAATACTGCAGACTTTGCTTTAATCTTAAAGAAGGCAGTTTTCCTTTTGGCTTTGGCCACCGGAAACAGAGTGTCTGAGCTGGCGGCGATGAGCAACACACCTAACTGTCTTAGGTTTGGTAGACTTAATGATTCAATTTCCATTGCACCCTCCCCGGCGTTTGTAGCCAAGAATGAGCATAGTGCACACGTGTTTTCTGAGTTCACGGTGCCGGCGTTAAAAAGGGGAAAGGTGCATCATAATTTATGTCCAGTGCAAGCTCTAACCAAATATTTGAGAATAGCTCCTCAAAACCCCCAAGGTGCTTTATGGGTAGCGAGTACGGGTAAACGCTTACTTAAACGGCGATTAGCCTCTCTTCTGGTAGAAGTCATTAAAGAGAGTAATCCCGGCGTTGTGGGTAGGGCCCACGATTTACGCAAGTGGGCGGCCTCTTTACGTTTCCTGAAAAACTTTTCAGTTGAAGATATTGCGTCCACACAGTTGTGGGCGTCTAATCATACGTTTCTCTCTAGATACTTGTCAGTTGCTCTAGACAAACCTTCCTTACCATGTATAGCTTTAAGACAGAGGGTCTAGGTGGCCCTGCAGTCACTTATGTTTACTTTCACGGAAGGGGGGGGGGTGCAGTCAGTTGACATAGGACACCCTAGACCCCGCCGGAGTATGAGAGCTGTGATACAATTTAAGGTTAAAATGTGATATAAAAATTTCTCTGCGAGAAATTGTGCTAGTACAAGGTTTAGTACAAAACAACGGTGTTGTTATAGTAGTTTTAGCTGCGAAAGCAATGTAATATTAGTTCAATGGAGTTCATTTGCAATTGATCTCCACATGTATTTTGGGGTTTATGATGTGCACATATAAACTTATAACTTATTATTTTTGTCACCACTCGTTGAGTGGGGTGCCTTTTGTAACTACAGATCTGTGTTCAGAATCTTCAGGGTTACCCATTTTTGTCGGGCAGGCTTCTTTGAAGCACGCACCTGCCTGAACCCCTTTTTCTTGTATATTTCCGGCCTACGCCGTATTAAATACATTTTTCAAAAGTAAGAATACTATGTGGTTGTTTTTATTATCTGCTTTTCTAGAGTTATGATATGATTACGAATGTCCCCCTCCAGTCTTAGATATCAGGCATGTTCGTCAATGATGGAGGGGCCACTAATAAATTATAGGTTTGACTCCTGTAAGGAGATAAAGAAAACCTAATATTTAGTAGTGGCCCCGTAATCATTGACGACTGGGGCCCTCCCGACCGTCCCCTTCCCATTCGTTGATGTATTAAGGATTTTGGTTTACTTGATATGTCAGTGAAGGAGGAATGACGCCTGAATCAGCGTCTGGTCAGAAATCCACACAAGTACATCCACGATATGATGGAAAGCTTATTGGATAGTTATTCTTATTTTCTTTTTGTTTTTATTTTTTACGAAGTTTTTTCGTAGTGAGAACCCAATTCATAATGACTGAAGCCATGAGTGAGGTCGCGTGCGCTCATGATGAAGGCTCCTCAGTTTTTAAATGCTCTGCGCGGTAGATTCAAACTACGGCGGATTAGTGTTTGAAGAGGATGCCTTATGTAATAGGCATGTTCGTCAATGATTACGGGGCCACTACTAAATATTAGGTTTTCTTTATCTCCTTACAGGAGTCAAACCTATAATTTCGTTGTTTGTAACACAAGTTAAAATCCCCTAGTATAATGGATTCATTCCGGGGGTCTAGTAATGACAAAGTTCGTTCAAATTTGGTCAAGAATTGTGTGTCGTCTAGCACACACACTCCAGCACTCTAGCACACTCTAGCACACTCCAATTGTGATGGGTTTTGTCCTAGGCAGGTGTAAGTCGATCCACAGAGCTTCGTGGTTTTTTACATGGAGGTCGGTCCTAGTTGTGTGTGTGATGTTGTTTTTTACATACAGACATACTCCTCCCCCATGTCTATTGCGATTATTACGAACCTATTGAAACCTTGAATGTTTATTTCACCATCGTTTATACTCGAGTCCAGCCAGGTTTCTGTAATTGCAATTATTGAAGCTTTGGCCTTGTTAGCTAACATGTTTATTTCTGACAATTTATGGTACATTGAACTGGCGTTAATGTGGATAAGATGGAGCCCTTTGTTGGTGAACACTCTGTATTCATCTTTGAATGTGTCCTGACTGGATTCTGAGTTGATAATACTTGGTTCATTTTCATTAACATTCGGTAATAAATGCAAGGCACACTTATTACATAAGAATTCACGTTCTTCACTGTTGGTCTTCTTAGAGATGCACTTCATGTGAGCTACAGTTTTACACTTTACACAGTTTTGGATCCTCTGACGTCGTGTTATGAGTATTTCACAAATATCACAAATGGGTGTGCGATGTTGTACAGCTGAATTCCTACATTTAACACATTCAACTTCGTTTCTACTGTTAACGTAAGTACATCGGTTATGTACAATTTCATTACAACTGTTGCATTGTAAAAGTGTACTCCTATTGTTGAATCCAATATTACAGACTATACATAGTTTTCTCTTACTGTTTATCGTACGTCTGGAGGTATGGTTTGGTCCGCGTCGATCAGCTGGGTGTGCGAGAGAGGGCGGGGGACAGGTTGCTCCTTGACCCCCCCCCCCCCCCACCCCTAGGTGTCCCTCCCGGCGGTGGCACTGTGGTTGTTTGCTGTTGTTGTTGTTTTCGTTGTCCGTTATTGTTGCTTCACTGGTGATGTGTTTGTGAGTGCTACCTGCTTTTGTAGTTGTTCTTGTTGCATGTTGTGCTACTTGGGTCGCCGATATCTGTGGTATTGATGGTACCGCTAAGGGTGGTGCTGTGTTGGTAGGGTGGTGGCGTTGAGGTGGTGGCTGGCTGTGAATGTGTGTGTGCGGGAGGGGAGGTTCAGGTGCCAGTTTGTTATAACGAATTTTTCTGCTAGGGACTGTTGAAATGTCGGTGTCTGCCTTACTTGATTTGTGGTGAGGTTTCTTCAATGTTGAGCTGGGGCCTGGGTTGGTCTCTATGTCTCCACAGTTTATTAGAGTGTAGCACAATAGGTGATGTAGCGAGGTTGTGCCAGACTGTTTGCTAAGACGCTGCGACTTACCGAGATATGTAGCTGCCCAGGCAGGAATGGTGACAGAAATTTCACTTGTGTGTGATTTCTGTGTGACGAGGTCCCTCAATACTTGTTTAGTGTTGACTTGGTACACACGCGGTCCCCTCTGCACCTGTATATTCTTCAGAAGATTGTATGTTGTCTGGAGAGCTCCATTTTTTCAATTTATTTAGAGCTGACCTTACTCCATCTACATCTATATGTAGGACTTTGGCAGTGACTTTTTTGTAATCAACTGCTGGAAACATTGCTTTCTACTTTTTTATAAATCTCTTTGATTCGAGACACCATTATTTTGTTCTCTTTAATTTATGGTTTTCCCATTACTGTCTTTCAAATGAGTATTTTGTTGCTCAATTAACCTAAGACGTGCGCATGGGGGGTATGAGACACCACACGCCTGTGCGCACGTATTTGAGCTGTTCCCATCACTAACATCGTTATTTTACCATAAATAGCATTAATACTTATCCATATGCACCTATTTTAGGTTGATTATAAAGGTATTAACCTGTTACCGCAATAAAACATGTGGAAACAGCGTTTGGATGGTCAAAATCGGCGATACAGGCCGGGAGTTACATAATGTATGGCTGAGGCAACCTCCCTCCCCTCCTCCCCTCCCCTTGTCTGGAGAGACACTGTTACGCAATAGTCTCTCTCTCGCTCTTTCCCACGTTTGGTAACAGTGATGACAATGCCCTGCTACCAACTCGCTAATGTTAGCACGAAAATAGACCACAGAATAAGGGAATAACAGGGAAAATAGGTGATAACTGAAGGAGGGGAGGAAAGTGGGGAAGGAGGGGATGTAGAGGAGTGATATTTGGCATGGCCCAGGGGCAAAAAAAAAAAAAAAAAAAATTAGGGTGTTTTAAATGGATTTTTTTAGGCCCAGGATCTTAAGAGTCTTCCCGCAGTCGCCCGGGGAAACTCTTAAGAGTCTTCCGGCACTTGCCGGGTTAAGGTCAAATGTTTTTTGGGAATTTTGTGTTGTTGTTTTTTTCATTCATTTTTGTTCCATTTGGACTCCTCAGGCTCAATTGCAACCTTTGATAGAGAGTATTCATAATATGACAAGCACAACAAACTAATGGCCCTCAATTCCCAGCAGCTCTGAAGCAACTGACCACGGCAGCAGTCAGACCTGCTCCAGAGCAGGGGGTGCTAAGAATCTCTGGAGACAAACAGGCCGCTTTTGGAATTTGACCCTTGGAACGTACAATGTCCGAACCCTGACCACTGAAGCAAACTTGGCTATCCTCCTCGAGGAATTGAGATGTGTTAAATGGGATATCGTAGGTCTTAACAAATTTAGAAGAACAGGTGAGGCATTCATCGAATTGCCTGACAACCACGTGTTATGTTACAAAGGAAAAGAAGAAAGGAAAGAATATGGAGTTGGATTCTTGATAAACAAACGACAAACTGGAAATGTTGAAGATTTTTTAGTATCAATGAGAGAGTTGCAGGAATAATGATTCAGCTCAATAAACGTTATAAAGCCAAAGTAATCCAAGTACTGTATATGTACCAACTGCAACACACGATGATGAAGAAATTGAAGTTTTATGAAGATGTAGAAAACGCTATGAAAAGACATGACACTCAATTCACATTTGTGATCGAAGACTTTAATGCCAAAGTAGGCCTATGAAAAGTAGGTGAAACAGTTATAGGAAATTTTGGAATAGGTAACCGAAATGACAGAGGAGATCACTCTTGTACAATGACAGAGGAGATCACTCTCATACAATGACAGAGGAGATCACTCTTGTACAATGACAGAGGAGATCACTCTTGTACAATGACAGAGGAGATCACTCTTGTACAATGACAGAGGAGATCACTCTTGTACAATGACAGAGGAGATCACTCTTGTACAATTTGCAGAACGAAACCAGCTTAAGATCATGAATATATTTTTCCAAAAGAAAGCTAGCAGGAAATGGACATGGAATTGTTCTAATGGAATAACCAAGAATGAAATTGACTTTATCTTTAGTGACAAACCAGATATTGTGAAAGATGTAGCGGTACTGGACAAAGTGAATGTCGGAAGCGACCACAGAATGGTGAGATGTCAAGTAGGGTTAAATCTCAAGATAGAAAGAAATAAGCTAGTTAGAAGTACCAATCCAAACTTATGCACACTGAGAGAAAGGACTGAAGAGTTTAGCATAGATATTCAGAATAGATATTCGCAGTTGACAGACTTAAAGGAGACAGTAGAAGAAATTAATGAAAACTTCACCAGAACCATAACAGAAACATCTCAATGTGTAGTAGGTAAAGCAGGAAAGGGCACTTGTAGTAAACTTTCAGAAGAAACGAAGAATCTTCTGAAGAAGAGAAGGAATACAACAATTATAACAGCCAGAGACAAGGAGCAGCAGAATTAACTAAGATCATCAACAAGAAAAAGACTGAAGATATCCGAACATTTAATATGACCAAAATTCAAGAGACCCTACGAAATGGTGGAAGTATGAGAGCCACCAAGAGAAGGCTTGGTACAGGGAAGATTCAAATGGTCAACCTAAGAAATTCAAGTGGTGAAATAACTAACAACGGAGATGAAATAATCAAGGTAGCTGAACAATTGTATACTAAGCTATAGAACAGTGAGGACAGACTCGAGGACATTATTACGGAGTATGTAAACATTAATGTACCAGCATCCACGGTAACAATAGCAGAAGTTAGGACAGCTTTAAGAGACGCAAAGAGAGGTAAAGCAAGTGGTGACGACAATCTGACTATTGACCAAATCAAAGATGCAGGCGATGTCGCACTTAACAAACTAGCAAACTATACACAAAAAGTTTGCAACGTCGGAAGGTTCCTAAAGCCTGGAAAAATTCATCCAATATTCTCATTCACAAAAAAGGAGATTCTAAAGACCTGAAAAACTATCCACCAATTAGCTTGCTTTAAGTTTTGTTTAAACTATTCAAAAAAATTGTCACCAACCGGATAAGTAGAACACTAGATTCAAATCAGCCAAAAGAACCAGCAGGTTTCTGAAGTGGATACTCAACAACAGATCATATGCAAGTTGTTAACCAAGTTGTTATGCAACGTTATAATTTAACGTGCTTTATCCGTTATCGTTTTCCACCTTAGGAAATCACGTCAATCAACAACTCTCTCACTGGGAGACAACTAGCTTCGGTTTTATAGTTTCACAACAATGATAATCAATGGACACAAAATACACAGTCAAGTTTCACAAGTTTTATTTCCTTATTAGCTAGGGTGCGTTCTCAAGATATTCAATGGAATAAATATAGATCGATAACTCATATATATTGAGAAGGTTAAAGATCTGACATAGAATAAGCAATAGTAAATAATATATGATCACTAGAATAATATTGATACTAAATGAACATATCAAATAATAATGTTACTAATAGAACATATAAATAATCAGGATGTATCTATTCGAACATATATAATATATATGTTCGAATAGATACATCCCGTGTATGATTATATTATAATCATACACAGAGATGTTAAGTCTCAAATACAATAAATAGTGTATTGATAGAAAACGGGGTAACTCGAGTTAAGGTCCCGGGTAGAATAAATATTAGTTACTGCGATAGCATACACGCGGCACTGAAGGTATGTAAAATAAGACACTATTTGATGCTCAATTTAACAATAAGTTAATTTAACTTGAACAGGAGATTAATATCAAATAACTCAAAGAGTAATAGTTATGAATATAAATTCATGAATAGGTTAAATATGGATATTAGTCATGTATGCGTGACTGAGATTTCGAATCGAACAATAAGTTAATGCAACTTGAAAAACATAGAGTTAAAGCAACTCAAATAACACACAAAATGAATTAGGCTTCATATATCGTGATAGTAATAATAGTCAAAATAGGAGACTGATTGAGAAAACACTCTGTGAACAACTTATCTATGATTTATGTACCCAAATGATGATCTAGCATAAAACAAGACCTGAATAAGTATTCACTGGTTTTGACGTGTAAATGTGCATGTATTTATTCGCGGCCGAACATATTTATATCTCTTCATAAAGAATACAGGAGCCTATATTCGAAGAAGTATATATAAATTTATCCCCAAATAGAAGTGTGTACTGTTCTCTCTAAATAGAGCAATAGGTAACTAGGAATAGTGAAGAATGAACAATCTTCGGTAATTACGTTAACGTGAACCTTAACATATCAAGTTAACCCTAGTTGTAATCATCATTACCATTACTAAACAAAAGAACACTTAAAGGTTTGAAAGAAGAATAGAAGCCTGGTAGAGAGTCTGGCGAACGCGTGGTCACTGGCGTAGTTGTCCGTTGGTTCCCCGGTTGGTCACAGGGGCTCGAAGGATTTCACACACTCCAGGTAGATCCAGATCCTTCTCTCTTTCTTCTCTGGTCACTTCTCTGCACTCGTTTGTTCCTTAGCTGAACTGTAATGGCAACTTCAGAACTACAGAAGGTAATTCCATCTACTCAAGGTTACTCCGGAAGATACCGAGTCCTTCTTAGTGAGAAGAGCTGCACTCCCGATATATTGAACTGGCTTTACCTGCCTTTCCTTTGGCTCGGGCAGGTAGTAACCCTTTTTGTTTTGGGATCAAGGGGCTTGTCTCTCGGGGTAGTAGCGGCATGTTAGAAAGTACTTTTTTATTTCTAGGGAAGCTGGAGGTTGCATTAAAATTATGTGAAGGATGTTTCTTAGTTGAGGAGGACATTCTGCATTTATTGGCAACAGGCATGGCCTGTTGAGGAATAAAATAGGGAATTATTGTTTGGGGACTGGGTAGGTAATTTGGATGTTCTATGGTGGTAGGCAGAGAGGAAGGTAGACAAAGGAAATTGGCTTGTTGTCTAGCATGGCTAATTTAGTTTGTAATATGATTCCAAGACTCAATGGGGGGGGAGGGGTGGGGGGTATTGAGGGAGTTGGTGAGGAACTTGCATAAAGAGTTCCTCACTGTAATCAAGCACTGGGGGTTTTAGGGTTTTCTGGGAGGTACTAATATAATTTGATGGTTTTAGGGTTTTACTTGAGTGGGCCCTGTAGTCCTGGGGGGTACTACTGTAAATCGATATATTGTTCTCCCCTGGCATCTCACAAGTAATTGAGAAAAAAGATGAATTCCAAAATCCTTGTGTATGGTATTCATAGATTACAAAAAGGCATTTGACTTGGTCGAAATTTCTGTTATAATGAGAGCGATTTGTAAACAAGGAGTAGAAGCGAGTTATGTACAGGTTTTAGAGGACATATATATCGATGGAACAGCAACAATAAAGCTCCACAAGGGAAGTGATAAAATGCCATTTAAGATGGGGGTAAGACAGGGCGATACAATTTCCCCAAAACTGTTCACAGCGTTCTTGGAAGAAATATTTAGGAATCTTGACTGGGACAATAAGGGAATAAATGTTAACAGAGAATATCTAAGTATGTGGTGAGGATCGGGTGTTCCAAGGCCCTCGTCTGCCTGATTTCAGTAGGGCTTTGGACGAAGACGTCCGTGAAGTCATAGAGGATTTCCAGGAGTTGTTGATATTTGGTGCTGGTTAAGTCCTCAGGAATGGTGGGAAATACCGGCTGAGGCGTGATGGTAGGTGAAGAAGAGAATTCATTGTCGAAGGTTTCTAGGTCGCCGATGATGAGGCCCTTGGGTAAGGTGAGGGGCTCATCAGTGATGTTAGCAATCAGGGTGCCATGGTGGTGAGGAGATATGAGGGCCGTTTGAACTCTGCATCTATCTGCTCTGGGTTGATCCATTTGTGGTTTGAAGATCATAGGAACGTCAGTTGTGTGACGTAATGGTACCCATTGTTGATGTTGAGTCGGAATGTGCATGGCCTGAGTTGTGACTGCTGGGGCCAATATGGTGATGGAAGCAGGTGAGTGTGGTTTCTGTGATGAGGTACAGGTGGTGGAAGGTGAGCGGTGGCTTGTCATCATGGAGGCGGTAGTGAGGGGGCCTGTCTTGTCAGCATCCGGGCTTGGTTTGTTCTTTACGTACTTCCGTTGAACTTTGTTCCTGGGGATGTTTTTAAGAAGTTGATTTTTTTTTTTTTTTTTTTTTTTTTTTGCAAATGTGAGGCATCTTTGACCACAATCCAGTTGTGGTTGTAAGCGCTGCAACACATCCAATCCCATGTAGCCGTCATATTGTGTGCATTCTGGATAGAATACTAAAAAAGGCAGGAGGCTTCTAGGTCTGGGGTGGCGATGCGCAAGGGTATGGTCTCTCCCCTGATGGGCAGGGGTGTGTCCCCGGCACTAATGAGCTTAGTGGTGGTGGCATTTAATATCCCGAATCTGCGACGGTTTTGGTCGTAGAAACGGTTGAAAAGGCAGGATCTAACAGCTCCAGTGTTTATCAGGAGACGTACTGGTACCCCTTCCAGTTTCGCCAGATGGTAAATTGGAGGTGGTTTAATCAGCATAGAATCCCCCGCCGAAGCCCTGATGGGCGGGGAAGGCTTAAAAAAACCTGAGTGATATCTTCTTCCTCTTCCTGTTCTACTGAATTTTCTTCTGGACTGAAGACTTTCAGGGGGTCTTCTCCTTCCGAATTGTTGTCCTTAATTTCCAATATCCGGGATTCCTCATCAGCTGTTGTTTTGCATGATCCCTTATTTAATGTAAGTGACAGGTGGTGTTGCAGGCACTGAAGTCGAACGGGTTGATCAGTATCAGGGTCCCGTTCCAGAATCTGGGAGTGGTGGTGCTCGTGGGTTGGCCTCGATTTATGGGCTTAGTGGGTGGAGGAACCCGGTTTGGGGCGTGGCTTGGAGGGTACGTCCTGTTGTAGGAATGTGGGCAGTTCTGGAATGGTGGTTGTCTGTTCTGGAATGGTGGTTGTCTGGACCCGTAGCTGTGTGAGGGTACTGGCCTTCGTCCTCCTTGAGGGTGTATAGCTCCCACTGTTGAGGTCTTGGGTTTGGTGGCCAGGAGCTTCCTGATGTCTCGGTCGTAGCCTACAGGGTCATGGATGGTGAAGTGCTCTCTGAAGAAGTTGGGGAGCACTCACAGCAGGGTGTTAAAAATATGTTGTTGTTGTTGCATATTGCTTTGGAGAGGGTATGCCGCCCTGATATGTTGTGCCAGGAATCCAAGGGTGGTGTCCAAATCTCCTTACTAAGATATCTCATCTATTTTACTCAGGGCAACGACAGTGCCCAAGGGGGGTTGAATAGCATCAATAAAAATCTGCCGGTATACCCACCGGCACCGTCTGGCACCACGGCCAGAAAGGGTCAGGAACTAAGCGCAGGAGGAAAAGGTGAGAAGCCAGACCAACATGGCCAATGCGGAGACAGACCAGGGCAGTGTCAAGGGGGCGGAGGGGGGAACAGGACCAAGGGTGAGGGGCAGGATCTAGCCTGTACTGACCAAGGGCGGTGCGGGAGAGATCACCTCTTAGGGAGGTATCCCAGAGCGTCCGGCAACGGGCAAAAGCTAGCCTGGAAACGGAGGAGGGAGGGAGAGGGAGTGACTCAAGGGCAGGGGAGGAGTGTGCCAGTGAAGCCGCAGAATCTACAATCACATTACCCCTGATACCCACATAGGAGGGAACTCACTGAATATGGAGGGAAAAGCTGGACTGCCCCTAATAGAGGATATTATAACACAGAGTACAAGCATACTGTAGGTTATTCTTATTCACACAAACTCATATAATTAGAGGTGCAATGTTACATAAGACAAGGATAGGTATTAGCCCGGCAGCTGCGGGGAGACTCTTAAGAGGTTTTACTTGGCGACTGCGGGGAGACTCTTAAGATCCTAGGCCTAAAAAAATACTTTTAAACGGCCCCAGTAGCACTTGAATATATATATTTTTTCCCTCCATACCTCATATCACTTCACATCTGTCAAAGTCCCCTCCTTCCCCCGTCCCCCCCCCCCCCCCCCCTTCAATTATCACCTATTTTTCTCTTATTCCTGTAATTATCGGTTTATTTATGGCGCCAAAAATCCCCACCCGGTTCCAAGGTGTAATGGGAGGGTGTGGAAGGAGGAGAGAGAGAGAGTAGTAGCCCACACTACCTCCAGTCTCTCACCAAAGCTCGTGGAGGGAGGGTGTACTCTCGCTCCCTGTTAACTTCATGAATGAACCGCTCTGTAATATTTCATGTTTGTCACCCCCAAACACTATTCCCACTTGTTTTATTGTTATAACATGTTACTATCTTCATATTAAACGTAAAATAGGCACATATGGATAAGTATGAATTATATTTATGGTAAATTAACGATTTTAGTGAGGAATGAATCTAAATATCTACGCACAGGGGTATGGTGTATACTACCGGGGCTGCACACTGCACAGCTGAGAGGTTAAATAGCAGCACGCTTGAGGATCCTCTAGGCGTCTCAAGGGGAATACACAGGCAGGTTCTGAAGATCTCTGAAGAAGTTGCTGCCTGGTATTCCCTACGACGTCCTGGTCCATGGGGTGGTCCTGTCATGTGACGGTGACAGAAATTAGGAGAAGATTTCCTTGCAGATCTCTGAAAAATGTAGAGGTGAGGGTCTTACATGAAAAACGAGCCGTTACACCAGTGTCTTATGCTCTCGTATCATGGGATTAAAGTAAGGAGCCGTTTTACCAGTGTCTTATGCTCTCTCTTACAATCCAGATCTAGACTTCTATGTGAGTCTCTAGAGGAACTTATGATGGATTCTTGGGATTGTTATGAATACGAGCTGTTACACCAATATCTTACGCTCTCGTATCGTAAGGACTAAGTAGGGAGTTGTTACACCAGTGTCTTACACCCTCCACTACAAGTCCTGACTGAGGAGGAAGCCGTTATACCAGTGTCTTACGCTCTACCAACCAGCTTTCCTATGTTTGTGGGTTTACTAGAACTAGAGCGCTCACTCCGTGTTTCATACTCCAATTATAGTAAAGTTTCGTACCAAGTCAATGTAAAAATATTAGGTGGTCACCAGTGTGGTCTAACAAAGATAAGAGCAAATCCAAGGTACCTTCGAGAAATGCGTTGAGTAGTTCCACCAGTGTCTTACTCCCTCAAGGTAATTTCTCGGTATAGATAATCCCAAGTCTTCCAGATATCTCTCAGCCAGTGCCTTTAAGATATCTTTCCAATTGTACCACTTCTGGATTTGGCTGGGGATATCTTACCAACTCCGTCGTTCCTTCCGGCTGCGCATCTCGGGTCTATAAGGTTGTGTGCAGAGAAGGGTGTGTGTCGACGGCGGTGGCCCTTCTCAGAATTCGTTCCATGGCGGTGGTGAATCTCCGGGCAAGATGGGCGTGTGTTGGTTTTGGATTTATGGAAGGTTTTCTCTCCTGTATGTTGTGGTTGGCCTTCCTTGGTTTTACTGGTGGTGTTGGAGGATAACCTTACAATCAAATCTTTTCCTGGTGTCGGGAGAAGTGGCGAGGTGATGGTGGCGACCCGAGCCTGCCGGGGTGACGAGGCTCTTGTGTCCTCTTGTCTCGGCGGCGTGGTGACAAGTTGTTTTTATCCTGGTGCTTCCATCTCCTCCTTTGTTTTTCTCCCCTATCTCAGTAATATATACGTAATTATAAATACTCATCCAGAACGTCATAAAATACAATAGTTTTACTATTGCCGGACGAATACGTCCTGTAATTTATGAAAACGTTTTCTGAAACACCCTGTATATATATTTATATACACTGTATAGATATATATATATATATATATATATATATATATATATATATATATATATATATAGACAGGGTGTCCCAAAATATATGTACCAAACTTCAATATATGATAGTAGAGTTACGCATCTCACGCATTTCGATCCCACGATTACGCATCCCACGGTACTATCCAATGGCTACCTGAATTCTCATCCCATGAAAAACCACACGATTCCCACGGATGCAGAGCTAATGGAAGCTCTACAGGACGCCGAACTTGATGCCATGGACGATGATTTCACAGGCTTTGGCGGCGGCGACGGTGGGGTGACGGAGAACGAGAGTGGGGCCACGGAGGGTGGTAACTAACATCCACCTCCTGTCTACCACCACATCCATCACAATAAGCACCTCATCAACTTTTCTAAGTTTTTTGTTTGTTTTACTTACCTTTCTTTTCATTAAAGCAACTTACTTTGGATTATTGGCATGTAAAGTGAAGGTCAATAGTCGCCCGACGATAGCCTCCAGTACTTTTGTAATTTTCCCCATTACTTTAATACTCTGCATCCCACGAATTCCGGTCCCACGGTAATATTTCGGTACCAATAAATCGTGGGATGCGAGATTTTACTGTATACAGATGACTTTAAGTATAAAATATTCTATAACAAATTTGTTTAAATCTCAACTATTTAAAAGTTATTGAAGGTTTATATAGTGTCCTCCCCTCCATTTCTGTAATGGACTCTTCCATGTCAAACAATTTTCAGCGGGTCCAAAGTTAGCTAATATGTCTACTATCATTTTGCAACTTACAGGATAATACCATGATAATAACATGGTAAAATATTTGCAGTTAGATGGTGTTGTGGTAAGCTCTAGGACAGCTAGGCCAGCCTTTTGGGGAAATACTTAAGAAAATGCCATTTTCAACAGGTGATCTCTTTTTAACAAGAAAAAAATAAAATTTCGGGATACTCTGTATATATATAAATATGATATATAGGCTATTTATATCTATATAATGTACATATATATATATATATATATATATATATACCGGTATATATATATATATATATATATATATATATATATAAATATATATATATATATACACATAATTATATATATATATATATATATATATATATATATATATATATATATATATAAATATATATAAACATATAAATAAATATATATATACAGTATATAGATATAAATATATATATATACATATATATATATATATATATATATATATATATATATATATATATATATATATATATATATATATATATATATATATATATATATATATATATATATATATACTGTATATATATACAGTATATATATATATGTATATCTTTATATATAATTACGTGTATTTTTTGTTTAGTAATTGACACATTAACCCTTTCTATCGCGACGTCTGTTATATTCTATTCTAGCTATATTTAGACGATATTGTGCAGCTTAGGAAGGATCTGTGGTAGTTAAAAGGGTTGATTGAGATAGTTTAAAGACTTAACATTGCTATATATCCTTCCTAAACTGATTGAAGTCGATAGGTAGTAGTTAGAATAAAAAAACAAAGGATGTCGATGGTACAGAAGGGGATAATTATATTATGTCTAACCTTAGAGGATAAAATAGAGACCACAGTCGGTGAGGTGGCAGAGGGTTCCTGATGGCGAAGGCATACCCATCCACGAAATATGGTACACTGAAGTCCACCGCAAGGTACCGGTCCATCTCCATGAATATTACGTTCACAGTGAAGTCTCTGAAATATGTAAACAACAAATATCTTGACACAGAAAATGCTACTAAGTATTAAAAATAGAATGTTATGTGGTACTTGAAAAGTAGACAGAATGGATAAAAAACACCATCTGAAGAAGAGCACTTTATTGACAACGTTTTGCAGATAGCTTCATCAGGTCACTGACCTGATGAAGCTATCTGCGAAACGTTGTCAATAAAGTGCTCTTCCTCGGATGGTGTTTTTTATCTATTAAATAGAAGTATTCTGTAAAGTGAAGATATAGAGGGGTGTGAGAGGTGCTTCCCAGCCTCCTCGAACGCTAGTAGTTTGCCGTCGAAACTCGTCGAGTTTCACACAGGGATGGCATGTGAGGAAGTATGAGGATCTGGAGAGAAGGGAGAGAAGATAATTATTATAGGTTTGACTCCTGTAAGGAGATAAAGAAAACCTAATATTTAGTAGTGGCCCCGTAATCATTGACGAACATGCCTATTACATAAGGCATCCTCTTCAAACACTAATCCGCCATAGTTTGAATCTACCGCGCAGAGCATTTAAAAACTGAGGAGCCTTCATCATGAGCGCACGCGACCTCACTCATGGCTTCAGTCATTATGAATTGGGTTCTCACTACGAAAAAAATTCGTTAAAAATAAAACAAAAAGAAAATAAGAATAACTATCCAATAAGCTTTCCATCATATCGTGGATGTACTTGTGTGGATTTCTGACCAGACGCTGAATCAGGCGTCATTCCTCCTTCACTGACATATCAAGTAAACCAAAATCCTTAATACATCAACGAATGGGAAGGGGACGGTCGGGAGGGCCCCAGTCGTCAATGATTACGGGGCCACTACTAAATATTAGGTTTTCTTTATCTCCTTACAGGAGTCAAACCTATAATTTATTAGTGGCCCCTCCATCATTGACGAACATGCCTGATATCTAAGACTGGAGGGGGACATTCGTAATCATATCATAACTCTAGAAAAGCAGATAATAAAAACAACCACATAGTATTCTTACTTTTGAAAAATGTATTTAATACGGCGGAGGCCGGAAATATACAAGAAAAAGGGGTTCAGGCAGGTGCGTGCTTCAAAGAAGCCTGCCCGACAAAAATAGGTAACCCTGAAGATTCTAAACACAGATCTGTAGTTACAAAAGGCACCCCACTCAACGAGTGGTGACAAAAATAATAAGTTATAAGTTTATATGTGCACATCATAAACCCCAAAATACATGTGGAGATCAATTGCTAATGAACTCCATTGAACTAATGTTACATTGCTTTCGCAGCTAAAACTACTATAAACAACACCGTTGTTTTGTACTAAACTTTGTACTAGCACAAATTCTCGCAGAGAAATTTTCATATCACATTTTAACCTTAAATTGTATCACAGCTCTCATACTCCGGCGGGGTCTAGGGTGTCCTATGTCAACTGACTGCACCCCCCCCCCCCTTCCTTGAAAATAAACATAAGTGACTGCAGGGCCACCTAGACCCTCTGCCTTAAAGCTATACATGGTAAGGAAGGTTTGTCTAGAGCAACTGACAAGTATCTAGAGAGAAACGTATGATTAGACGCCCACAACTGTGTGGACGCAATATCTTCAACTGAAAAGTTTTTCAGGAAACGTAAAGAGGCCGCCCACTGCG
>CM064557.1:15105661-15247212 GCA_032716605.1 Paralithodes platypus | reverse complement strand
CGAGGTTGTGCCAGACTGTTTGCTAAGACGCTGCGACTACCGAGATATGTAGCTGCCCAGGCAGGAATGGTGACAGAAATTTCACTTGTGTGTGATTTCTGTGTGACGAGGTCCCTCAATACTTGTTTAGTGTTGACTTGGTACACACGCGGTCCCCTCTGCACCTGTATATTCTTCAGAAGATTGTATGTTGTCTGGAGAGCTCCATTTTTTCAATTTATTTAGAGCTGACCTTACTCCATCTACATCTATATGTAGGACTTTGGCAGTGACTTTTTTGTAATCAACTGCTGGAAACATTGCTTTCTACTTTTTTATAAATCTCTTTGATTCGAGACACCATTATTTTGTTCTCTTTAATTTATGGTTTTCCCATTACTGTCTTTCAAATGAGTATTTTGTTGCTCAATTAACCTAAGACGTGCGCATGGGGGGTATGAGACACACACTCCTTTGCGCACGTATTTGAGCTGTTCCCATCACTAACATCGTTATTTTACCATAAATAGCATTAATACTTATCCATATGCACCTATTTTAGGTTGATTATAAAGGTATTAACCTGTTACCGCAATAAAACATGTGGAAACAGCGTTTGGATGGTCAAAATCGGCGATACAGGCCGGGAGTTACATAATGTATGGCTGAGGCAACCTCCCTCCCCTCCTCCCCTCCCCTTGTCTGGAGAGACACTGTTACGCAATAGTCTCTCTCTCGCTCTTTCCCACGTTTGGTAACAGTGATGACAATGCCCTGCTACCAACTCGCTAATGTTAGCACGAAAATAGACCACAGAATAAGGGAATAACAGGGAAAATAGGTGATAACTGAAGGAGGGAGGAAAGTGGGGAAGGAGGGGATGTGGAGGAGTGATATTTGGCATGGCCCAGGGGCAAAAAAAAAAAAAAAAAAATTAGGGTGTTTTAAATGGATTTTTTTAGGCCCAGGATCTTAACCTCTGAAGTGCGCATGGGGGTAATTGGAAACGTCCCCCTGTGCTGACGTATTTGAGGTGTTTCCGTCACTAAAATATTCATTGTGCCATTAATAGCATTAATATTTATCCATATGCACCTATTATGGGTTGATTATAAAGGTATTAACCTGAAACAACAATAAAACGAGTGAAAACAGCGGTTGGATGGTCAGATTCGGAGATATAGCCCGCGAGTTGTATAATGTATGGGTGAGGCAATCTGCTTTCCCGCCAATTTCCCCCAAGGCCACTGAGACACAGTCGATCGATACTCTCTCTCTCTCTCTTGCACTCGCTTGCTATCAGTGATGACCACACCCTCCAATCGGATTTCTAATGTTAGCACGAAAATATACCTCAGAATAAGGGAATAACAGGGAAAATAGGTGATAACTGAAGGAGAGGAGGAAAGTGGGGAAGGAGGGGAGGTAGAGGACTGAGATTTTGCATGGCCCAGGGGCCAAAAAAAAATAAAAATACAAAAAAAAAATATACAATATATTTTTTTCGATGTCAACAGTTGATTTTTATTTTCTCTGACTCTTAAGAGTCTTCCCGCAGTGCGCCGGGGGAACTCTTAAGAGTCTCCCCGCAGCTCCCGGGTTAAGAGTCTTCCCGCAGTCGCCCGGGGAAACTCTTAAGAGTCTTCCGGCACTTGCCGGGTTAAGGTCAAATGTTTTTTGGGAATTTTGTGTTGTTGTTTTTTTCATTCATTTTTGTTCCATTTGGACTCCTCAGGCTCAATTGCAACCTTTGATAGAGAGTATTCATAATATGACAAGCACAACAAACTAATGGCCCTCATTCCCAGCAGCTCTGAAGCACTGACGCACGGCAGCAGTCAGACCTGCTCCAGAGCAGGGGGTGCTAAGAATCTCTGGAGACAAACAGGCCGCTTTTGGAATTTGACCCTTGGAACGTACAATGTCCGAACCCTGACCTACTGAAAGCAAACTTGGCTATCCTCCTCGAGGAATTGAGATGTGTTAAATGGGATATCGTAGGTCTTAACAAATTTAGAAGAACAGGTGAGGCATTCATCGAATTGCCTGACAACCACGTGTTTATGTTACAAAGGAAAAGAAGAAAGGAAAGAATATGGAGTTGGATTCTTGATAAACAAACGACAAACTGGAAATGTTGAAGATTTTTTAGTATCAATGAGAGAGTTGCAGGAATAATGATTCAGCTCAATAAACGTTATAAAGCCAAAGTAATCCAAGTACTGTATATGTACCAACTGCAACACACGATGATGAAGAATTGAAGTTTTATGAAGATGTAGAAAACGCTATGAAAAGACATGACACTCAATTCACATTTGTGATCGAAGACTTTAATGCCAAAGTAGGCCTATGAAAAGTAGGTGAAACAGTTATAGGAAATTTTGGAATAGGTAACCGAAATGACAGAGGAGATCACTCTTGTACAATGACAGAGGAGATCACTCTCATACAATGACAGAGGAGATCACTCTTGTACAATGACAGAGGAGATCACTCTTGTACAATGACAGAGGAGATCACTCTTGTACAATGACAGAGGAGATCACTCTTGTACAATGACAGAGGAGATCACTCTTGTACAATGACAGAGGAGATCCACTCTTGTACAATGACAGAGGAGATCACTCTTGTACAATTTGCAGAACGAAACCAGCTTAAGATCATGAATATATTTTTCCAAAAGAAAGCTAGCAGGAAATGGACATGGAATTGTTCTAATGGAATAACCAAGAATGAAATTGACTTTATCTTTAGTGACAAACCAGATATTGTGAAAGATGTAGCGGTACTGGACAAAGTGAATGTCGGAAGCGACCACAGAATGGTGAGATGTCAAGTAGGGTTAAATCTCAAGATAGAAAGAAATAAGCTAGTTAGAAGTACCAATCCAAACTTATGCACACTGAGAGAAAGGACTGAAGAGTTTAGCATAGATATTCAGAATAGATATTCGCAGTTGACAGACTTAAAGGAGACAGTAAAAGAAATTAATGAAAACTTCACCAGAATCATAACAGAAACATCTCAATGTGTAGTAGGTAAAGCAGGAAAGGGCACTTGTAGTAAACTTTCAGAAGAAACGAAGAATCTTCTGAAGAAGAGAAGGAATACAACAATTATAACAGCCAGAGACAAGGAGCAGCAGAATTAACTAAGATCATCAACAAGAAAAAGACTGAAGATATCCGAACATTTAATATGACCAAAATTCAAGAGACCCTACGAAATGGTGGAAGTATGAGAGCCACCAAGAGAAGGCTTGGTACAGGGAAGATTCAAATGGTCAACCTAAGAAATTCAAGTGGTGAAATAACTAACAACGGAGATGAAATAATCAAAGGTAGCTGAACAATTGTATACTAAGCTATAGAACAGTGAGGACAGACTCGAGGACATTATTACGGAGTATGTAAACATTAATGTACCAGCATCCACGGTAACAATAGCAGAAGTTAGGACAGCTTTAAGAGACGCAAAGAGAGGTAAAGCAAGTGGTGACGACAATCTGACTATTGACCAAATCAAAGATGCAGGCGATGTCGCACTTAACAAACTAGCAAACTATACACAAAAAGTTTGCAACGTCGGAAGGTTCCTAAAGCCTGGAAAAATGCATCCAATATTCTCATTCACAAAAAAGGAGATTCTAAAGACCTGAAAAACTATCCACCAATTAGCTTGCTTTAAGTTTTTTTTAAACTATTCAAAAAAATTGTCACCAACCGGATAAGTAGAACACTAGATTCAAATCAGCCAAAAGAACCAGTAGGTTTCTGAAGTGGATACTAAACAACAGATCATATGCAAGTTGTTAACCAAGTTGTTATGCAACGTTATAATTTAACGTGCTTTATCCGTTATCGTTTTCCACCTTAGGAAATCACGTCAATCAACAACTCTCTCACTGGGAGACAACTAGCTTCGGTTTTATAGTTTCACAACAATGATAATCAATGGACACAAAATACACAGTCAAGTTTCACAAGTTTTATTTCCTTATTAGCTAATGGTGCGTTCTCAAGATATTCAATGGAATAAATATAGATCGATAACTCATATATATTGAGAAGGTTAAAGATCTGACATAGAATAAGCAATAGTAAATAATATATGATCACTAGAATAATATTGATACTAAATGAACATATCAAATAATAATGTTACTAATAGAACATATAAATAATCAGGATGTATCTATTCGAACATATATAATATATATGTTCGAATAGATACATCCTGTGTATGATTATATTATAATCATACACAGAGATGTTAAGTCTCAAATACAATAAATAGTGTATTGATAGAAAACGGGGAAACTCGAGTTAAGGTCCCGGGTAGAATAAATATTAGTTACTGCGATAGCATACACGCGGCACTGAAGGTATGTAAAATAAGACACTATTTGATCCTCAATTTAACAATAAGTTAATTTAACTTGAACAGGAGATTAATATCAAATAACTCAAAGAGTAATAGTTATGAATATAAATTCATGAATAGGTTAAATATGGATATTAGTCATGTATGCGTGACTGAGATTTCGAATCGAACAATAAGTTAATGCGACTTGAACAACATAGAGTTAAAGCAACTCAAATAACACACAAAATGAATTAGGCTTCATATATCGTGATAGTAATAATAGTCAAAATAGGAGACTGATTGAGAAAACACTCTGTGAACAACTTATCTATGATTTATGTACCCAAATGATGATCTAGCATAAAACAAGACCTGAATAAGTATTCACTGGTTTTGACGTGTAAATGTGCATGTATTTATTCCCGGCCGAACATATTTATATCTCTTCATAAAGAATACAGGAGCCTATATTCGAAGAAGTATATATAAATTTATCCCCAAATAGAAGTGTGTACTGTTCTCTCTAAATAGAGCAATAGGTAACTAGGAATAGTGAAGAATGGATAATCTTCGATAATTACGTTAACGTGAACCTTGACATATCAAGTTAACCCTAGTTGAAATCATCATTACCATTACTAAACAAAATTAAACTTAAAGGTTTAGAAAGATAATAGAAGCCTGGTAGAGAGTCTGGCGAACGTGTGGTCACTGCGGTAGTTGTCCCCCGTTTGATCACAGGGGCTCGACAAGGGTTTCACACACTCCAGATAGATCCAGATCCTTCTCTCTTTCTTCTTAGGTCACTTCTCTGAACTTGTTTGTTCTTTTTAGCTGAACTGTAATGGCAACTTCAGAACTACAGAAGGTAATTCCATCTACTCAAGGTTACTCCGGAAGATACGAGTCCTTCTTAGTGAGAAGAGCTGCACTCCCGATATATTGAACTGGCTTTACCTGCCTTTCCTTTGGCTCGGGCAGGTAGTAACCCTTTTTGTTTTGGGATCAAGGGGCTTGTCTCTCGGGGTAGTAGCGGCATGTTAGAAAGTACTTTTTTATTTCTAGGGAAGCTGGAGGTTGCATTAAAATTATGTGAAGGATGTTTCTTAGTTGAGGAGGACATTCTGCATTTATTGGCAACAGGCATGGCCTGTTGAGGAATAAAATAGGGAATTATTGTTTGGGGACTGGGTAGGTAATTTGGATGTTCTATGGTGGTAGGCAGAGAGGAAGGTAGACAAGGGAAATTGGCTTGTTGTCTAGCATGGCTAATTTAGTTTGTAATATGATTCCAAGACTCAATGGGGGGGGGAGGGGTGGGGGGTATTGAGGGAGTTGGTGAGGAACTTGCATAAAGAGTTCCTCACTGTAATCAAGCACTGGGGGTTTTAGGGTTTTCTGGGAGGTACTAATATAATTTGATGGTTTTAGGGTTTTACTTGAGTGGGCCCTGTAGTCCTGGGGGTACTACTGTAAATCGATATATTGTTCTCCCCTGGCATCTCACAAGTAATTGAGAAAAAAGATGAATTCCAAAATCCTTGTGTATGGTATTCATAGATTACAAAAAGGCATTTGACTTGGTCGAAATTTCTGTTATAATGAGAGCGATTTGTAAACAAGGAGTAGAAGCGAGTTATGTACAGGTTTTAGAGGACATATATATCGATGGAACAGCAACAATAAAGCTCCACAAGGGAAGTGATAAAATGCCATTTAAGATGGGGGTAAGACAGGGCGATACAATTTCCCCAAAACTGTTCACAGCGTTCTTGGAAGAAATATTTAGGAATCTTGACTGGGACAATAAGGGAATAAATGTTAACAGAGAATATCTAAGTATGTGGTGAGGATCGGGTGTTCCAAGGCCCTCGTTTGCCTGATTTCAGTAGGGCTTTGGACGAAGACGTCCGTGAAGTCATAGAGGATTTCCAGGAGTTGTTGATATTTGGTGCTGGTTAAGTCCTCAAGAATGGTGGGAAATACCGGCTGAGGCGTGATGGTAGGTGAAGAAGAGAATTCATTGTCGAAGGTTTCTAGGTCGCCGATGATGAGGTCCTTGGGTAAGGTGAGGGGCTCATCAGTGATGTTAGCAATCAGGGTGCCATGGTGGTGAGGAGATATGAGGGCCGTTTGAACTCTGCATCTATCTGCTCTGGGTTGATCCATTTGTGGTTTGAAGATCATAGGAACGTCAGTTGTGTGACGTAATGGTACCCATTGTTGATGTTGAGTCGGAATGTGCATGGCCTGAGTTGTGACTGCTGGGGCCAATATGGTGATGGAAGCAGGTGAGTGTGGTTTCTGTGATGAGGTACAGGTGGTGGAAGGTGAGCGGTGGCTTGTCATCATGGAGGCGGTAGTGAGGGGGCCTGTTTTGTCAGCATCCGGGCTTGGTTTGTTCTTTACGTTCTTCCGTTGAACTTTGTTCCTGGGTATGTTTTTAAGAAGTTGATTTTTTTTTTTTTTTTTTTTTTTTTTTGCAAATGTGAGGCATCTTTGACCACAATCCAGTTGTGGTTGTAAGCGCTGCAACACATCCAATCCCATGTAGCCGTCATATTGTGTGCATTCTGGATAGAATACTAAAAAAGGCAGGAGGCTTCTAGGTCTGGGGTGGCGATGCGCAAGGGTATGGTCTCTCCCCTGATGGGCAGGGGTGTGTCCCCGGCACTAATGAGCTTAGTGGTGGTGGCATTTAATATCCCGAATCTGCGACGGTTTTGGTCGTAGAAACGGTTGAAAAGGCAGGATCTAACAGCTCCAGTGTTTATCAGGAGACGTACTGGTACCCCTTCCAGTTTCGCCAGATGGTAAATTGGAGGTGGTTTAATCAGCATAGAATCCCCCGCCGAAGCCCTGATGGGCGGGAAGGCTTAAAAAAACCTGAGTGATATCTTCTTCCTCTTCCTGTTCTACTGAATTTTCTTCTGGACTGAAGACTTTCAGGGGGTCTTCTCCTTCCGAATTGTTGTCCTTAATTTCCAATATCCGGGATTCCTCATCAGCTGTTGTTTTGCATGATCCCTTATTTAATGTAAGTGACAGGTGGTGTTGCAGGCACTGAAGTCGAACGGGTTGATCAGTATCAGGGTCCCGTTCCAGAATCTGGGAGTGGTGGTGCTCGTGGGTTGGCCTCGATTTATGGGCTTAGTGGGTGGAGGAACCCGGTTTGGGGCGTGGCTTGGAGGGTACGCCCTATTGTAGGAATGTGGGCGGTTCTGGAATGGTTTTTGTCTGTTCTGGAATGGTGGTTGTCTGGACCCATAGCTGTATGAGGGTCCTAGCCTTCGTCCTCCTTGAGGGTGTATAGCTCCCACTGTTGAGGTCTTGGGTTTGGTGGCCAGGAGCTTCCTGATGGTGATGATGTCTCGGTCGTAGCCTACAGGGCCATGGATGGTGAAATGCTCTCTGATGAAGTTAGGGAGCACTCGCAGCAGGTTGTTAAAAATATGTTGTTGATGTTGCATATTGCTTTGGAGAGGGTATGCAGCCCTAATATGTAGTGCCATGAGTCCGAGGGTAGTGTCCAAATCTCCTTACTAAGATATCTCATCTATTTTACTCAGGGCAACGACAGTGCCCAAGGGGGGTTGAATAGCATCAATAAAAATCTGCCGGTATACCCACCGGCACCGTCCGGCACCACGGCCAGAAAGGGTCAGGAACTAAGCGCAGGAGGAAAAGGTGAGAAGCCAGACCAACATGGCCAATGCGGAGACAGACCAGGGCAGTGTCAAGGGGGCGGAGGGGGGAACAGGACCAAGGGTGAGGGGCAGGATCTAGCCTGTACTGACCAAGGGCAGTGCGGGAGAGATCACCTCTTAGGGAGGTATCCCAGAGCGTCCGGCAACGGGCAAAAGCTAGCCTGGAAACGGAGGAGGGAGGGAGAGGGAGTGACTCAAGGGCAGGGGAGGAGTGTGCCAGTGAAGCCGCAGAATCTACAATCACATTACCCCTGATACCCACATAGGAGGGAACTCACTGAATATGGAGGGAAAAGCTGGACTGCCCTAATAGAGGATATTATAACACAGAGTACAAGCATACTGTAGGTTATTCTTATTCACACAAACTCATATAATTAGAGGTGCAATGTTACATAAGACAAGGATAGGTATTAGCCCGGCAGCTGCGGGGAGACTCTTAAGAGGTTTTACTTGGCGACTGCGGGGAGACTCTTAAGATCCTAGGCCTAAAAAAATACTTTTAAACGGCCCCAGTAGCACTTGAATATATATATTTTTTCCCTCCATACCTCATATCACTTCACATCTGTCAAAGTCCCCTCCTTCCCCCCCCCTCCCCCCCCCCCCCCCCCCCCCCTTCCAATTATCACCTATTTTTCTCTTATTCCTGTAATTATCGGTTTATTTATGGCGCCAAAAATCCCCACCCGGTTCCAAGGTGGAATGGGAGGGTGTGGAAGGAGGAGAGAGAGAGAGTAGTAGCCCACACTACCTCCAGTCTCTCACCAAAGCTCGTGGAGGGAGGGTGTACTCTCCCTCCCTGTTAACTTCATGAATGAACCGCTCTGTAATATTTCATGTTTGTCACCCCCAAACACTATTCCCACTTGTTTTATTGTTATAACATGTTGCTATCTTCATATTAAACATAAAATAGGCACATATGGATAAGTATTAATTATATTTATGGTAAATTAACGATTTTAGTGAGGAATGAATCTAAATATCTACGCACAGGGGTATGGTGTATACTACCGGGGCTGCACACTGCACAGCTGAGAGGTTAAATAGCAGCACGCTTGAGGATCCTCTAGGCGTCTCAAGGGGAATACACAGGCAGGTTCTGAAGATCTCTGAAGAAGTTGCTGCCTGGTATTCCCTACGACGTCCTGGTCCATGGGGTGGTCCTGTCATGTGACGGTGACAGAAATTAGGAGAAGATTTCCTTGCAGATCTCTGAAAAATGTAGAGGTGAGGGTCTTACATGAAAAACGAGCCGTTACACCAGTGTCTTATGCTCTCGTATCATGGGATTAAAGTAAGGAGCCGTTTTAACCAGTGTCTTATGCTCTCTCTTACAATCCAGATCTAGACTTCTATGTGAGTCTCTAGAGGAACTTATGATGGATTCTTGGGATTGTTATGACTACGAGCTGTTACACCAATATCTTACGCTCTCGTATCGTAAGGACTAAGTAGGGAGTTGTTACACCAGTGTCTTACACCCTCCACTACAAGTCCTGACTGAGGAGGAAGCCGTTATACCAGTGTCTTACGCTCTACCAACCAGCTTTCCTATGTTTGTGGGTTTACTAGAACTAGAGCGCTCACTCCGTGTTTCATACTCCAATTATAGTAAAGTTTCGTACCAAGTCAATGTAAAAATATTAGGTGGTCACCAGTGTGGTCTAACAAAGATAAGAGCAAATCCAAGGTACCTTCGAGAAATGCGTTGAGCAGTTCCACCAGTGTCTTACTCCCTCAAGGTAATTTCTCGGTATAGATAATCCCAAGTCTTCCAGATATCTCTCAGCCAGTGCCTTTAAGATATCTTTCCAATTGTACCACTTCTGGATTTGGCTGGGGATATCTTACCAACTCCGTCGTTCCTTCCGGCTGCGCATCTCGGGTCTATAAGGTTGTGTGCAGAGAAGGGTGTGTGTCGACGGCGGTGGCCCTTCTCAGAATTCGTTCCATGGCGGTGGTGAATCTCCGGGCAAGATGGGCGCGTGTTGGTTTTGGATTTATGGAAGGTTTTCTCTCCTGTATGTTGTGGTTGGCCTTCCTTGGTTTTACTGGTGGTGTTGGAGGATAACCTTACAATCAAATCTTTTCCTGGTGTCGGGAGAAGTGGCGAGGTGATGGTGGCGACCCGAGCCTGCCGGGGTGACGAGGCTCTTGTGTCCTCTTGTCTCGGCGGCGTGGTGACAAGTTGTTTTTATCCTGGTGCTTCCATCTCCTCCTTTGTTTTTCTCCCCTATCTCAGTAATATATATGTAATTATAAATACTCATCCAGAACGTCATAAAATACAATAGTTTTACTATTGCCGGACGAATACGTCCTGTAATTTATGAAAACGTTTTCTGAAACACCCTGTATATATATTTATATACACTGTATAGATATATATATATATATATATATATATATATATATATATATATATATATATAGACAGGGTGTCCCAAAATATATGTACCAAACTTCAATATATGATAGTAGAGTTACGCATCTCACGCATTTCGATCCCACGATTACGCATCCCACGGTACTATCCAATGGCTACCTGAATTCTCATCCCATGAAAAACCACACGATTCCCACGGATGCAGAGCTAATGGAAGCTCTACAGGACGCCGAACTTGATGCCATGGACGATGATTTCACAGGCTTTGGCGGCGGCGACGGTGGGGTGACGGAGAACGAGAGTGGGGCCACGGAGGGTGGTAACTAACATCCACCTCCTGTCTACCACCACATCCATCACAATAAGCACCTCATCAACTTTTCTAAGTTTGTTTGTTTTACTTACCTTTCTTTTCATTAAAGCAACTTACTTTGGATTATTGGCATGTAAAGTGAAGGTCAATAGTCGCCCGACGATAGCCTCCAGTACTTTTGTAATTTTCCCCATTACTTTAATACTCTGCATCCCACGAATTCCGGTCCCGGTAATATTTCGGTACCAATAAATCGTGGGATTTTACTGTATACAGATGACTTTAAGTATAAAATATTCTATAACAAATTTGTTTAAATCTCAACTATTTAAAAGTTATTGAAGGTTTATATAGTGTCCTCCCCTCCATTTCTGTAATGGACTCTTCCATGTCAAACAATTTTCAGCGGGTCCAAAGTTAGCTAATATGTCTCTACTATCATTTTGCAACTTACAGGATAATACCATGATAATAACATGGTAAAATATTTGCAGTTAGATGGTGTTGTGGTAAGCTCTAGGACAGCTAGGCCAGCCTTTTGGGAAATACTTAAGAAAATGCCATTTTCAACAGGTGATCTCTTTTTAACAAGAAAAAATAAAATTTCGGGATACTCTGTATATATATAAATATGATATATAGGCTATTTATATCTATATAATGTACATATATATATATATATATATTATATACCGGTATAATATATAATATATTATATATATATAATATATATAATATTATATATATATACACATAATTATTATATTATATATATATATATATATATATATATATATATTATATATATAATATATATATATATATATAATATACAGTATATGATATAAATATATTATATATATCTCTATATATATAAATATATATATATATTACTGTATATATATATATATATATATATATATATATATATATAATATATATACTGTATATATACAGTATATATATATATGTATATCTTTATATATAATTAAGTGTATTTTTTTGTTTAGTAATTGACACATTAACCCTTTCTATCGCGACGTCTGTTATTCTATTCTAGCTATATTTAGACGATATTGTCCAGCTTAGGAAGGATCTGTGGTAGTTAGAAGGGTTGATTGAGATAGTTTAAAGCCTTATAATTGCTATATATCCTAAACTGATTGAAGTCGATAGGTAGTAGTTAGAATAAAAAACAAAGGATGTCGATGGTACAGAAGGGGATAATTATATTATGTCTAACCTTAGAGGATAAAATAGAGACCACAGTCGGTGAGGTGGCAGAGGGTTCCTGATGGCGAAGGCATACCCATCCACGAAATATGGTACACTGAAGTCCACCGCAAGGTACCGGTCCATCTCCATGAATATTACGTTCACAGTGAAGTCTCTGAAATATGTAAACAACAAATATCTTGACACAGAAAATGCTACTAAGTATTAAAAATAGAATGTTATGTGGTACTTGAAAAGTAGACAGAATGGATAAAAAACACCATCTGAAGAAGAGCACTTTATTGACAACGTTTTGCAGATAGCTTCATCAGGTCACTGACCTGATGAAGCTATCTGCGAAACGTTGTCAATAAAGTGCTCTTCCTCGGATGGTGTTTTTTATCTATTAAATAGAAGTATTCTGTAAAGTGAAGATATAGAGGTGTGAGAGGTGCTTCCCAGCCTCCTCGAACGCTAGTAGTTTGCCGTCGAAACTCGTCGAGTTTCACACAGGGAAGGCATGTGAGGAAGTATGAGGATCTGGAGAGAAGGGAGAGAAGATAATTATTATAGGTTTGACTCCTGTAAGGAGATAAAGAAAACCTAATATTTAGTAGTGGCCCCGTAATCATTGACGAACATGCCTATTACATAAGGCATCCTCTTCAAACACTAATCCGCCATAGTTTGAATCTACCGCGCAGAGCATTTAAAAACTGAGGAGCCTTCATCATGAGCGCACGCGACCTCACTCATGGCTTCATTCATTATGAATTGGGTTCTCACTACGAAAAAACTTCGTAAAAAATAAAAACAAAAAGAAAATAAGAATAACTATCCAATAAGCTTTCAATCATATCGTGGATGTACTTGTGTGGATTTCTGACCAGACGCTGAATCAGGCGTCATTCCTCCTTCACTGACATATCAAGTAAACCAAAATCCTTAATACATCAACGAATGGGAAGGGGACGGTCGGGAGGGCCCCAGTCGTCAATGATTACGGGGCCACTACTAAATATTAGGTTTTCTTTATCTCCTTACAGGAGTCAAACCTATAATTTATTAGTGGCCCCTCCATCATTGACGAACATGCCTGATATCTAAGACTGGAGGGGGACATTCGTAATCATATCATAACTCTAGAAAAGCAGATAATAAAAACAACCACATAGTATTCTTACTTTTGAAAAATGTATTTAATACGGCGTAGGCCGGAAATATACAAGAAAAAGGGGTTCAGGCAGGTGCGTGCTTCAAAGAAGCCTGCCCGACAAAAATAGGTAACCCTGAAGATTCTGAACACAGATCTGTAGTTACAAAAGGCACCCCACTCAACGAGTGGTGACAAAAATAATAAGTTATAAGTTTATATGTGCACATCATAAACCCCAAAATACATGTGGAGATCAATTGCTAATGAACTCCATTGAACTAATGTTACATTGCTTTCGCAGCTAAAACTACTATAACACCGTTGTTTTGTACTAAACTTTGTACTAGCACAAATTCTCGCAGAGAAATTTTCATATCACATTTTAACCTTAAATTGTATCACAGCTCTCATACTCCGGCGGGGTCTAGGGTGTCCTATGTCAACTGACTGCACCCCCCCCCCCCCCTTCCTTGAAAATAAACATAAGTGACTGCAGGGCCACCTAGACCCTCTGCCTTAAAGCTATACATGGTAAGGAAGGTTTGTCTAGAGCAACTGACAAGTATCTAGAGAGAAACGTATGATTAGACGCCCACAACTGTGTGGACGCAATATCTTCAACTGAAAAGTTTTTCAGGAAACGTAAAGAGGCCGCCCACTTGCGTAAATCGTGGGCCCTACCCACAACGCCGGGATTACTCTCTTTAATGACTTCTACCAGAAGAGAGGCTAATCGCCGTTTAAGTAAGCGTTTACCCGTACTCGCTACCCATAAAGCACCTTGGGGGTTATGAGGAGCTATTCTCAAATATTTGGTTAGAGCTTGCACTGGACATAAATTATGATGCACCTTTCCCCTTTTTAACGCCGGCACCGTGAACTCAGAAAACACGTGTGCATTATGCTCATTCTTGGCTACAAACGCCGGGGAGGGTGCAATGGAAATTGAATCATTAAGTCTACCAAACCTAAGACAATTAGGTGTGTTGCTCATCGCCGCCAGCTCAGACACTCTGTTTCCGGTGGCCAAAGCCAAAAGGAAAACTGCCTTCTTTAAGATTAAAGCAAAGTCTGCAGTATTTTGATACAGACGAGAATGAAGTAAAGACAAAGCTTTGTCCAGAGACCAAGTAGGCATGAGCTGACGGGGAGGTGGGCGGAGTTTAAAACACGCTCTCATAAATCCTGTTTCCTCCGCCACCGGTATGGATAGACCTGTAAGGTCGAAAAAGGGCACTCTAATCGCAGTTAAGTGATTCTTCAAAGTAACCACAGAAACGTTTCTGCTCAAACAGATAGTTCAAGTAATTAAAAACCAATGCCACTGAGGGTACAGTTTGTTCCGTTCTAACAATCCAAGAAGTAAAAGCTTTCCAATGAGATTGATATTGTCGCTTAGTAGACTGAGTATATTGATTGAGCAATTTATTGGTCACATCCCTACCGTATGGTGCTAGCCACTTGGCCTCCTGAATGTCCATAATGCAAAAGTCAGCGAGGTCTCTAGGTTGCCAATCGTGTCTAAGTGGAAGTACCCGACCGGGAGCGATACCGGGTCCGGGCACCACATTATTAACTGCTGGTACCACACCTGCGCCTGCCACAGGGGCACGATTAGCGAGACTAAGCCTCGATAAACTCGTAGTTTGTTCACTACGTGCCACATTAGTGACGCATCTGGCGGCGGAAACAGATAGATGGAGCTCCATCTGTTCCAGTCTGTCACTAGGGCGTCTGGCCCCCCTGCCGGCGTTATCGCCCGGCGGGTGAGGTATAGAGGGAGCTTGTGAGTCTCCTCGGACGCAAAAAGATCCACTTGTGGATGGGAGAGCTCCGCAATCATTAGGTCGAAAATGGGTTGCTTGAGCTCCCATTCTACTGTCGTGCTCTGTCTCCGGGACAGAGCGTCTGCCCAGACGTTCGCTACGCCTGGGAGATAAGATGCGTGAAGATAAATATCTAGACTGGTGGCTAGAACAAAAATCTCTTCCGACACGAGTAGCAACTTCCTTGACCTCGTTGACCCTTGTTTCTGAATACAGTGAACTGCATTCAGATTGTCCATTCTGAAGGCCACTGACTTGCCCCGTAAACGCCGGGCCGTGAGCCGGAAGGAAAAACAAGGGGACTAGTAACTCTTGACATTTATGTGAGAGATTTCTAAGTGGGACCAAAGTCCCTGACCCTGGTGCCCCTGATTTGACTGAAATCCCCACCCTATGGTGCCTGACGCATCCGTGTCTACCCATACCGTTGGAGGAGGAGAGGTCCATGACTGATTGAGTGCAATGTTTCCCTCTTCGCCCAGACCGCTAGTAAGGTGTGGATTAATTTTGGTATGGGCCATAATTTTCCCGCCGGTAAGAGTGGGAAATATTTGTTGCCTTCCAATATTAATCGTTTTACTTTCAACCGGCCCAACTTGACAGTTAGCTGAATCCAGTTGAGAGAGCCGACCAGAGACTCCCAGACTCTTCGTGTCGTAGTCAGACTGTGAAGAAACCTGAACAGTTTCCTGCGAAACCTGTTGCGATTGTCCACACTCTGACTCAGAGTGAGAGCGGCGGTGTCCCAGACCAGCCCTATCCACTGAATTACTCTTGAGGGAACAAGGTTTGACTTTACCAGATTTACCTTGAAGCCTAGAGTTTTGACATGATTTAAAATGATATTGACATGTTTTATGCATAATTGTTGTGTCTCTGCCACCACCAGCCAGTCGTCTAGATACCACAACACTCTGATTCCCTGTTTTAACAACGGCATCAGGGCTTGCCGGACTAGTTTCGTGAATAATCGAGGTGCTAGGTTCAAACCGAACGGCATCCTCTGAAAAACAAAATTTTGGTGCCTGATCCTCAAGGCCAGAAACCTTTGAAATCTTTTGTTGACCGACACGTGCCAATAGGCGTCTGTCAGGTCTAGGGAACACATCCAGCCTCCCGGCGGAAGTGTTAGCCTGATTTGATGAACTGTTAACATTCTGAAAGACTCGTTGTAAATGTGAAGATTCAGATAAGACAGGTCTACGACCGGCCTCATCTGAACACTGTCCCGTTTGGGAACCAAAAACAGTTTTGACGTGAATACAGGGTAATCTGGAGGGACCGGGATGATGACATTCTTGGCAATCATCTCCTGGACCAGCAACTCCACCTCTAATGAAACACAATTTGCCGTTGTCGGCTGACGTAAGCGAGGTCGCCGGAGCCACTGCCAAGTGATGCCTTTGCGTGCCACCATCCGTGCCCAGGTTTTAACGGCCATGCTTGGTGACACGTTCGGAACGACCCAGTTAGCAGACAAGGGTTCGCCGGCTGTACTTCCCTCGGTTCCTCCGGCTCTAAGATAGGCACTGGGAGTGAGAAAGACTTTAGTTTTTTGATGGTGGGTTTGGTGGTGTTGGACGCTTCGCCGGCTGGCTGGTGTGGGCCGAAGACTGGCCCTGCCCCGGCTTATACTGGCCGCGTCCCCTCTGTCCTGAAAACCCTCTCTGTCTATGCCTGAACTGACCCAGGGGGGATTGGGAGGACTTAGGCGGAAGAAACGGCTTAGAACTCCCTGGCTGAGCTTTAGTAGGAGGCTTATGTTTGGGGAAGTTAAATGCGGGTTTCTTAGTCTGTGCGGGACTGTGCTTCACGGCCTGTGCCATGTTAAACACTGTTCGCCATACATCAGGGGACATTAAAGAAGGTGTAAGTACTGGGGACATTACCACCTGGTTAGCAATGCGATCAGGCAGCTTGCGAACTAATGACATCCTAAGATCCTGTCGTGCTCGCACCGCCTCAAGTAAGGCTGTGCGTATGTCACCTAAGGATTGAATCGACGACTGAAGAATCAGACGCCGGGATAACTCAACTGATCTTCAAGCATCCGCGTCTGCGATTGCCTGAGTAGACCTGAGTAAAGACTTAGCCACCTGTTGAGAAACTATGTACTGTGAAAACAGGCGGAA
Source organism: Paralithodes platypus (assembly GCA_032716605.1). Lineage (NCBI taxonomy): Eukaryota > Metazoa > Arthropoda > Malacostraca > Decapoda > Lithodidae > Paralithodes > Paralithodes platypus. The sequence goes on along the minus strand of CM064557.1, from coordinate 15,230,124 downwards.
AGCTTTTCCCCTTAGCCTAAATTCTCTGTCTAGGTGAGAAGGGGTAGGGGTAGTGAATGGTTCCTTTAGTTCACAAAGATTAATCTTAGGGGCAGCTAAAAAGAAAATAAAGCTGACGGAACTCCGCCGGCAGAACCTACCGGCATGGAGAACCATGAATGTGTATCCTGAGGGATCTGGTGGGAAGATTTAGAAGTGAAAGTGGTTGCAAAGTTTTGAGCCTCTACCTCCCAATCCACCCAAGGTCCTGGTCCCAACTGTCCCACCTTCAACACTGGATTAGCTGTCTCGTCTGTGACGGTCTGTAAATCTAGTTCAGGAGTAAGAGCCGACAGAGCCTTAATATCATTAAACCCATCCAGCTTAGACCAGTCTGAAAAAAGTTTTGAAGCTGAGGCAGGGGGTAAAGCAGGCTTAGATGCATAAACAAAATAATCCTGATGATTATAACTAGGTATAGCCTTGATATTTACGTCCAAAACATTACCCAAGGCATCCAATGCCCTTAATTTCTTAGACTTATTTCCCTGGATAAACCACTCACGTGGTACCGGGAGTTCCCCTGACAAGGTAGGCTGGGCAAGCTCTGGCTTAGAGGGGTTCAAAGGGACCCATGACTCGTCTGGCCCATAAAGCAGGGGCATAGCTACCTTTCTAAGAGGCGCTTTGTCTAGAGGGGGTGGATTAACATCCGTAATGACCCTGACATTTGACGTAGTGAATGCCGCCGTAGCTGGCTTAGAGCTCCCTGCCGGTGACAGAGTAGGAGGGTTAGGAATCTTAGATAAATCGATTGACGTTATCAGAGGCCGTACCGCAGAACTTGTCAAGGGAGCCCCCAAGTCCATTGTGGGGTTTTCTCGTTGTTGATTAAAGAATTTTGATAGAGCATGAGTAAGTAACCCATCAATTTCTTGTGCTGTAACAAACTGGTTAGATGCAGAACTTTCAGGTGAATCAGTATTATCATGGGCGGCGTCCAGGCCTGAGCCTGACCCTTGTCCCTCCCTATCTGAAATTAATGAAACTTCATCTTGTTCCTTCCGATCCTCCTGAGAAGACCCCGCCGAGGCAGGGGCACCTTGTTTCCAAGATAAATCAGGGATAGAGGATGGGGTCGCCGCATCCCTGTGGACATCGGCTACTGTGTGACTCGTATGAGTCGGACGTGGATGGTCAGACCCTGGCTGAGCAAACCGCCAAACACCGAGGCTCTGGCCTACGCTCTCTTGAGAGTCTGAAACATTCTCAATTATTGAATTTCCTGAACTTTCCGTTTCTAGGGTTAAAATATCAATAGGTAAATCTTGTTTAGGGACAGGCGCTTCACTATACTCTGAGGCTGTAACAGAAACATTTTCAGGTGTAGAGGTACGATGAGATGCACTAGACTTAGTAGAATGTCGAGAGGACTTCTTATGGGAATCCTTTTTGGAGGATTTGTGGCTACGGTGTGACCGCGAACTAGACCTAGGTTTGGAAGAATCACCACCATGGCCACTGGGGGAAGCTTCAGTCTTACACTTCTTACTAGCCGGGGAAGAGGCCCGACTTGAAGACCGCTGTCTGAGGGTGACCTTGACCTCGATCTCGCCTGCGACGAGGAGGTGGCTGCCGGGGGAGTAGGCTCTCTCGGGCGTTTAAACGTATCCACAGACGATACAGAACCCTGGCTAGTCTCTGTCGGCTTAAAACCCGTTACTCTAGAGGTACGTTTAGGGGGAGGGTGCTCTGACAGCAACTTATCCCAAAGTGGGACGTTGTCACATTGAAGTGACTTATGTGCGACAATGGTAGTATAGGCCGACATTTGTTGTCTGACTCTCTCTCAACGCTACCGCCGCGGTCTTGTCATTGTCACACAGGACTTTATTGGCTAATTGGGAGCAAAATGAACAATTAAGTGTAACCCAGAGACCCCTTGAACGGTCTAGACATCTAACACACCTTATGCAAAGGGTATGCGCAAAAATTGGGATACCCGCGCAAGTAGGGGTAATGCACAGGGCAAAAACTGGGGCCACATTAGCCATGACAGAGACTGGTGTGAGGAAACTACCGCCGGGTCTGTATTGGTCCGCCGGAGCTCAGCTCTGGAAAAATAAAGAAAAATTTCCAGGAATTAATGCTCATAAGGTTAACCCCCGTGTTCGCATACAAGTGTTAATAACCCGCCGGGTAACGGGATGCAAAGACACAGCTAACACATCTCGCTACGCGGCTGGGTGTAAAGAGGCTAAACAAATCTTCTTAGCTAAAGAACATGAAGAATACCCTCTGATATAATGGTCCAGTATGGCACTTATAGTCTGTAGGAGGTGGTGACTGTCTCAAGATTCAATTTGGTAACAAAGCCCCCCCTCATAAAGACGCCGGCCCTTGAAATATTTTAGTAGAATAGCCCAGGGCAGGAATATACGAGATCTGATTTTTTAACGAATTGTCCCAAACGATCGTCGTAAAAATAGAAGGCGGCGATACTGAAAGTATCACCCAATTAAGGTTAATCGAAATTGAATTTGTTTATAAATTCCTTAGTTCCTCCACTTAGGGGCACCCGCCGGGTGTGGGAATCGATTTGGTTAAACCTCACTGATCCTTCAATTGCCGTAAGAGTAAAGGCAGCGATACACAGAGTATCACTCAAATGGATTGGTTAACTATATGAGACCTAAGTCGTTTTATCCCACCCTGCTCAGGTGCACCCGCCGGGTGAGAAGTCTAAAAGTTAACCCCACAAGTTCCTGACCCCACTTCTTTGTAAAAGATCGCCGGGGAGGAACGCCTAAACAACAGCTAGGTTTTCCATGTGGTTGTCGTAAACCAGGTAGAAAAACCTATAAAAAACAAGTGTTCTCAAGAACGTCGTTTTCTTTAAATATATCTAAATATATATGTAAGGATGGGTACAGCCATCCCGCCGGGAATTTAAAGGAGGCCTGAAACCAGGCACCCACAGAGACGCAGTCCTGGAGAGCCACAGACACCTCCCCACGCCGGGGAACCAGCCAGAGTTAAAAACCACGTGTGGCCCAACACTGCTCATCGGTCAGGATTTTTCATGGTGAAACCGAGAAAAAACCCGCCGGAAGGCAAACCCCACCCTGAACAGACACCATCTGAACAATACGACACGAGGAGAGACACGCACGACTAACCAAGGTCACAACATAATCCGTGGAATTAGCCAATACACAACTAAACCAGGAAACAAATATAGTCCGAGGAATTAGCCAATACACAACTAAAACCCGGATACACATGACACAGTAGGGGCATATTTATAAAATAAATAATAACACTAGACTTGTGGCAAAGCTACGAGCGGCTGGCTAGGCCTAGGTAGACGGCATGAAAATAGTTGAAATATAAACACACACTGGAATATCACAACAGGAACCACCGCCAACACACCACCGAAGCGATAACTTCCCACCCCGGGAAGCCTGACACGGACCCAGAAAAAAACTTCACTAAGTGAAGAAAAATACGCTGGGAACGTCAGCAAACACACAGCTTACCTCATCAGAAGGATAAAAGGCAGCAATAATTAACGCGTAATGAAAGCCGCCTGCATCACCAACTAACACCACTGTGAAAAGTTCACGTGTCCACAACAGGACCACGAGGGTACATCCGAAATAGATGCCCCATACATACGACCCAAAATACACTGCACTGCGGGCAACCAGCCCAGGACACTCCTGCTACGCCTATCCTAACCTTACTCGATACATCCTAGAGTAAACAAATGAGAAAAAACTCACTAGGGACGCAACGAATGCGGAACCAGCGGAGCCTGAAAGGTACGTCCGGGCAGGCTGAGCGCAGAGCAAAGAAGGAGGAATGACGCCTGATTCAGCGTCTGGTCAGAAATCCACACAAGTACATCCACGATATGATGGAAAGCTTATTGGATAGTTATTCTTATTTTCTTTTTGTTTTTATTTTTTACAAAGTTTTTTCGTAGTGAGAACCCAATTCATAATGACTGAAGCCATGAGTGAGGTCGCGTGCGCTCATGATGAAGGCTCCTCAGTTTTTTAAATGCTCTGCGCGGTAGATTCAAACTACGGCGGATTAGTGTTTGAAGAGGATGCCTTATGTAATAGGCATGTTCGTCAATGATGGAGGGGCCACTAATAAATATGAAGCACTGGTCAGTTGAGAATGGATGAGTGAAGCTGGGATTTTGACTTCTGTGAATTCGAAAGTATTAGATACAGCTGCACCCTCTTCGTATAGCACGTAACACCCGTCTTGCAACACAATACCACCCCTACTCTGTGCAACTCCAACCCAAGAGTGAAATGTTATTCTCAATCTTTCATTTATTCAACAGCGGAGCTCTGGAACTCTCTCCCAGAATCAGTCTTTCCCTCATCCTATGAAATAAATTGCTTCAAACTCCGTGTGTCCAGGCATCTTGGCTCGAAAGTCCCTTGATTTTGGCCCTGGCACTCTTTCAACTCTTGGGGAGGCACTCGTCACAGACAGTTCTGCCCTTTGTCTCCTTCACTCATATAGAAAAAACAAAATTGAAGCACAAACTTTTGAGCTGGATATGATCAAAAGCAGCATCAAAACTGTTGTGCATTACATTAAAAATATGTCCCACTTCTTTGAAAGATTTGAAGAGGGTGTAGCAAAAATCGCTGGGAGTTCAAATGGGTTTGGTAATGTATTGGAGAATTTTGCCAAGTCCTGTACCAAATTTGCCATAAATATCAAGAATAGGAAGGAGCCTGAAACTACTGCAAGTGTGATGCTGGAGGATGTGGACCAACCCACATCGGATGCAGAGCCAAGGACATCGGGAAGTGTCCCTGAAGATGTGGGTCCACCCGGACCAGACACTAGTGCTCAGACCAAGCCTGACAGGAGAAAGGGGACTTTAGGTCATGGAATAACAACAAACACAGCACAAGAAATAGTACTGGAAGAGAGGTGAGGAACACCAGTAGAAATGAAGGTGGTACAGGAAGCTGAGACAAAAAACTGTTTGAACACGATTCCAGATCAGGAGATATTACAAGACGAGTCACTAAGGAAGGATAATATGGCACCGGCTGATGCCAACCGGCAGTAACGAAGACCTACCATACAGAAGCAAGAATTTAGAGAATCAAAAGATACTAAAACTGTAACTAAGAACTGTACAGGCAATTAATGTCATATCCCGACAAGCAAGAAGTGGGACCCACCCCAACTGTCATATACCCGACTCTTCAGGTGCGCCAAGCTACAGAGGTAGAGAGCACTAGATGAATGGAATTATTAAGTGCAAAAGGAAATGGACAATTCGACGAGTTCTGTACCTGAAGCAGTTACAGGACCAAGTTGGAGGAACTAAGTTGCTGGTCCTCCTTGAGACCTAGGGGCTGTCAAAGCTAGGGCAGATGCAGATCCCCTGAATCAGTTCCTGATTCCACAGCAGCAGAATGGACAGGGGCAGCATAGATAGCAGTGGCAGCAACACCTTAGGCAGCAGCGACAGGAGTACCAGTACTGGCAGCAACGGCACCAACAACATCAGTGGCTGCAACAGAACCATGGGCAGAACCAGTGGCTGCAGCAACAGCAACAAGGACAATGTCCCCGTCAATGGCAGGTAAGAAGAACTACAGCAGGAGCACTTGTCACATGATCTACAACAGCAGCAGCAGCAAAAACAATAGCGGCAGCAGCAACCGCAGAAACTACAACTACAGCAGGAACTTTGGCCACAACAGGATTGGCATCCACAAGAGAGGCAGTAGGAACAATGACTAGGACACTGGTCACACCAGAGGCAGCAAGAACATTGGCCACACGGTCTGCTCCACCAGCAGCAGCAACCACAGAACTGTTCGGCCAGGCAGTCTAGAGAACAACAACTGCAGGAATATCAACAGCATCAGGATTGGCAACCACAAGAGAGTCCGCAGGTAATTCAGGTACACAAGATGCAGGAACATGTGCAGCAGAAGCAGGAACATCGGCAAGGTGGGGAAACACCTTGGCTAACAGCAGTTAAGAAAGGGGGAGAAACTCAATATATTCCAGAGCATGAGCTTAAGCAAGGGAACGCATCAATACTAAAACCTAGAAGTAAAAGACCTAATGTGATCATTGGTAATAACAAAAGCTGTGGTATTGAAACTATTGAACCTAAGACAGTTAAAGTGTTTGCTACCCAATTTAAGTTATCCGTGACAGTAGAAAGTTTGAAATGTTTTTGTGAAAACCGCTTGAGGTTGAATGTAGGTGAGGTGGGGGTGATCTGCACTATTAGTGGAAAAAATATTCACCAAAAATCAGGTAACAAAGTTTATGGAAAAATAGTGGTAATACAAGTAACTATAGGTCAAGACCTATCATGGTGATTTTTATTAATAATGTAAGAAGGAGTTAAGGTCCACTTATTTAAGTTTTTCAAAAGGGTACCCCTTGTTCGAACCACCCCCTATATAGGGTGTGGTTCGAACAGGGCATGGGGGTAATCCGAACACCACCATTTTCACTAATAAAATGTATGTACTCATACCTCATGCTTCCCAGTATCCTGGAAAGAAGCAAACATCCATCCAGTTCCTAAAAAAGGTGCCTCTTCAGATCCATCAAACTACAGACCAATAGCTATAACTTCCACTCTTGGTAAAGTCTTTGAAATTATATTAAATAATCACATAATTAAGCATCTTGAGAATAATAAATTAATCAGTGATAGGCAATATGGTTTTAGACGATGTCGATCAACTGCAGACATTCTTTGCCTTCTTACGCATCAAATCAACCAAGCTACAGACCAACATGGTGAAACACATACAATAGCACTGGATATATCAAAGGCATTTGATAGAGTCTGGCATCAATCCTTATTGTCGAAGATGTCACACTACGGCCTTGCATCATTAGTTCCACTAATTTCTTCTTATCTTCATAACAGAAAAATACGTGTAATGGTAGATGGCCTTTATTCTCAATTTCACTCAATAAATGCTGGTGTTCCCCAGGGATCAGTTTTGGCCCCAACTCTGTTCCTCATTCATATCAATGATCTCATATCTACCACTCATAATCCAATACATTCCTACGCAGATGACTCAACACTCCACAGTTCCTTCACATTTACCAATTCTTTCACCCAACCCGATCTTATAAATTCAAAAATAAACACTGCAATTTCTCTGAACCAGGACCTTTCTAGAATTGAAGAATGGGGACAAAAGAATCTAGTTTCCTTTAATGCACAGAAAACCAAGTACATTCAATTTTCTAACCGACAGAATCTCACTGACTCCCATATATTTTTTAATGATGTAAATATTCCCACTTCCCCTAGTATTGACATTCTCGGTGTAACATTAACTACTAACTTGAGCTGGACACATTATGTTAGAAGCATTGCTAAGAATGCCTCTAAAAAACTGGGACTCCTGTACAGAGTTCGAGAATTCTTCACTGACGAGCAGTTGGCCGTAATATATAAAAGTCATGTGCGTTCTCAGATGGATTACTGTTCACCTCTGTGGAGTGGAAGTGGAGTGGTTACATTGAGGCAGTTGGACAAAATTCAAAATAAAGCTATTAGATTAATCAATAACCCTGCAATCACACAGGACCTTCCTACATTATCCATACGAAGAAACGTTGCATCCCTTGCATTATTCTACAGATATTTTCACAGCAATTGTTCCGAGGAACTTGCTTCAATTGTGCCGCCTCTCCACATCTTTCCCCGTAGAACTAGGGCAGCTGAAAGCGCCCATGAATTTACACTTTCTCCTCCACAATGCAGAACTTCTGCTTATCAAAATTAATTTATCCCTAGAACTACTACTCTTTGGAATTCACTTCCCTCGAATTGGTTTCCACAAACTTACAATCTACAAATGTTTAAATCCAGTTGTTACAAACATTTTATGAATGGAGGATGCCTTTAGGCACACGGACCTTTTTGTTTTATCTGTGTTTTTCCTTCCTCCGTTCATTGTCTCTTAAAAAAATAAAAAAATAAAATAAAATATAGTGAAAATGTAAAAACTGTTTGTCTCCAATAAATTATTCAAAGAAAAATGACTAAAAACTTTATTAACCTCCTGCCCTACAAATATGGCTAGGCCTATAGGGTAAGGAGGGGGTAAAAACATGGGGGTGAAACGAACATCCATAATTTCTGCCCTATCAATAATAAAATAGTTTCCCTGACAAATCTAAAGAAGAAAATGGGAAGATTCAAGATGGCGACGGATGGAGTCATCAGGTAAGTATTTTGTTGGGTGGTTATTTAAATTGGGGGTGTTCGGTACACCCCCATTCGGTACACCCCCGTCGTGGCATGAATGTTTATACATTCATGATACTGAAGGTAATGTCTGAATGGCAGCCTTTCCCACCAGATATCATTGTAGCCACGTACATTTCACTATTAAGCATCACACCACTAGAATCAGCACATTTTCACAGTCAAGAAACACTATATTAGAAACGCGAAATATAACATCGATCACCTAAAAAATAGAAAACTGACCTGATAACTCCGTCTGTCGCGATGTAAACAATGTTTTGCCGCCATCCTTAAGCTACCCATTTTCTTCTTTTGAGGTGTTGGGGAAACTAATTTATTATTGATAGGGCAGAAATTATGGACACTGTTTGTTACACCCCCATGTTCGGTTTACCCCCACCTCACCCCTACAGGTTGAAAAGTTGCCAATAAGGTCAAAATCTAGGTTAGCTTTCTGTGTCTCTTACACATCTACTAACCAATTTATCTTTATGCGAGAAGATGTGCGTCAGAAAGGTGCTTTAGTTAGGTAGTGGAAAGAACCAAAGAGAGCTAGAGATGAGGATAAAGATACACAATGATATAGCCAGTCATAATACAGTTCAAGATGGATAGGAGTAGTAATAGTAGTACCGGTATGTTAACACTGTCTAGCTATAACTGCAGGGGTTTTCCTAAATCGGAACAAGGTCTTTTCTTAAGGCCAGACATTGTATCTGTATAAGAAAGTAGTGATATATTATGTGTGCAAGAAACATGGTATACAAAGCAGGACTTATCAACTATAAACAACCTGAATAAGGCATTCTATGGGAGAGGTATATCCACCACCGACCTCGGGGATGGCCTTCCTTAGGACATGCCCCAGGAGGTGCTGTTATCCTTTGGCATAAAAAGTTTGAACATTTTTTCAAGCCAATTGACCTTAAAATCAATTTGGGAGTAGGAGTTGAAGTCTGTATTGTTGCTAAAAAATTTGTTATATTCTGCGTATATCTACAGTATCAATGCAGATACAATGAGAAGTATCAGTAGTGCTTAGGTACCCTTCATGCAATAATAAATTTACTTGACACTAATAATTATGTTATAATTGGGGACTGGAATGTTACTTTAAGGAAGGTGATGCCTCTTCATTCTCTCAGCGTATAGTGGATTTCTGTGAAGAGAATAATGCGTGTATCTCGTCCAAAATTTTGTTGCCTCAAGACTCTTTTGCATATGTGAAGGTCGTTGAATACTGACACGATTTCCCCTCCAGGCGAGTTCCCGACTCGAAATGTCAGCCTGATACGGCGAATCGGCAACATAATCGTGGGTATCGTAAATTAGCCGTGGGTGACTCGCACGGTCCAAGCAACGTATCGGGTACTAGGTCGTATCAAAGACGTATGTTCCATATCAAAGCCGTATAGCCTGTATCAACGTTGTCTCGTGCGTAAGCCTGTCGTGTGGACCGGTACTCGGAAAAAAAAAACACCGGAAAAAAACGGCACAGGAAAATAAGGCACCGGAAAAAAAATCACAAATTACAGACTAGGAAAAAATGGCACATCCAACAAAATATTGTATTAAGAAGTAATAGATCAATAAAATGTGTTTCGATGCAATATGCAATATTGCATAATGTAATTATATATATCTGGTAGTGTACTCACCATAGGTTAGGTTAGGTTAGGTTATGTTAGAACTTAAGAAACCAGAATTTTGCATAAGGCCGACCGGCCCACACGAAGCAGATCCCATTCACACCCAACCCATAAGAACATTAGAACATAAGAAAATGGGAGTCTGCAGAAAGCCGATCGGCCCACACAAGGCAGATCCCTGTCACACCCAACCCCAATTGTAAGGCTAATTATAGACCCAACCCACCAACACCCATGAGGACTGACCCTGCCAAAACGGTCAGAGATAAACACAAGATTACAGGGGTCGGCTGATCGCTGATTGCCCCACATCCGGCAGACCCCCCTCATACCCAACCCTTCTCGTCCATATGCCTATCTAATATTATCTTAAAGCTCCCTACTGTTCTTGATCCCACTATAACACTTGGTAGCCTATTCCACCCGTCCAACTCTGTTACCAAACCAATATTTGCCTATATCTTTTCTGAAACTAAATTTATCTAATTTGAAACCATTTGTTCGAGTTCTTTCGCTATCACTGAGCTTCAGTACATTTTTCATGTCCCCTTTATTTATCCCACTAACCCACTTGAACACTTCTATCATATCCCCTCTAACTCTGCGTCTTTCTAACGAATGTAAGCCTAATTTGTTCAACCTTTCTTCATATGGTAGATTTCTAATATTATGAATAATTTTTGTCATTCTTCACTGTACTCTCTCCAACGAATCTATGTCCATTCTGTAATAAGGACACCAAAATTGGACAGCATAATCCATATGAGGTCTCACTAATGATAAGTAAAGTTTCAAGATAACATCGGCAGTTCTGTTACTCACACTCCTTGAGATGAACCCTAGAATCCTGTTTGCCTCGTTACGAACGCTTATACACTGTTTTCTAGGCTTCAAATCGTTGCTATCAAACACAGCCAAATCTTTCTCGCAGTCTGAATTTTCTAATTCCGTACTAGCTAGCTTATATTTTGCATTAGTATTCGTCTTCCCTATCTTTATTACCTTGCATTTGTCAATGTTAAAATTCATCTGCCAATTTACTGACCATTCGTGTAAGGTATCTAAATCCCCTTGGAGGCACTCTATGTTGCTATCTGAATCTGTTGTTCTCCCTATTTTGGTATCGTCTGCAAATTTACTTATCCTACTAGTTATAGCTAAATCAAGGTCATTTATGTATATAATAAACAACAGAGGACCCAATACAGATCCCTGGGGGACACCACTTTTGACTGCTCCCCATTCTGACTTAGTACCATTTATGCTGACTCTCTGCTTCCTACCAAATAGCCATGACCTAATCCATCCCAACAACGACCCTCCTATTCCATGCGCCTCAACTTTTCTCATCAATCTCTCATGAGGGACTCTGTCGAAAGCTTTACTGAAATCTAAATATTTTATATCATATGACTTGTCATTGTCTACTGCTTCATATACCTCTGAGAAAAAGCTAAGCAAATTAGTAAGGTAAGAACGTCCCTGAGTGAATCCATGCTGAGAAGAATTGATTAAGTTAAATGTTTCTAAGTGGTTTCTAACTTTCCTAGCAATAATTTACTCTAGCAACTTTCCTATGATTGATGTGAGACTAATGGGACGGTAATTTGATGCTATAGATTTATCACCCTTTTTGAAGATCGGAACTACATTTGCAAGCTTCCAAGCTTCTGGAACTAAGCCTGTTTCTAATGACTTGTTAAATAGAAATGTTAATGGGTAACTTAACTCATCTCTGCATTCATTAATACTCTAGCATATATATACCTCATCGGGACCAGGCGATTTATGAGGTTTCAGTCTGTCAATTTCCTTGAGCACATCATCTCTACTTATAGTAACTGTACTTAACCTATTTTCTATACTATCGCTATATACCTTACGGACTTCTGGGATCTGTGCCAAATTTTCATTAGTGAAAACGGAAAGAAATTGACTATTTAATGTACTGCACATTTCTAAATAATGTTCTGTCATTTCTCCTATCGAAGTTTTAAGGGGGCCTATTACATCTCTAACTTTAGATTTATATAGCTGGAAAAAGCTTTAGGGTTATTTTTTGAGTCATTGGCTATCCTGATTTCATAATTTCTTTTGTCTGTCCTAATACTTTTTTTAACCTCTCTTGATAGATTCTGATAGTAAGCAAGTAGGTGAATTTCGCCGCCTTTCTTAATGTTTCTATATATTCCTCTCTTTTTTCCTAAAAGGTCTAATAGTCTATTATTCATCCATTGGGTTGGTTCTGTGTTGATCTAAATTTTCTTTTGGGGATATATGTATTTTGCGCATTGTGGAGTAAAGAAATAAAATGCTTATATGTAGCTGTCAAATTATCCTGAGTTAAGACAGGTATCTGAGAGAGAGTATGTTCATTAGCGCACCTGGGTCCACTTAATAGTTTAACCATAGGATCGACTCTTAAGGCTCTTCTTAATCCACCATAATTGGCTTTTCTGAAATCTGGGATAAGTGTCGTATTCTCTTTAGCCTTTCCTGTCCATTGTATGTTAAAATATATTGATTTATGATAGCTATTTCCAAGTTGGTATCATATGTTCATTTTACTGAGAACTAAATCGAGGATAGTATTACCTCTAGTAGGCGAGTCTATGAATTGAAATAAAAAACTATCCTGTACCTCCTCAATAAACTCTTTTGAATCTGAGTCGCCGATTTGATGCTGCCAATCAATATTCGGAAAATTAAAATCCCCCATAATGCACACATTGCTAAACCTTGATGCTATTTTCACTTCCTGCCATAAAGCTGTACCTTCGTTTCTACTCATATTTGGTGGTCTATAAATAACTCCAATAATTATGGTCTCACTACCTTCGCTAACCTCTACCCAAACACTTTCGTTATCATTATTTAGTCTAATACCTGATATAAGGCAGCTTTTTAAAGAACTCCTGACAAACACTGCTATTCCGCCGCCCCTCCTACTTGTTCGGTCGCGTTTAAACAAACTATATCCTGGTATATGGAATTCTGCTAAAAAATGTCTTGATTCTGTATTAATCCATGTTTCAGTCAGTGCTATAATGTCTATATTTTCGTTGCTAACAAGTGCTCTAAGTTCATCCATTTTGTTACATAAACTCCTACAGTTTGTATAATATAATCGCAATGAATTTATTTTACTGGTATCGGATTTACCTTTATTTCTAACTGAATTCCCATCTTCTGTTACACCTTCAATATTACTACTAGCAGTACAATTAAAATCCTGTGACTGAAATTTTCCATTCCTATCTGATGTACCAGTACGACAATTTACCCTATCTAGACACTTATTCTTATTCATATTCTCAGGCTTTATTTTCAGCGAAACCCCGTGACAATCCTATCTATTGACCAAACACCCATATCATTCATATGGCTATCAAGTTTGCACTTGAAATGTTCTACCGTTCTTGAGCTAACCACACACTTCCACAACTCTGTTACCAAACCAGTGCTAACCTATATCTTTTCTAAAGCAAAACTTATCCAATTTGAAGCCATTTGAACGGGTAATCTCGCCGTTATTAAGCCTTAATACCTTATTTATATCTCCCTTGTTGATATAATTTTCATCCACTTAAACACCTATATCATATCTCCTATACATCTTCGTCTTTCTAACGAATGCAAGCCAAGGGTTATCAGCCTCTCCTCATATGATAAATTTCTAACAATGTGGATCATTTGCGTCAATCTTCGTTGGACTGCCTCCAGAGAGTCAATATCCATTCTATAATAAGGACACCAACACTGAACAGCATAGTCCCAGTGAGGTCTCACATTAGGTCAGGTTGGGTTAAATAGAAATATAGTGTAATTAAAGCAAAATATAGAAGTACAATAACTATAACAAATATATTAACATTATTAAATTCTTGAATCATAAATAATTTAGGAATAAATCCTGGATAATAAAGTTGCCTAATTAAACATTTTGATATATTTTCATAATATGCGATTTTTTCCTACCCCGAAGAATATGCTTTATTTTTTCCTACCACCCTTATTTCCAGTGCCATTTTTTCCTGTGCCTTTTTTTCCTACATTCGGTCCGCACGGCAGGTTTATGCACCAGACGACGTTGATACGGGCCATACGGCTTTGATACGGACCATACGATTGAGATACGGCGAATTTGCGATGGAGACCAGCCTCAGACGATTGTTTACAGTTGCCGGGGGATTCTTGCGATCTTTTGAATAGCTCAAAACTTCGTATCGACCCCCAATACGTCGCTTGGACCGTGCGAGTCACCCACGGCTAATTTACGATACCCACGATTATGTTGCCGATTTGCCATATCAGGCTGACATTTCGAGTCGGGAACTCGCCTGGAGGGGCATTCATGTCAGTGTGCAACGACCTGGTACCCGATACATTGCTTGGACCGTGCGAGTCACCCACGGCTAATTTACGATACCCACGATTATGTTGTCGATTTGCCGTATCAGGCTGACATTTCGAGTCGGGAACTCGCCTGGAGGGGCAATCGTGTCAGTGTGCAACCACCTTGAGTAATACATGGGAAACGGTTTCATGGCTAGATCACGCAGTTGTGCAAGACTGCCACAATGTCAAACAATATACAGGTATACACTATAGTATAACTGATGAAGACCACATGCCCTTTTCCTTGGAAATAGAAGTTGATAGAATGCCGGACATTACAGGGGAAAAACAAAATGTTCCCCTAAATTGAACTGGGACAATCTAGCAGACAATGACTCTCATTGTTTATATAGAGTTATTGATATGCGGCCTAGGAACGCAGTACCAGCCACAAACTTGCATAAATCCTTCGTACGTATCACCGCCATCAAGATCCAGAACCAACAACAGAGCATCTCCTCCAGACCACCATCTTCTTCCTCTGCGGCCATAATAGAAAACAAAGTTAAGCGAAGGGAAATAGGAGAAACTAAATCATTGTCAATAATACATCGACATACCATCACCACCTCAGATCTTGCCAAACCTCGACCCATGCCGCCTTCGCATGCCCAACAACCCTCAAACTTCACCTAGCATACCATCTCTAAGGTGTACACCAGCAAGAAACATTGAATACCCCCTTAGCCCTCGATTACTAACCAAAACCAGGGAGAGAGTGAGACACAACACGTGGACGCACCCGCCACCACGATTCCTTCGCAAACCAATTTCCCCTACAACCAGCCCGTAGCCCGGACTTCAAAAGATGCACAACTAGACCAGCATAAAAACAATAAGGTGCATCCACTGCACGACCCTTGAAAATTCAACCAGAGACATCACCAAATCGACCGAAACCAGCTGTGCCCTTGCTGCCCAGAGATACTTCCACTGTGACATCCCAGCCAGAGGAGGATCTACCCCAGCCCCCAAAGGTGACCCTTTTGCCCAGAGATGCCCCAACTGTGACATCCCAGACAGAAGAGACACTACTTCAGCCAAATCAACCATCGGCAAGCATTCAGGATGATTCAGCCTGCTGAATTGTAAAAACCTAATTTTCGTTGCTGCACAGATAGTCCTAAGGATAGAAAGGACACTAGGCCTAAGGTGGGAAAGGATTGTTACAGTATCAACTGGGGACGAGGTCACGTAAGTTATAACGCTTGCTGTCCAAATCTTAACTCAGTGCCGAACCCAATAAGTTAAAACTTATAATACTGAACGTTGACTCAGGCACCAGCCGGGGATCAATTCATGTAAGTTATAACACTTCCTGTCTTGGTCGTAACTTGGTGCAAACCCGCATCGGTTATAACACTTACCGGGGGAGCACAGTTGCTGAGTCTGAGCCCGGAGCAATTAGTGTTGTTGCTAGTGTGACTCAGTTGCTTTTGCTTGGCACGTAGACACCTGGTAACACACAGTCTGTGACAGAGACCACCCTCGGCTCCCTGAGCAGTCACTCTCCAGCCACTCTCTTGTCAACCCCTGACGAGGAGCGACTAGGGCGTGTCGGCTTATCAGCCACCACTAAGGTGAGCTTGCCCCCAACACCAGGAAAGACCTCGGTCGATTCGGTAGTTGAGAAACTGCCTTCACTCCACAGCTTGGGTGTACGAGAGGACCAGCCGAGAAGGAATGCCAGCCACAAGCCGCAAAAGGACTCCAGCCGCCAAGCGTTAGAGCGAGGACCCCAGAAGAACCGCTCGAGACCCCCAGGACTTGTACGAAAGATCTCTAACACTCGGCGCCTGTTGGAACTCTTTGGTCCGGATCCAGACTCGTGAAGAAGCCTTACTGTGTGTGAATGAGGAGATATGAGGGCCGGTTGAACTCTGCATCTATCAGCCCGGGGTTGATCCATTTGTGGTGTGAAAATCATAGAGACGTCAGTCGTCAGATGTGTGGCATAATGGTACCTATTGTTGATGTTGAGCCGAAATGTGCATGATTTGAGTTGTGACTGCTGGGGCCACTATGGTGATGGAAGCAGGTGATTGTGACTTTTATGATGTAATACAGGTGGTGATAGGTGAGCAGTGGCTTGATATCGTGGAGGCGGTATTGAGGGGGCCCGGTTTGTCAGCATCCGGGCTCAGTGTGTTAGTTACGTATTTCTGTTGAACTTTGTTCCTGGGGATGTTTTTAAGAAGTTGAAGTTTTTTTGTTTTTTTCCAAATGTGAGGTGTCTTTGACTACAGTCTAGTTTCGCTTGTAGGCGCTGTAACACATCCAATCCCATGTAGCCGTCATAATGTGTTCAGTCTGAATAAAATACTACAAAACGATGGTGGCAGGAGGCTTCTGGGTCTGGGGTGGTGATGCGTAAGGGTGTGGTCTCTCCCCTGATGGGTAGGGGTGCGTCCCCGACACTGATGAGCTTAGTGGTGGTGGCATTTAACATCCCATATCTGCGACGTTTTTTGTCATGTCATGGCCTGGATTGAGGTGGATGCTTCTAGGCCTCTAGGGGTTCTTCTCCTTCTAAATTGTTGTCCTCTATCTCTAATAACCGGGATTCCTCATCCGCGGAAAGTACTCCGGAAGCCTGCCATTGTTGTTGCTTTGCATGATCCCTTATGTAATGTAAGGGACAGGTGGTGTTACAAGCACTGAAGTCGAACGGGTTGATCAAGATCAGAGGCCCTTTCCGGAGTCTGGGTGTGACGGTGCTCGTGGGTTGTCCTCGATTTATGGGGTTAGTGGGCGGATGGATCCTGTTTGGGGTGTGGCTTGGAGGGTACGCCCTGTTGTAGGAATGTGGGTGGTTTTTGGAATGGTGGTTGTCTGCTCTGGAATGGTGGTTGGTTTGACTCGTAGCTGTGTGAGGGTCCTGGCATTCGTCATGAGGGTGGGTGGGGAACCTTTTGATCGCCCCCACTGTTGAGGTCTTAGGTTTGGTGGCCAGCAGCTTCCTGATGGCGATGATGTGTCGGTCATAGCCTACAGGGTCATGAATGGTGAAGTGCTCTTTAACGAAGTTGGGGAACACTCGCAGCAGGGTGTTAAAAATGTGTTGTTGTTGTTGCATATTACTTTGGAAAGGGTATGCAGACCTGACATGTGCCAGGAGTCCGAAGGTGGTGTCCACATCTCCCTCGTACGTTATGTCATCTATTTTGCTCAGGGCGACGACAGTGCCCAAGGAGGGTTGAATAGCATCAATAACAATCTGCCGGAATTGTACCCATGTGAGATCAGGGGTAATATGTCCGGCTACCAGGGACACGGCCTTTCCCAGGTGAGTTAACAGAACAGCAATTTTCTCTATGTCTGCTTGATACGCCAGGCTGAGCACTGGGTTAACCATATCCAAATATGTCCTTATGTCATACGTGTCTGCCTCATACTTAGGTATGGGAATGTGAGAACGATTAGCCATGATGACTTTATGTTAAAAAACACGCTATTTCCTTTGATTTTGTGCCTAATGGCCTCTTCCTCCTGAATCAAAAACCATCATCTGCCACCAATATTATACCAGGTTTTTAGTGGGGTTGTATTGACTTTATAGGTAGGTTCTTACTTGACTGGAGAAGATGAGAACACACAAGAACACAAACACAAAGGTAATGGGGGATAATATAACACAGAGTACAAACATAGATTATTATTATTCACACAAAGTAATATTATGCAATAGTACATAAGACAGGGATAAGTTTCAATTTGCAGCACGATCGAGGATCCTCTAGGTGTCTCGAGGGGAAGACACAGGCAGGTTCTGAAGATCTGTGGAGACGATGCTGCCTGGTATTCCCTACGACGTCCTGGTCCGTGGGGGTGGTCCTGTCGTGTGACGGTGACAGAAGTTAGGAAGACTTCTTGAAGATCTCTGAAGACTGTAGAGGTGAGGGTCTTACATGAAAACGAGCCATTCCACCAGTGGCTTACGCTCTCGTATCATGGGATTAAAGTTAGGAGCCGTTTCACCAGTGTCTTACGCCCTCTCTTACAATCCAGACCTAGACTTCAGTAGATGATTGAAGACTTCCTTAAAGATCTGTGAAGACTGTAGAAGTGAGGGTCTTACATGAAAACGAGCCATTCCACCAGTGTCTTACACTCTCGTATCATGGGATTAAAGTAAGGAGCCGTTTCACCAGTGTCTTACGCTCTCTCTTACAATCCATACCAAGAATTCTATGAGAGTTTCTGCAGGAACTTCTGTAATGGAATTGTTATGCCACGTTCAAATGAAACGTGAGATATTTTGATACAACTTCTAGTTTCTCTACTGGGTGAGGGCTGGCACTTAACTTCAATACGATACACTAACAACAGGTAATAAACAAAGGCATATGACAAGTTCACACAATATTTTATTCAATTTGTAGCAGAGATTCATAACATGTATGCAAATCTCAAATATATTAACTGTGAGGGGTGATGGAATGAGTAAAAATAAATATTAATACAGGATCGAGATCAAGGTCTCACAAATATCAAATGGTTAATAACAGACAATACAATGGTATATCAAAAGAGACAATAGATGGTCACAAATACAGACAGAGGGAATCTCCTCAAATACATCAAGCATTATTAACTTGGAGTTTCTATTATAACCTCTGCTTACTTTTTGTCTGTATGTATTAATTGTTTATCTTTTTCTATTGTTATTATTAATTTTATAATTAATTGTTCTTGTTAAAAGAGTACTCTTTTGTTTAAATCTACTGTGCCTTCTTCATATTTTCAAATATTTATATTTATTATATTGTATCTATTCATTGTCGATAGGATCAATTGCTTGCTTTTGCAATTTCCTTAGTTTATTTGTACAATAAATGTAGGTTATTAGTAGGGTAGTAATTGTTAGGGGACACTTGAAGCATGCTATGCTTACAGGTACCTACCCGATAGCACTATCGTTAGTGAGTGATATATGTGTTTTGTACTTTGGTTGATATCTTGTTAAATTGCAAATTTAGCTTAATATAAAATTTGATATACAGTAAATTGTAGTTTCTTTATTCATACAGAATTTAGTAAAATTTACCAGAATGTCCCGGACTTCCCAAATTGACTAATTCCTTGAACATGACGATGTGCATTGTTATATGTGCGATCAGTTTGCTTGGGAAACAAATTGACTTGCTCATGTAGTTGTGTACACCCTATGTGGTGGATTGTGTTCTTTTATTTCAACATTTTATTTTATTAAGAGTTATTTCCACATAGCGATTTTGATTAGTTCTTTTGCATTTATCTTGTGTCGTCCCAGTTTTGGTTTGTTTATTTTGCAAGTTTTACATTATAATAGCATAGAATCACTTAGATTGAAGCACTCAATTCTGCTTGGCAAATATTTATTATCTTAGTTATGAACCTGGCGATACAGACAATGAGGCTCAGGTGCCCAGCGAGTTATACCAAGTACGTGTAGGTGTGTTGTATAGATTCACTAGGGCATTTAACATGTATATTTTCTCTATGGCAAGCCACGGGAACCCAATGACTCAAGAAAGTATATATACTGATACCCGGGGATAGATGTGGTTTGTTTCCCTAAAACGGGAAGACAAGAGCAAGAAGAAGTGAGAGAAAAGCCCTCTCTATCTACGTTAATTGCTGAAGGATACTCGGCACACCTAAGCCTTTAACCCTTGGCAAAATCGCATTACCACTACGAAAGAAAGTATGTCACATAAAGGAGTTTCTGGAGGCACTGAGAGCACGTCGGAGGGGCACTGGCTGAAGATGTAGACACAGTGGATTCGGCAGGTATCAATCTGGGCCGAACAACTTCCGGATCAGCTTCGCTCGTTTCTTCTCTAGTTTCTTTTCTCATTCCTGGTCTCGTTTCTTCTCTCGTGGCTTCTCCTTCTGGTCTGCTCGGTGGACAAACACACTGGCCTCGGGAACAGGACTCCTCGTACTGGTGCTGGGTATCTCGATAGATTTGCCCAGTGTTGGTGGTAGGTTTATTGGGTCAACTTTGATAATATCTTCTGGGTATTGTTCTCTAACGGATATACTTGCTAGAGGCGAATACAGGGAAGATAATATGGCTGGTCTAGGGGGCTCCTGTTTGGTTTGGTGCTGTTTCCCAGGGAAGCCCGAAGGATCGACCTGAATAACAGCTTGGACTAGTTCTGTACCTGAATCTCCCCTTGCACGGTCCCTTTTCAGACGTAACCGTGGTCGCTTTGATTGCAGGTATATATATGTATATATATATATATATGTATGTATATATATATATATATATTGTTACGTATCTTGATCCTCAAGTGGTTAACTTGATGAATCTAGATAGCACAGAGATATATATTAAGGTATCAGTCAGCTGAAGGCAAAACAAAAGTAAAATCTAATAAAATAATTTCCTGTTGTTGCTTCCTTTCCTTTTGGATCTTAGGACTTAGTATCCTTTATTGACTGATACTCTTTAATTATAAAAATACTGAAACTAATTAAAGTCATGTAGTATTTATAAAGAATTATTATTTAACCGAAGCTTAGTAGGCTATGGTTATGAAACGAATAAGTTATAGCTAAAGAAGGACTATTAATTTTATAAAAAGTCTTGAAAGATAAATATTAAAGTAAGAATATTTCTGTCTCTTACCCTTTTTGAAATGAATAGATAGTTTTCTTCTATGTCCTTTTATTTATATTTAATGTAATTATTCTTGGTTCTTGTAATTACGTTAATAGTATTATATTATTATTATCATCAGGAGTAATATCAAAGTCACATAAAAAGTTAGATATATATTTAATAATTAGTTAAATGTATTTCTTAACCACGTAACATTGAGGTTTGATTATGAGTAAATAAAGTTACAGGATCGTTTCATAGATTCGATTCAGGTCTCACTCAAATAATATGAAAAGCAAAATAATATTTTGAAGCAAAAGAATTTTCTTCAGCTTAGGAAATCACTAGAAGTAATATTAACACAGCCATGTTAGTCTAAGGCGATATTACTAATAAGAGACAATAGCATCACCGTACTAAGCACCATTAAGCACTGTAAGCTTAATTCAAAGAAAATGAAAGAACTCGTAAGTATTAATATAAAACAATAGTATTACTTTCATCATAACCCAATTACTTAAAGAGTTGCTTTAGTCCACAAGTTAGTCAACTAAAATAGTTAAGTACATAACAGCGTTAACGTTAATTCGCAATCAAATAGTTAAACACATAATAGTAGCGTTCACGTTAATTCCCAATTAAATAGTTAAACACATAATAGTAGCGTTCACGTTAATTCCCAATTAAATAGTTAAACACATAATAGTAGCGTTCACGTTAATTCCCAATTAAATAGTTAAACACATAATAGTAGTGTTCACGTTAATTCACAATTAAATAGTTAAACACATAATAGTAGCATTAACGTTAATTCCCAATCACATATCTCACTAACCAACATAACATAAGCGTTTACACCGAACACACTTAACACACATTTATATAATCTGACTGACAGTCACAATCCCATTATAATACTTCACCCCGTCTTCCTCCAGCTGCAAGTTCACCTTCCCCAACTCCAAATGAGACTGATTTGAATGCCCACAACTCGGGTCTTATATACCAAACAATGATGGTGTAGGAACGAATCAGGAGGCGAGTGATGGTGCGCGCTCCAATCATAGCTCCTCGAATCACATAACAGGTGTTGTCCACTCACAGCTCCTGGCGTCGATCATACGTCATAGCATCGGTCATCGAGGTATGGGGCGAGATGGTTTGCCCACTCGCTCGTTCGCTAGTCTGCTTCACCACTTGGGTAGTTTGGCTCCTTGAACTCTAATTCTAACTCTTAAATTAACATACAGGGCTCCGTATGTCAGAATATATATATATATAATATATATATATATTATATATATATATATATATATATATATATATATATACCTGGTATATATATATATATATATATATATATATATCTATATGTATATATGTATATATATTATGACATAAGTAGGCTACATAGTTAAAATGCCCTAAATCTTTCATTGATGTTTCTCTCAGAAAAGCAAGAAAATCATTGTACAGAGTTAATCCTAAACCAGATACTAATTTTCATTATATGATAAAGTTTCCATACAACGCTAATCTCCTCCAGGTACTTCCTATGCTGAAACTATTTAATGTTAATGTTGTTTTTTGTAACAGCAATACTGTTAAGAATATACTCATAACAAATGTTCCTGATATTTACGGTGGATGAATATACAAACTCCCTTGCAAAAATTGTAATAACATAGAAATTGGACAAACTGGAAAACAACTAGCCATTAAAATTAAACAACATGGGACAAGTGTTCAAACAGGACAAGTCTAAAACGGTGGCTTTATGCATGTACGAGATCACGACCACAATATTGATTGGGATAATGCTTCATCAATTGTTTCATGTACATCATATGTTGACCGGAATATAATAGAATCTAGTTTCATCAAGCATACAAATAATATAAATATGAATATAAGCAGTGGCTTGTACAAACTAGATATTTCAAATGTCAATTGTATTTGTAAACAAATCAAAATTTAGGGTTTCATATAATTTTAATTAAAGATGAGGTTTTATAACTGCTTCAGACATACAGTACCTTCTGTTTTTTAACTCATATACAGTATATATATTGACTCGGTCTGTTTGTCACATTTCGAAACAATTGGTTTTTGATCGTTATTATTTTTAATGTAGTGAACCGGTATATTTGATGACGAGATTTTAGTATAACCGAAACCTCAAATAATCTGTTGAATTTTGTATTGATGAATATCACTGTCTTTCCTTTATATTTGTTGTTGTTTATATTACTTAGTATGAGTTGTTTTTAGTTTATATCGTTTAGGTTTTTGAACTTCAATAATATCACACTGTACAATATATGATCATTCTCTGCCTATCCTCTGATTCCTCTGTCCCCTGAAGATATAATACACGAAAGCGCTTGGGACTCCGTATTTATTTACCTTCCTTCCCTGTGGATATTCAGCATTATATAAGTTCACGTGTAGCTGTGCCTGTCTTGCATATACAGTATATATATATATATATATATATATATATATATATATATATATATATATATATTGTCACTTCCAACTGAACTTATAACCTATTTCAGTTGTAAGTGTTTGTTTAATTTGCACATAGCCTAGTCAGGGAGGCCTTCTTTCTTTGCTTCCCTTCTTTCTTCTGTTGCCTCGAGGGGCGAGGTGTTGCCATCACTATTACACCATACAGTTTAACACTGTCGTTGTTCTGAGAGTATAATGGCTTTATTTTGTTTGACCCTGTGGTGGTGTTTCAGTTTAATATAAGTTGCACAATGATGTCTTATATTATTTGATAATTTCTGTGTTGTTAGTGAGAACACAGGTGCCTAAATTAGTTATGTAGGTTGGCGGCGCCTGGAGCCCCTTCCTTCCCTATGCAGGCCCTGGGCCCGGATTCACTAACGGTCGTAGCGTGCGATGTCGTACAGCAACCTACGATCGTTCCTAAGGGAAGGTGTATTCACGAACGCATCGTTGAGCTCCCTTACGGCTCCCTTTCAGTTATTTTCACCGAGACTTCTCTTGACCAATCAGGCGCTTGGCCACTCATTGAGCTTGAGTCATTTTGTAAATAAAGCACATGACCGAAGCGCCAAGAAACTAATATAATTTAATTTATGAGCTTTTCATCGTTTAGCATGGCTAATTCGATCCACCACGGCCAACAGGAAGAAGAATAGAGTATCTTGTGAATTGATGATAAGAAATTAGCCTAGCTAGGCTACAGGGAAGCCTGTTAGTGGCCGAAAGTTAAAGAATTTCTGACATATTGATCATTGAATGCCAGACTTAGCCTAGGCCTAATTTTTCAAAATAGGCCTAGGGTAATATTTGTGTATTCACAACACCTCAAGGCCTATCTACCTTTTCAAAATAGGCCTAGCATAGGCCTATATATAGGCTATATAGATTTTTTTTTTTGGCTATAGCCTAGGCTAGTCTAGGGTAATATATTTTTGTATTCATAACACCTCCATTTTTGTTGAGGGGGCAAAGCCCCCCTCAACCCATTATTGTATCCCACGGTTGGAAGCATAACCATTTACCCAACATCTGGCCATGGGATACAATAATGGGGTGAGGGGGTCTTAGAGACTTAGACCCCCCCCCCCCCCCCTACCCCTCATGACATTGTCATCATCATATATTTTACCAGCAGGGGCAAATAAGAGCAGTCAAATTAGATGCGAATATAACAGAGTGTGCGACTATGTAAACAAAGCAGACGGTACACCCGCTAACACAACTCTTACCTTGGTAAGGGTGGTGTTAGCGGGCGTACTGTCCTTGTTTAGATGAAGGTGCAGGCTCGGTTATGTTCGCGTCTAATTTGACTGCATTTAATTACAAAATTATCCCACGGCCAGCTGTTATTTGCCCCCCTGCTGGAAATATATATGGTGATGACAATAAGTCATGGGGGATGAGGGGGGTAAAGCGCGCCCCCTCAACCTATTACCCAACAGTTGGCCATGGGATATAATGATAGGTTGAGGGGGGCTTTGTCCCCCTCCTCCCATGACTTATTGCCATCATCAAATATATTACCAGCATGGGACTAATAACAGCTAGGCTAGTTAACAAGGAGGACGGTACGCCTGCAAACACCATCTTTACCTTCTAGGCTTCTACTTTACTATGCTTAGCCTACACCAAGCTAGGCATTGCTAGCCTAACCAAAATACCATACGTAGGCCTAACTTTTCTAGCCTAAATAGCCCTAACTTTTTCAAAATAAACCTAGGTTATAGCCTAGGCCTAGGCTAGGCTAAACAAAATTATTCACACCATTTATTATTGATTTTTTAGGCTAGGCCTAGGGTAATTATTTTCATAATTTTGTTCCTGTGATACTTTCAAATTTGTTGAGGAATAGGCTACCCTAATGTAACCCAGAGGTGGTGGGGAGTTGGAATAAAACATTTCCGCAATAAATGAGGGTTAACATCTACTAATGGTAGGCTACGTGTTGTCGCAGCACATGAATTTGTGCATCAATTAACCTTGACTAGGTCTAGGCTGGCATATGTAGGCTATTCATATCTTAATTCGGCCTGTCATAAGACATTAAGGATACAAATATATTCATACTTTGTATTAAATGCCTTAATGGTGTTGTAAACACAAGTTAACAATCATATTGCGCTATTATTGCCTCAATAATGACTTAGTGTGTCATAAAGAGCTATGCTGCATACAAATTTGTTATGGTCGCGGATTGTGTTATCGATATTTGTGTACCTATATCCGGGTCAATTTCAAGTAAGGGTGGTCCGGACCACCCTTAGCGAAAGGGCAGGGGCGTAGCTAGAGATTTGGAGGCCCAGGGGGCTTGGTGCCTGGAGGGGCCCCCTCCATGGTTTGCTTATTATAGAAGGGGGTGGGGGTGGCGAGCGAAGCGAGCCTAATCAGCTGGGGGGTTCGGGGGGGCGCTGTAAGCCCCCCCCGAGAAAATTTTAGAATAATAATGCTACCTAGGTGCATTTTGACGATATCCATGACTCAATAGTGGGGTACTGGTAATAATTTAATATACAATTAATTATTATATCACCGTTATCTAATGGATTAGGAATACATGTACAATGGATGGTACAATACTGTAAAACATATACCACTTTGATGAACTCTTTCTCTTTGTCGTTCATTAGGCATGTCTGAAATAAGAATATAAAATATAATACTAATAAAATAATAAAAAATAATAATGTACATGAAACGTGATAACATTAAAATATTATTTCAACCCCACCACTGGCGTTAGGGAGTTAAAATAGGCGTCATTGGTAGGCCTAATCAAGCTATGCATTACCTCAAATCTCAATACTGGGGGCCTCTTCTTGAGAACCCCAGTAACTTGTTAGAAAGCTTACCAACGTTTGCACCTGACCCTGAACCAGCCAAAGGGCTAGATTAACCTACAAACGAGTATTCAATGCTCACAACTGTGTTCCTTCTTATTTCACAGTTCCTGGGCTTGATATGTACATCCACCATAGCCTATAGCCTATATGGAAGGCGTATGGTAGCATAAATAAAAGTTATCCAGAGTCTAAATTTGAAAGAATGAGTCATAGTGCTCATAGCCTAACCAAGGTAGCCAAGGTACACCATTAATGTTGCCTCTCTATGCTCTATTTTAGCTGATGTATTGCACCCATACTTAATTGACTAATATTAAACGACTATGCATCTTTTTCACGATAAAGCTAAGGTTTAGTAAGACCATAAACATTGTATAGGCTATGTTAGGCCCCCTACAGTTCGAGAACAAAATATGAGACCAAAACATAGTCCTACAAATTTCAAGGCCTAAATATTTAGCACTTTAGAAGTTTAGCCTACTCTACAAATATCTTCGATACCACTCAACTTTCTCACAAGGTTAAGTACATAGGTTATCTATGAAATATAGCTATCGATTTGACCATTACAGTTCACGAAAAAGAAAATATTACCGAAATATTTGGTTCCTATATTTATATATAATTGTATGTAGGCCTAATCTTCGATTATACACTCAACTTACTAACAATCACCATGTTTCTTGTTGTCAAATTAGGCTATATCTTATTATTCCTTTACACATGCTTACGAAAAACACAGTATATTAACCAACTGTCAAACTCAATAGTAATGTATATAAAGTCTAATCATCAGGCCTACCTATAGGCAGTGCGTCCCTAAGCAAGTGGCGGGTAGGAGGCTAGGAGCGAGAGCGACGATGTTTCCCCTTGCACCGCCAAATAAATACTGATGGAGTGATCGTTATTTTTCTAATTTTAAATACCCATGACGTCGCAGGATAGAAGAAAAGAAAGAGGTTAAATCAGAAAACACACATGGTGTTTATTTTACTCATTATTAATATTACTTATATATACAGTATATACTATTAGTATAATTAATATTATTTTCAGATCCATTTGGGGGCCCCCTTCTCTTGGGGGCCCGGGGGGCGATTTCAAACAGCCCCCTCCCTTACACCACTGCGAAAGGGGCTTCCTACGATCAAAGATGGTCGCTACGACGCTTCGTGAATACCAGCGTTGAGTCTTAAGGGAACGGTAAGGGAGTTTTCGGATCGTACGACCGTTAGTGAATCCACCCCCTGGGAGTCCCTGTGGCTGCGTGGCCTGTGTCAGGAGCGTCACTCCAGCTACAGACCCTGTACCGACCACACGTGCTGCTCTGTGGGTGTTGGGCTTGCCTATTAGCTCCCTTATTACCGCATATATTTTTTCATTCTTTCATTGAATAGTAGTGGGGCAGGTCTGGAGTCATTTTAACACTCCACAAGCGGCTAGGTCGGTAACTTCTACTACCTGCCAAGCGGGTGGTTTTACCCTAAACGAGCCTATTTTCCATGCTCTTTTTCATGCATAAACAAGAGCCAGAGCGTAATACAATTATATATCCGTGAAAGGGCGATAATTGAGCTTTCCAATGACACCAGAACCATCCTACGACCACGGGTTCTCTTGCAACGATCGTGCAACACGAAGGAAAAATCCCTAAAATACGGTAATTTCCTTACATAATTCCCTGTCTAGCGAGGTAGTAGGTGTGGATATGTGAGGAGGGGAGGTTAGTCGCGCGCGGGAGCCGTGCCGAATGGTCAGAGCCAACCTACGCTCCTCCCACCACTCGTCTCTCTCTCAGAGCCAATTATGTGCTCAAAACTGCATACCGCCTTAAGTCGGGCCCCACCACATAGTCCTTTGTTCTCTAGACCGTCTTAAGTCGGGCCCCGCTAATAAGGGGTTAAACATTAACATTTTGTCTTAACCTTATTAGTTTGCATATAGAGTTTTCTGCATTTTTGTTAGCTAGGATTACTTCAGCCTTTTGGCATTCTTAGATATAAGCTTCACACCCTTCTTCCATTTCTTTTCCTTTATTCTACTGCATTGTGAATTATTATTGTAGGTTTGTATTGTGTATTATTGAGGTTGATATATACAGTGGTTTGGTGACTGGCTTGTTTGGATCAGCTTTTTAACAGCCAGCACCAACCTACTGAGATATCAACCCTTGTGTATCATGTGCAGGTTTGGCACCTGCTCTTGTTAGGCTACTGCATGAGACTTGTTCCCATGGTTTTTGCTTCATATATTATTCTTGGTTCCTTAGCGACTGGGCATGAATTATGGATTGTTCTGGGAGTCTAGCAGTATTTTAGTTTAGCACTTTTGCGCAATTTAGAATAACCGAGAAGTACTCTTGACATACTACTAGCACTATTAACCCGAGTCGGATAGGCCCCGACTCTGAGACAGTAGATATTTTTTGTGTCTCCTTTTGTACTGCTTTAATAGAACAAAGAGGAAGATAAACTCTTTTCCTAGAGAACCTGCATGTCTTAGTGTTTGAGTCAGATATTAAGAGCGTGTCTGTTGCAGGGTTAGTGTAGTACGGTAGGCAGTGTTGGGTGCATGACTATAGCATTGTTGTCTTTTTGTTACGGCGTTTCATTTTGGACAGTGCTTTGGGCTAGGCTATTGGAGAATCTGCTTTCCCCGAAGCCTCCCCTCGTAACAATATATACAGTATATATATATATATATATATATATATATATATATTATATATAAACAGTATATATATATATATATATATATATATATATATATATATATATATATATATATATATATATATATACAGTATATATGTAAACTGTGTATATACTGTATAATACAGTATATACTGTATATATATATATAAATTTTGCGCTGTCGGTCATTGAGAAGGTAGCCTACAGAAGGGAACCGAAGTTATCAGTGGGTTGCTGGGTTGTGGGTTGCTGATAACTTCGGTTCCCTTCTGTACCTACTGGATGACCTACAATGCAAAATTGAACGAGGAATTGAATCTCTGAATAAAAAACATATAAATGCTAAATATGCTGTTTTATTTAATCTCACATACCTTCAAGAAAATATACTACCTGGCTACACTAACTTCCAAATATATATATATATACCGGTATATATATATACCGGTATATATATATATATATACAGTATATATCTTTAACATACATAAACAAAACCTTCATATTCTAGCTTTATCAGCCTTGTGCAAAGGCCAGAAATTGTGGCAATAGCCTAAACTGAAAATACGATAAGGAAATATACTTGTGCCGACTAAGCCAGTTGGGTTATCACTATTGGTCGTATTAAGGAGTGATCGCCTGGTCAGTGAGGGAACCCCACTTGAAATCCCGGCCCAGGATAGCTACACATGAAAGATTTGTCTGTGGCTAATTTCTGCATCTAACGAAGTTTAGCTGCTATGGAAACATTGTTAAGAGTAAAGTTCAAATATGTGTGTGTAAGTAACAAGCGGGTTTCTTGCCCGTTTTATTTGGTTCAGGAATGTTTTTTGGCATTAAACAAACATAAGAAAATTAATATAATTTCATGCAGATGGGACACCTCTTTTGTTCATGGTTGCACACAGTTTTTACTATATACCGGTAATATTTTTATACCACAGACTTTTTCTGCCAGAATTAACCTCTTCTTAATATCAATCTAACTATTAGATGTCCACACGTAATTCGAACACAGACTAGAATTTTAACCACTATGCCTCCTCGGCATCAAAGTGAAGTTTACGTTATCAAAAAATTATATTAAGGGGGGTCACCGTTTTTTTTTTGTATCTTTCTCTTCTTTTCTCTCTTTCCCTGGCTTGTATCCATTCGGCTCCATTCAGCCAACTGTCTAAAGACGTTATATTTTATTTTTATTTATTTTGTATTTATTTTTTATTTTTTATGTGAATGAGGGAGACAACAGGCATAACTGCCTGCAGCGAGTGCCTCCCCCAGAGTTGAAAGAGTGACAGGGCCAAAATCAAGGGACGTTCGAGCTAAAATGTCTGGACACACGGAGTTTGAAGCAATTTAAGTCATAGGAAGAGGGAAAGACTGATTCTGGAAGAGAGTTCCAGAGCTCAGCAGTTGAATAGAAGAAAGTCTGAGAATAGTGTTTCACTCTTGGGTTGGAGAGTTGCACAGAGTAGGGGTAGGATTGTGTTGCAAGGCGGATACTACATATCCTACGTAGAGGAGGTGGTATGCACTGGGAAAGCTCCGAGGAACACTGATTATTGTAGTAGCGATAGAATAACGGGAGAGATGCAACATTGCGGCAAAGAGAGAGAGAGATTGCAGAGAGTTGGTGAGTGGACGGGTGTTAATGATACAAAAGGCTTTCCTTTCTACTTTGTCTAGGAGTTTGGTGTGAGAGGATCCTCCCCACACATGTGAACAATACTCAATACAAGGACGCATTATGCCCCTGTACAGAGCAAGAAATTGTGCAGGGGTAAAGAACCCCTTGAGGCGGTTGAGTACATGTCACCCAGCTTCTGGGAGGCTGCCTTATCAAGACCGGTAATATGGTCCTTCCAAATGAGAGCAGAAGAAAAAGAGACACCGAGAATATTGAGAGAAGATGAAGGATTGATTTTTGTATTGTTAAAGAATAAGGGATAGTCTTTTGGAGGTTCCTGACGGGTAGTAAGATGGATAAATTGGGTCTTGGAAGCATTAAATGCAACAAGGTTTTCTCTACCCCAATTGGAAATAGTAGCTAGATCAGAAGATAAGTGTTGTATGGCTTCATTACGTTTGTTTTTGAGGGACTGCTGGCTGGGGCATAAGGTAGAGTCGTCTGCATATTAATGGATGGGACTGTATGTACAGTTGAGAAGATCATTTATGAAAATTAGAAAGAGAATATGAGATAGGACAGAACCTTGACGAACATCGGAGTTGATAGAATGAGGAAGTGAGCGATGGCCGTCCACAACCGTAAAGTGTTTTTATTCTAGAGTTCATTCACATTGCTCATGAGTTAAGATTCTTTTCATGCAGATTATCTTTGTTCCACTATTGATCTCCAGATCTTAGAGTACCTATTCAATGTTCTTTTTTGTTGTAATTTAGGAAGATACTGCTCCCTCTTGTTCAGGACGATTTACTTGTTTAGGGGCCCATTGCCTCTTTGTTTTATTAATTATCTATCTCCTGTATGTTACTAACCAGATTGCCCATGTGTACAGTGAATTTCTATGTCCTTAACACACAAAGAGCGGGTGGTAGGGTATTTTACACTGTGCCGCCCAGCGTTTTTTTTTTACCCTAAATAGGGTTGTTTCCGTGCTCATTTTCATGCATAAACAAGACCCAGAGTGTAAAACAAGTATCAATCCCTGAAAGGGCGTAAACAGAGCTTTCCAATGACACCCGAACCATCCTTGTACGACCACTGGTTCTCTTGCAACGATCGTGCAACACGAGTGCAAAAAACCTAAAATAAGGTCATTTCCGTACATAATTCCCTGTGTAGCGAGTGAGAGAGGGGGGAGGAAGGTGGTATACAGTTCAGTACGTCCACGGTGGTCGTGGGGAGCGGTCATAAGGTTACTACGGTCGTCCCACCGCTCAGCTCTCTCTCTCAGCAACATTACGTGCTGAAAATGGCACTCGACGTAATTATGTGGTGCACCGCCACATAGTCCAAATTTATTTAACTCGACAGATGTCGTGCGCCGTTGGTTAAGGGTTAAGTATTGTTGTGAATAAAAAACCATTGTACCCACCATTGTGTTTCTGTTGTTGCCTGTCATTTGTTTGGTATAAATAGAGTTAAGGTCAGTCATCGCCCAGTCGAGAGCATCCAAAGTTGAAGATACTGCACAATTCCCAGAGCTGGGAAGTGCGACCAGAATATACCTCGCTTCTATACAAGCGTGGCATACCACACACACACTCTCTCTCTCTCTCTCTCTCTCTCTCTCTCTCTCTCTCTCTCTCGCTCTCGCGCTCTCTCGCTCTCTCTCTCTCTCTCTCTCTCGCTCTCGCTCTCGCTCTCGCTCTCTCTCTCTCTCTCGCTCTCGCTCTCGCTCGCTCTCGCTCTCGCTCTCGCTCTCTCTCTCTCTCTCTCTCTCTCTCTCTCTCTCTCTCTCTCCTCATCTCTCCCTCACTCTCTCTCTCTCTCTCTCTCTCTCTCTCTCTCTCTCTCTCTCTCTCTCTCTCTCTCTCTCTCTCTCTCTTATATAACATAAGTACGTCATTGTTCTTACTTCTCCCGCCGGACCACCTCTCCCAACATCCCCACCCACGATCCATTGACGAAGGCTCCCCATCTTCCATCTTCAGGCAAGTGATATACCTATAAGAGACACTGCTGTTTAAATGTTATATGTTTATAGTTATATTTAGCTTCCAATTATGATACAAGCTAGAAGCTAAACAAAAATGCAAAAAATTTCACGAATCACTGATATGGTTTATACTGTTAATTGGTAACACAATATTGCACACGGCATGATATTATCCTGGCAAAATCGAGGTGTAAAGGATATATTGTTCTATTCATAAATAATTATTTTGTGTCATAACTATATGAATATAGCATACTATCAGTGTACCATTAAACTTCAACACACCTGGTAAGTAAAGTTGAGGACTCTTGCAATATCCGTCAACATATATATGCTCATCCCGTATACGTCTGCTAATGTCTTTCCTGGGACAATGTAGGGAAAGTCGTTATCCCAACTGGAGAGGTGAAAGTGGTGACCGTGGAAGGTGGCGAAGCGATCAGGGAAAATGGAATTGAAGGGCATAGGGGAGGAGTCTGGGTGATAGAAGCCTTGCTGCACTATTTTGTTCCCTGGCTTGAAAGTCTCTTGAATCAGAATCCGGTGACTGAAGCTGTAACCATCCAAGATCTTCAACTGTGGCTGCAGGAGTGTCAGATAAGTACTCCAGCTAAAGGTCAAGTGAGACAATAGGGAAGCTGCATTTAATGTGTGGTTCAAGTTAACGAGGAGGGTATAAGAAGGCGCCCATTGCTGCTCTGGCACCAAGTTAACAAAGTCCATCATTTGCTTGAGATCATGGAACACGAAGAGATGCACATATTTGACATTGTTGAAAGTTGTGAACCATGGTTTCTGAAACGAAAGAATGTTACTCAGTAGTGATTTATCACCGTCTATACTGGTACATAAAGTGCAAGGAGGGGTAAGCACGATAGAAACTTGTAGAACTCAGAAGTGTGAATCCATCACTTAAATTACCCCTTTTTTCGACGAAAACTATACCCTATAGGGTATAGTTTTCGTCAAGGATTGCAAACAAAAAATATTGTTTGGCAGAGCGGTTTAGTAATAAATGTTTGTAGAATGATGATGAATACAATGAGTGCATCTATTTAAAGTTTTCCTCCCAATGCGTTTTCTGTCTAATTATCTTCCTGTTTTTATTTCATGTTTTGCATTGTTATTTAATCTATTTACGCAATTCCTTACAATTGTTTGCATTGTTACCTGGTCTACCTACATAATAACTTATTTTACTTTATAACTTTACCTATTCTATCTACATAACTGCATATCATTGTTTGCATGGTTACCTAGTCAACATACATTATCATCTCTCCCTCTTCCTTCCATTCATTTTGAAGTCACCTTTCTGGTTCAAATTGAGCATAACTGTATTTATTTCTAGGCGGTCATATGGGTTCCCAATTTCGCTCCTTTGGTTTGGCAATTTTAGGACGCTTTTTCCCCATTTGTATTTGGCACAAGACAGCAACCAGCAATGTAGGAGTAGGCCCTATCCGTACAATGTTCCACCAAATACCATACAAATATATATTGAAGGGAAGTCATGGGGAGGGGGCATTTTTGTAGCCAGGCCCTCCAGGTCTGGTGAGGTTTTGTTTTTTCAGCTTGAAGGGTGTCTACGGGCCAATAATATACAAAATTCTTCCAAATTGTACAAACAATCAAACCCCTCAATATAACAAAAATATAACAGTGACTACGCTTACAACCTGTGGCGGCGCGGGTTTCGCGTCTGTGGTTTTGGCTCTCACTAGACACAGGACTTTCAGTGGGCAATATCTAACAACACAACACATTTCAACTCAATATCGGAAGAAAAAATGCAGCAACAAAATCAAACGTGTCTTATTCACCTGACACCTCTGATCCACAACAATAATAATAACAACAAAGTCAATCATCCATAGAACTCCAGCGTTTCAGTAAAAAAAAAAAAAAAACACACAAAAAAAAACACACACACACAAACACACACATACACACACAATATTCACCCCTCAAAAAATTATATCAGTTTTAATACAAAGCTTTACCGACTGGAGGTATGACAGAATGGAACATACTGCATCATTAGTAAAGCAACTGAAAACTAGAATATTTTATTAATACCAATAGAATTATAAAAATATTCAGGCATAGAATTGATGTGATTGGCGTAATCACAATTTTGATAACTAATGCTAAAAGTGATCCAATAGATGAACCAGTAGACCATTTCAACCAGTACAACACCTCTCACACCACATACACACATCACACTGTTTTTTCTACACCGCGAAATGACTCTCCGGCTGTCATTTCTCGAAAACTTCTAGCCGGAGAAATCGAAAGCAACCAAGGACCCACCTACAAATACATATGTCCAACATGCTCAAAACCTATCACTTCGAGTCGCCACACATAGGGTTCAGTTCTCTGCAATTCATGTGGGAACTGGACCCATTTCACCTGCACAACACTTGCCTCCACGGATCACTACACAAACACCTGAACCTGCTCCTCATGCCCCTCCCTCTCCCAGTCAAACCCCTCCCCTACAACCCGTACACCTCTCCTCCCCAACCCGCATAGTCTTTCCATACCATCCACATCCTCAATCCCTCACACCACACCCCAACCTAATCCATTCATACCCTCATCTCCTGCACCCAATCCCCACCCCCACCCATCTCCCTCCTCCCCACGCCCACCCCCGCCCCCCCCCCCCCCCCCTCCCCATGCAGCAGCACCCAACATACACCGTGCACACATTAACATTCTTCAATTAAACATAGATGGCATCAACACTGAGATGACATGGTTGCAAGAAAACAAATTAGCAACCCCATCAGATGTTCTCACAAACTATGGAGAGACGTCACACACCAAAGCCAGGCTCGCTAACATCAAGGAGAGAAAAAGAGCAAAACGAAGGGCACAGATGAGAACAGAAAAGGAAGCAGCACAGTCTATCATCGAAAGTCAACGCTCTCTATGGTGTACAGAAACAGAGCAGTCTACCAGCATAAATCAACGCCATCTACCAGGTCCTACGAGAACTGCAGGACCCCTTCTGGACCAATCACCTGGACTCCTTCTGGACCAATCACCTGGACTCCTTCTGGACCAATCACCTGGACTCCTTCTGGACCAATCACCTGGACTCCTTCTGGACCAATCACCTGGACTCCTTCTGGACCAATCATCGAGGTCTCGTCCGGGCCAATCGCAAGGTCCGAGATATGAGATAAAGGAGTGTACAACGAAAGAACCGGATCTGAATTACAATGAAGAAGATTTTATGTTAATTCCTCATCAAGATCCGATGTTCTACTTCAACAGTTGTGATCAGAATAACCCAATATACGGTGCAGAAAATCATATATATCAATAATAACAGATCAAAAGAGAATAAGGGAAGCTTTGCATACCACCTGAATAATAGAGGAAAAGAACAATTAATGAACAACAATGCAACCATGCAAGCTTCCTAAGATATGAGTTTAATATTAAGAAATAAAGAATAACCATATCCATGTATTCCTATGTCAACTATATTTTTAAGGAAAATTGTTAACTTCACAATAATTTAAAGATCAAAATACCCATGTCCCTACTATTCCGAAATGAATTAATTAAGAAGTAAATTATCCTCTGAATATTACTTGACCGAAATATATGATCGGTAGGTAAACACGAGGCAATAATCTTCTACTAACTCCAGGGCGA
Source organism: Paralithodes platypus (assembly GCA_032716605.1). NCBI lineage: Eukaryota > Metazoa > Arthropoda > Malacostraca > Decapoda > Lithodidae > Paralithodes > Paralithodes platypus. Next base: position 15,193,865 of record CM064557.1, on the reverse strand, counting down.
TCGGAAGAATATACACACATGTTTGCAAGGAGCAGGGTGGTGTGCTAGAGAACTAGAAATGATATTCTCTAGTTGTGTGTGAGAGCGGCAGATCCCTCTGGTGCCAAACAGAAGGAAGAACTACGAGTCTTGCGTCGATCAGATTCCCTCTCATGGACCTTACTTCTCCTCATCACCCCCTAACATAAGTGTCTCTGTGTTCATTGAGTTTTGGGTATTATTGTGAAGGTATATAATATATGTTAGTGTTCAATATAACGTTATCCTAGAGGCCTATTCTGGACTCTCCTTGCCCAATTTCTCTCTCGCATTGTGAGAACAAACCACACTTGTGCCGGTTAATTATATATATAATGTCCTGGGTTTAACTGATTTAAACTCCATACTAAACGTTATATATATTTTATAACTAAGATATATACCCTACACGACACGTAATAATTTGTGAACTCTCACAGATCTTATTCTTTTGTATAATTATTTATTGAGTATCCAAGTTTGCAGTGAAGTGTACGAAGAGAGAATAAACAATTCTTTACATGTAAATTCAATACTCAAACAGTATCCTATCTAATTCTCATATAAATTCATTCTTAGTATAACTCCTGTGTTCAAAGTGAAAACCTGTTCCGTCGAGTTTAAATAAAGTTGTATTCATTATTTTTTATCTATAATAGTTCTTGCGAATAATTTGATCCACCATGGTATACGATCAAGCTACTATTTTTATTGCCAGTTGAGGAATTCATATCGTACCTCTCTGTGTATCATCAGCCTTTAATTCCGGCTATTATAAGTCACTACGTCGTTCTGTGCCTTTGAGTCAATTTATATTTCATCTGCCTCTATTTGGGCTATTATAATTCGCTATGCTATTCTGTGTATATTATTTCAAGTTATAATTCATCAGTCTTCATTTTGGCTATTACCAGTCACTACTTCGTTCTGTGCAATTATTTTATTTCCAGTGGTTTGTTAATTCATTCAAACACCCTGTATATCTAGCTAATATTCCAGCTATATTTATTTACTACACATTCAGTGAATCTGAATTCCTCGTTAACTTTGATCATAACTCATTTACGTCTATATTTATTTTGTGTATATCGTGCGAGCGATTATTTCCTAGTATTTTATTATAGTTAAATTGTGAATTAAATTGTCCTGTCACCAGTATTAATATCAATCTTCTATCTTACCCGCCTGATTTAACGTTGCACTAAGTCATATATTTATTTAAGGTGACCGCAGTAACCTTGACCATACCTCCCGCACGGCATCCTTTGACAGCTGACCTGGTCAGGCGATCTTATCTTTCCCCAGCCACACTTACCCCTATACACCCGAGTAGACTACCTCGGTTGTATATATTTGTTCACCTTCCTAACTCTCTGCGTACATATATATATTGTTATCATATTTATGTTTTGTTTGGTATATTATATATGTCTCATGTTTGATGCTTTGTAAGTGACACCATACTTTCATGAAGGAGTAAAATATAGTTAACTCTTTCCCAGTCACATTTGATTTGCCAGGGAACTTGTACTTTATAGTTAAGATCCGAATGCGTCCTATTTATGTATCTATATGTTTAACCCGGGAACTGCGGGGAGACTCTTAAGAGTTCCCCCGGCGGACTGCGGGGAGACTCTTAAGAGTGAGTGAAAAAAAAATCAACTTTTGACATCGATTTTTTTTTTTTTTTTTTTTTTTTTGTATTTTTTTTGTTTTTTTTTTTTTTTTTTTTTTTTTTTTTTTGGCCCCTGGGCCATGCAAAATCTCAGTCCTCTACCTCCCCTCCTTCCCCACTTTCCTCCTCTCCTTCAGTTATCACCTATTTTCCCTGTTATTCCCTTATTCTGAGGTATATTTTCGTGCTAACATTAGCGAGTTGCAAGCAGGGTGTTGTCATCACTGATGGCAAGCGAGTGCAAGAGAGAGAGAGAGAGTATTGATCGACTGTGTCTCAGTGGCCTTGGGGGAAATTGGCGGGAAAGCAGCTTGCCTCACCCATACATTATACAACTCGCGAGCTATATCTCCGATTTTGACCATCCAAACACTGTTTTCACTCGTTTTATTATTGTTTCAGGTTAATACCTTTATAATCAACCCATAATAGGCGCATATGGATAAGTATTAATGCTATTAATGGCACAATGAATATTTTAGTGACGGAAACACCTCAAATACGTCAGCACAGGGGGACGTTTCCAATTACCCCCATGCGCACTTCAGAGGTTAAGAAACAAAAAGTTATTTGTCCTTACTCCGTGTGTTTATTGTGTTTGGGAGCGATTGAGTAAATTAGAAACCTTATTAGTAATGCTAGGTATGTTCCTGTCGAGCAGGGTTGTTCTAAGTTATCCTAAACAAGGAGCTTATGAAAACAAATATTATTGCAAGTTGGTTTACAACGTGGCATAACAAACACAAAGAAACACGAACTCTCACACCTCATCAAACAACACAACATACACATTGCCATCTTACAAGAAACAAAACTCCGCACAACACAAAAAACATAATTTTCACGATTTCACCACCATCAGACAAGACCGGGCCGTCGACGGCGGCAGTGGTCTCATCACCTTGGATCACAAAAAAATCACCTATACAGACACCAGTGCACATACCAAATCTCTCCTCCCCCAAATGATAACAACAGAAATACAATCCATCAAAATACACACTGGCAACAAATCTAACATAACCATCATAAACACATACATCCCCCCCCCCCCCAATATCCCCTACAGTACCTAACGAATACAGACCACGACTACAACGAAGGTTATATACAGTATATACTGTATAGCCCCAATGCTTTATTAACCATTTTATTCCATACTTACGTATTTGCATGAATTAATCAATATTACACCACATGGACAAACTAAAATCCATCAAGAGAAAAACAAAAATTTCAAAACCACATACAAAAAAAACTTTAAAACAAACATATAGAAGTAAAATCAAGTACCATACACACAGGTACTACTAAATCAAGTACCATACACACAGGTACTACTAAATCAAGTACCATACACACAGGTACTACTAAATCAAGTACCATACACACAGGTACTACTAAATCAAGTACCATACACACAGGTACTACTAAATCAAGTACCATACACACAGGTATTACTAAATCAAGTACCATACACACAGGTACTACTAAATCAAGTACCATACACACAGGTACTACTAAATCAAGTACCATACACACAGGTACTACTAAATCAAGTACCATACACACAGGTACTACTAAATTAAGTACCATACACACAGGTACTACTAAATCAAGTACCATACACACAGGTACTACTAAATCAAGTACCATACACACAGGTACTACTAAATCAAGTACCATACACACAGGTACTACTAAATCAAGTACCATACACACAGGTATTACTAAATCAAGTACCATACACACAGGTACTACTAAATCAACTCCTACATTCATTTCAATCATAAAATCCCACACAACATCCTATAAATGTTGAGGAAAATTTGAAAAATAATCTATTGTCAAAGATAATATCATCGATGGTATACACATTTTCTATTTCTTTATGTCTGTTCTCCAAAGAACCACTAAAAAAAAATCCCATCAGTAGCCTATACTCGAAAAAAAATCCTCTTCAAATTCACTCTCAAAATTTCAGGAGAAAATATTTTTCAAGAATGTTTCTTTTCATGGAAAGGTGCCAACACAGAGATATTCAAACATCTTATATTGTAAATTATGCCCTCATTCCAGACAAAACAAAATATATCAGATTTTAAAACTCTGGGCCAAAATGGATGACAAGTTTTCTGTAGTTGCTCGAACTACTTTGCAGAAACTCTACGGAAATGAAACGTATGGTTTCCACTCGATAAAATCCGAAAAATATTTAAGTCGAAAAACTTTACTGAATTAAATTGCAGAGTAAGCCAACACGATTTAAAACATCGGAAACACGTGACTAAAATACACCGTGATCCCAAAATAAAAACTATAAACGTGAGGGAAAAAAAACTCATCTTGATCAAATTAAATTGTAAAAATAAATTAGCCAAACATATTAGCGCAATGAATTTTACCGATTCATACTGCCCGTAGCTCTATTAAAAGGCAAACAAAAATGGGCAAAACAAATGTAAGAAAATAAATCACTTAAGCACCAAAAAAAAATTGTCAGAAAAATATTCAACGAAAATAGAAAATCATTAGATTGATTCCAAATAGACTACTTCATCACTGTTAATTAAGTAAACTTCCAAAGTTCAATTCAAACAAAACTGTTATGCCAGGTTTTTACTGGGGTTGGTTGGTTTGGAATTGTTATGCCCGGTCCAAATTGGAACGCGAGATATTCTGAGTGCAATGATTAACTCTCTAACTGGAGAAGTATACCTTTAACTTTAATAAAGAGACAACACGGCAGGAGAATAAGTACACAGGCGACAAGTTAACATGGGTTTTATTCGCTTTACACCTGGTTCATGGAGGAGCAATATATTTAATTCTGGAACACTGAGATCATCAAAATGGCACCAATGGTAAATAGAGCATACAAATAATAATATGATTAGCAATTATAAGGCAAGAGTCTAACAATGGGTCCGGACTCAATTTAACAATAACTCCTCGGATACAATTATAGAGTATCCAAAATAGTGGAGGCTTACCTCCGACTCAACTAGATCTCAAGCAAGATCTCAGCAAGGTAACAAGAGTGCAGTCATGGCAGATGTCGTCTGGATCATACTATGATGTCCCCGGCAATAGTGACGTTAACTGACTCTAAAGCAACAATGACCAAGTGGTCATCAACAACAAGATGGGCTCTGAAAGGCTCACAAATGAACTGAATTCTACAGGTGTGCTAGATCTCACCTGGCAAGATTATTTATTCTAAAACTACTTGTGTGGGCAACTAGCAAGATGCGGAAGGCTGATACAACAATCGTCGGTGGTGATGGGCTGGTCTATCAGAGTGAGAGCTGAGCGATCTCTGCCATACCCATAGCTTACTCTGACTGTTCCTTTTACTTATATATTTTCTAGATCTCAAGTCTTTTCCGTGGATCAACCTCCCTACTGCCAACCTAAAAGTTGGCAGATTGGGAGCCAAAGCGTCACATTTTCCCCTTGCCCCTCAACTTTCCCTTCATAATTGCTGAGGGGCACAGGGCCTTGGGTGGGGCTTTGGTTTCCCGGGCGTTTCCGCACCCTCCTCAGCTCCCTGCCTTAGAGTGGCTTCGGTCACCCGGGCTTTGTTAGTGGTAAGCAGAGAGGGTTTTGTGGGGGCTCTCTATGGCCTTGGCCTTGCTCGGGACCTTGGGGCTGTTCGGCCAGGCAGCCTGGGGAACAACAACAACAACAACAACAACAACAATCGTCGGGAGCTGAGATAGAGTGAGATCTATTCGAGTTATGAACCTGACAGAATGTTAAGTGAATGAGGCTAGAAGTTATACAAGGGAACAAGGTTACGTGTAAATATGTGTGTATGTCATATGCTGTGGGTCTTATGTAGGCGCGTCCCCTCTGACGGGCTATGGGAGACCAATAACCCGGGAATGTGCGGATATAAGGATCCCCTGATAGTTATGTCTAATGTGTCCCGGCAAGTGGGCAGATTAACGTCAATTTGCGTAGAGAGAGGAAAGCCCTCTCGCAAGACGTTATTTAGTGAGAACCCCTGAAGATAACTTCAACCATTACCCTGAGACAACTCTATACCCATAAACCGTAATAAGGCACTTAAAGGAGAGCTGGAGTGAAGAGGTGCCGTAGATCGAGGGAGAATCCAGTGGTCCAGGAGGGCGGCTGGGGCGTGGTACTTCCGTATGTTGGTCCGGGATTAGGCTGCACTCCTACGTCCTTACAGCTCCTTGCTCCTCTGTGCCTACCACGGGAGACACCCGGGTTCCTCTTGCACTCCGCGTGAGCAGGGACTTACTAAGAGTATGCCGGAGTTCTGCTACAGGGTTTGGTGGGGGTTATGGCGACTAGCATAATGGTCTGTATAGAGTTGCAAGCAGTCTATCCAGTGACACTATGGTTAGTCTAAGGTTTGGGACAATTAAATTACTCCCTTGCAATCTCCTCTGGAACCACAAGACTAATACAGTAAATAGAGGCCAGTGAAGGTGGGGCCCAAAGTGGGTTGCACAATCTAGTCCTCTTCCTGAAGGGGGGAACCCGACCTGGTCGTCTCTAAGTACTGCACTATCCTTATAATCCCTTGAAAGGCACAAGACAGGAATCCTTATTTACTTGGTCTAGGCACAGCATCGAAGGCCAGGAAGGTGGGGCCCAAAGTGGGTTGCACAAGCTAGTCCTCTTCCTGAAGGGGAGAACCCGACCTGGTCGTCTCCGATCACTGCACACAGCTTCAAGTGTGAACACCAGCTATTCTGGCTGATGGGGGGGTTATGGCGACTAGCATAATGGTCTGTATAGAGTTGCAAGCAGTCTATCCAGTGACACTATGGTTAGTCTAAGGTTTGGGACAATTAAATTACTCCCTTGCAATCTCCTCTGGAACCACAGGACTAATACAGTAAATAGTGGCCAGTGAAGGTGGGGCCCAAAGTGGGTTGCACAATCTAGTCCTCTTCCTGAAGGGGGGAACCCGACCTGGTCATCTCTAAGTACTGCACTATCCTTATAATCCCTTGAAAGGAACAAGACAGGAAACCTTATTTACTTGGTCTAGGCACAGCATCGAAGGCCAGGAAGGTGGGGCCCAAAGTGGGTTGCACAAGCTAGTCCTCTTCCTGAAGGGGGAACCCGACCTGGTCGTCTCCGATCACTGCACACAGCTTCAAGTGTGAACACCAGCTATTCTGGCTGCTTTTACCCAGCTAAAAAGATACCAAAGGCAAGCTTAGTTACTGATGTCCAGACTGGCTGAGTACTTGTGAATATTCTTGCCCAGATTTAAGGCGCCCGGCTTGAGAGGATCAAAGGCGCTGGGGTGGTGTCCGCGCGTGGTGGTTAGGTCCTTGTAGTCCTGGGAGTGGTGCGCCTGGACTTTTGGCTGGCCCTTGTAGATGTAGCTGGAGGAAGATTCCTCAGGGCAGATCTGTACACATTATGGGGTGATGGCTTCCTGGTGGGAGAGGAAGCGGATGAGTTTCTTACAATGGATGATGACTTTTTCTGGGGGTTAAGACTTATTGTTGGCTGGAAGGATAGGCAAGTTTTGGTTTATGAGTGACTTTAACCCGGGACAATGGTTTAGATTGAATGGATGCAAGAGCTTTAGGTTCCTTGATAGGGGATATGAAAGGCAATCTGGGGAAGAGAGGTTTTGTTTCTGAAAGAGCTTTAGGTTCTTTGATAGGGGATATGAAAGGTAATTTAGGTAACAACCTGGTACCACCTGTGGTTGTGTAGCTAGGTTGAGGAGTTACTGGGCTGGCTGATGGGGGTTTGTAATGGTTACCCCTGCGATGGTCATTTTCTTTGGCTCTGGTGGTTAAAGAAAATGACTTACCGTGGGTGACTGGTGTGGTCCACTCGGGACGGACGTGTCCCACTCGTTCCACCGTTATCTTGGCGACACGGGCAGGGGCAGGTTTGTCGTGGGTCTGGATGGCAGGGGGAAGGCTGTCCGAAGGCTTAGTTGGCTTTGTCGCATGGCTGTGACAAGCTGGAGATGCGGTAACACCGTTCCTAGACCGCATCTCAGAAATAAGTGGATTCTTCCTAACTGGAGAAGTCAAAATAATGTTACCACAGACACAGCTAGAGAGTGTTACGACTGGGGTTTAAATATATCAGGGCTCTTATTCATTGGACTAGTAATGGCATAAATGCTACAACGGAAAGCGCTAGATCCAACCTCTGATGTATATTCCCAGTGAACAAAGAACACAAATACTCTACAGAGTTCTATATGCAATAATAGGCTATCAAACTCTCAATAAATGTGCATCTACTCTAGGCTTAATGTTATGTGAAAACAGCCTATTACTACCTATAACCGAAGGTGCTTGGTTATGGTATGCAATGTAAGGTGGTAAGAGAAGTTACAGCTTACGTTACTTTAATCAATAAATGTCAGGCACTCCTGCATGAAAGAAAGTGCACTAAAGTCCTTCAACACTAACAAGGAATCTTCTTTAAATGTTAGATGCTATAAAGATGCTCGTATCGGAAATGGAACCCAAAAAGGCAGGCAGCGGAACAATGCTCGTGCAGGCTATGCACACAAAAAGGCTGAATAGCCGTCGGAGCCAAGAATATCCTAAACACTACAACAATAATAATCGCCACGACAATGCAGTATTCCTATCAACAAAAAGAGCCTAAGTCGTTTGTGTCTCAATACATCAAACTAGGCTGCGAAATGCTTGTGTAATCATAAATGGGTATGCATAAAAAGAGTAATTAGGTTAATATACTTAATGTCTACGGTGACTGATAAAGTCTAGCTAGAGTCAATGATACGAGATACTGGTGTGCATGGCATGCCGCATAGCCTAGTGCAAATCTCAAGTCTGTGCATCAAATATTACGTTATAGGGAAGGGTAGCTCTCTTGAGAAACCTTAATACCGAAGTATTAAGCGTTCTCCTGGCGTACCTCAAAGACAAACAACGAGCTTAGAAAAGTGCAGAATGGTATAGGCAAAAAGCCCTCATTCGTGCATGCTCTACTCTCAATGGCACACAGACTAGAATTTACTCAATCAACTCCAGTTCTCAGGTATGTCGTGCAGCTTTTTCCTAAAGCCAGCACTCATAGGAAACAATACCTTATAATATCAGACCCCTAGTCTAGCATTATCTAATCCAGCAGAACACTGATAATTATAGGAAGCGGTACTAAACAATATGAATGCCAACCAATGCTTCGTGATCAACTTATCTTAACAACTAAACATACATAGGTTATATCAGACCTTAATGCACAATACAACTGGCCAGCATGAAGCTGATTTTGCAGTCAACCAGAGGGGATATAGTCTTAATAAAAGGTGGTGAAAGATATGAAAAAAGAGAGGTAGGCAGAGGAAAAGATTCTCAGGTGCAGAGCGGGGACAGGTAGCAAGGGATAAAGATGGATGCGTTCTAGAAACCAGATCTGAGGGAGAGAGTGGCGAGGAACCTGTATATATATCGGGACTAGGTCGAGCCGCGTGGGAAAAAAGCGGTAACAAGTCCTCTAGCCACTAGCAAGGGAGCTAGCAGCATGGTAAGGACCTCTCTCAACCAACCCCCACGAGGCAGCCAGCCGTGACGTCATCGAGCGGGGCAAAAACACTGCGCGCCCCCCCTCTCACTCTGTTCTACTTTCTCTCTCTCTCCCAGATCCCATCATTACTAGTTAATGATAAAACATATACTTTACAATTAAATAAATAAAGCCTTGACATGGGTGAAAACAAAGAGCCTTTCTGGACTGCCCATGACACGAGCTTTCATATGAAATAAAGCACACTCTAATACATAAACTGTAGCCCCATCCACTGCCCTGGCGATCCTAGCGAGTCACTGTAGGACAAGCCATGCAGTTCTAACGGAGTGGTTAACGTCACACACCCCCCAAGATTTTTCTCAGAGGCCCCAAGGCTCACAAAAATCTGATGGTTAGAACCCATGCTATATCTCCGCTTCCCATCACCCAGCGGCAGTAAAATATCTGGCACAGTTCTTCAACAAAACATTTTTCAAAATTATAACCCTCCCCAACACAATAGGTTAAATTATATGTAGTTATGCTCCTCAAGAGCGAGCTTGTCTAGCCCAGCATTCTGAGAGGAGTGCAACTCAGAATTACTGCTATAACATACTGAAAAAATTCAACTATCAAAGAAAAAGTTTTTTATTTGATTTTTATGTTTTTAATTTGTTTATTTCGGCTGCACTATAGGGGCAAGCCTAGTTTTGTCTTCTATACCAAACGCTCAACTCCTGCTTTACGACCCAATATGCTGGGCTACAACCGCGAGCCAACAAGCACCAAGCGCAAAATACTATTCAAACTAAAGCAGGAGGCTACCCGTGTGTCAATCTACCCAGGATCATATAGCCTTGAACGACCATCTGCAACCACGTTGTCACAACCGGCAATATGGCGTATGTCCAGGTTATATACCAATAACCTTAGTGACCACCTGGTCAGCCTCATATTCCGATTGTGAAACTGGTCCAAGAACTTGAGAGGGTGATGATCTGGGTAAACTACAATGACCGGACCATAGGCTGGAACATAGACCTCGAAATGCCCCAGCGCAAGCACAACCGCCAGCAGCTCCTCCTCGACAACAGAGCAGCTCCCCTGGGCCGAATTGTACTTCTCCGAGCAGAAACTAACAGGATGCTCCAGCCCATCATCGTCCTTTTCCACAAGGACGGCACCAGCCCCCACACCACTAGCCTCCGTTGCTAGTTGGAAAGGTAGGCTAAAGTCAGGGGCCCTGAGGATCGGGTGAGTGCACAACAGGTGTTTTACTTCTCTAAACACCTTCTCACACTCAGGCGCCCATTTGAACTTCTTATCCTTCCAGTTATCCTCCACCTGAGCTTGACTGTACCGTTCTCCTTCTCCACCTTGACTGCTAAACGTCATCACAGGCACAGTGAGAGGCTCAGGGGGGTGCCTCCCATACTCCTTCATGGGATTAACATGACATAACTGATTGCGCTTCCGTCTGTCTGGAGTGGCTACCAAGTAATCCAGGTCTGATAGCTCCTCAACCACCCTATAAGGACCAGCGTACTTCGCGGATAAGGGGTGACCTACAAGGGGCAGTAGAATCAACACCTCCTGACCCACGTGAAACTCCCTGAGTTCAACCTTGAGGTCGTACCTGTCCTTCCTGAGGGCCTGAGAGCTAGTCAAATTACGGCCAGCCAACTCCAGACTGTGCAACATCCGTTCTCGACTATTGAGGACACACTTGAGCATAGAACAAGGTTTTTCTGCGCCCTCCCATACTTCTTCACCCATATGGAGAGGCCCTCTGACACGGTGTCCAAAGACGAGCTCATTAGGGCTGAATCCCAAACTCTCCCCAGGTACCTCCCGCACAGCAAACAAAACACATGGCAGGCCAAGATCCCAATCCTTCCCACTCTCAAAGCAACAACAACGAAGCACAGATTTCAAGGCTGAGTGCCATCGCTCTAACACACCCTGGCTCTCCGGATGATACGCAGATGACACAACCCCAACAATCTCACGCTGCAGCATTGCTTGAACAAAGAGGCTAGAAGTGAAGTTGGGTCCCTGGACTGACTGAATTCCCTGCGGGTAACCATACCGGGAAAAATACACTAGCAAGCTTCGGACCACCGTCTTCGCCGACCCATTTCTCATAGGGTACGCGTCAGGGTACCTTGTCACTACATCTCCCGACTGTGCCTCACTGTCCTCCTTCAACTCTTTCGTCTTTTTAAGCCCATCCTCTGCGCCTTCAGGAACAGTTACTGGGTCTTCTCCAGACTCGAAATGTGGTCCTAATAATGAGTCCCCGAGAAGGTCCGTTGACACTAAACTCTCAACCGCATCAACTTTCAACCCCTTCTCGATACCCTTCCTCCGCTGATCTAAAGATTGTTGACCAGAATGTGACTCCCTGGATGCAGGATCTCCGGTGACAACACACGCCATAGGCTGCACCGGACACTTCTCAACCCACTCCTGCTCCTCCCTACTCACGTCGGCCGGCTTCTCGACAACGACTAAGGGTGGAGCCTCAGAATTAGGCCCCGCAAAGTCGTTGCCAAGAAGGAGGTCGACGCTCCCAAAAGGTAACTTCTCCACAATTCCTACATCCAGGTCACGAGTCACACCATCCACTTCCACCTTCATTCTTACAAGCGGGTATGACCTTGTCGCATTAACTCCCTGAACCACAACCACCCGCGCCGTATTGACAGGTTTACCAGTGAAATTTCTCAACAGTGTTTGCGATGCCCCAGTGTCACGCAAAATTCTCACCTCATGTCTTCTACCCCCCCCTCCACACAACCGAGTCCCCTGTGGTCACTAAAGGCATCACGGACAGGGAATAAGCCTTCCGGATCCTTCTGCACTGGCAGTGTATTTACCTCGGAAGAAATGCCTCTAACTAACTCCGATGTCCTCTTGAACACTCCAATGCCGTGAGCAAAAGACACGGCTGCCGGAGGAGGTCGACTAGGGCACTCATTTGCCTTATGACCCTCCTGGTGGCAACTAAAACACATAAATTTTGGTTTCGGCTTATACTGTGATGTAAAAGGCCCCTGACTTTTCACATACGGTGTGGTGTAAGGTTTGGATTCAGTTTTAGTTTCATGGCTCTTCTGTTTAAATGTGTCATTGTTACGGGGAGTGGGAGGATAACGGTCCTTAGCACTTACATCGTACTTCTGTGAGGACCCGCAACCCCGAATCAACGACAGCCGTCGATCAGCCATTTCTGCTGCTTCGACTAGAGTTCTTGGGTTTTTCTCCTTTAAGTTCAAAGTTAGATCACCGCCCGTGCTCTTAAAGAACTGCTCCAACATCATTAACTGCTTAACTCCATCAAACGTTGTTACCTTCTCAGATCGGAGCCAGTTCCCCATAGCATCGGACAAGTCCCGGGCGTGTTCCAAAAAGGTGCTATCTCTTCCCTTAGTTACACACCGGAACTTCAAACGGTACGTTTCTGGTTGCAGTTCGTAAGCCCTCAGGACAGCCTCCTTGAGATCCTCGTACACAATAAATAACTCCAAAGGTAACGCATCGTAGGCTTTAAGACCCTTGCCTATTAATCTAGAGGATACAAGTGCTACCCATTTATTCTCTGGCCACTGATGTTCCTGGCACTTCTTCTCAAATCGTGCGAAAAATTCTGTTACACCACTCTCATCAAACACCGGAACCAGTTTCAATAAGTGCGAGAGAGACTGCTCATGAACACGGTTACCAGCCCCAAGTCGCTGTCCCGTTGTCTCTACTCGCGAGTTCTCTACGTCCATGTCGGCACAGTACCTAGTCGACTCTAAATCCGCTTGGATTTTTGCTAGCTCTATGTGCTGCTGACTGATAGTTTTTCTCTCTTCTATCTTGGCTCTCTCATCTATCTTGGCTAATTCTAATTGCTGCTGATGCTGAAGCTGAAGCTCACATACCCTGATAGCCTTTCTCTCTTCGATCTTAGCTAATTCGAGCTGAAGCAATAATTCTGGAGATAACCCTTGAGGAGGTGAAGGTGCTACAATGTTTGAAATTACCGGTGGTCCCCCCAGGGGCAACCCACCCTGCCAGTCACCACCCAACTGTGGAAGCGTACCCGGGGTCGGCAAACCACTGGGATGGCTGGGAGTCGAGTGTAGGGGAAGCATGGCCGAAGGGCTCTGAGCACTCAACCCATCGCGCTCACCAGTCACCCTGCCCAGTACACACGTTATCAAGTTATCCCTGGTCATGCTGCTAGTAACCGCGTGACCGATAGCTGTGGCCAGGCATTGAAGACCGTACCGATCCATACCCTCCAACCGCTCGGCAGTAACAGGCCATTGCAAAAATATCCTAGCATCCTCCTCACAGTTCACCCGATTAACCCTTTCATCATGCTGCTGTTCCTCAGTTTCGACATTACGTACTGTGTCTCCATTCTCCTCTGATCCGGTATAAGACATGATGCTCACAAAAATTTCCCACCTCAATATTCAGAAAAGAAGTACCCCAAACTCTTATACCTCAATATACACACAAAAATTCTCGGAAATACTCAAGGGCTATACTATGTTGCAAAAAAAAATTATTCTTGCTGATCCCCGCAAAATATTCTCCAAAACAACAAATGTTCCCTGCTAATAAATGTAGGTTCACCAAATCCTAGGTAAGGTCGCCATTTGTTACGACTGGGGTTTAAATATATCAGGGCTCTTATTCATTGGACTAGTAATGGCATAAATGCTACAACGGAAAGCGCTAGATCCAACCTCTGATGTATATTCCCAGTGAACAAAGAACACAAATACTCTACAGAGTTCTATATGCAATAATAGGCTATCAAACTCTCAATAAATGTGCGTCTACTCTAGGCTTAATGTTATGTAAAAACAGCCTATTACTACCTATAACCGAAGGTGCTTGGTTATGGTATGCAAAGTAAGGTGGTAAGAGAAGTTACAGCTTACGTTACTTTAATCAATAAATGTCAGGCACTCCTGCATGAAAGAAAGTGCACTAAAGTCCTTCAACACTAACAAGGAATCTTCTTTAAATGTTAGATGCTATAAAGATGCTCGTATCGGAAATGGAACCCAAAAAGGCAGGCAGCGGAACAATGCTCGTGCAGTCTATGCACACAAAAAGGCAGAATATATAATGCCGTCGGAGCCAAGAATATCCTAAACACTACAACAATAATAATCGCCACGACAATGCAGTATTCCTATCAACAAAAAGAGCCTAAGTCGTTTGTGTCTCAATACATCAAACTAGGCTGCGAAATGCTTGTGTAATCATAAATGGGTATGCATAAAAAAAGTAATTAGTTTTTTTTTTTTTTTTTTTTTTTTTTCTATATTCCAACTTACTTCCTCTCGGGCATAGGCTGAGAGCCTTAACATTCACCGCTTTACAATGAACAGTGAAGCCTGTGAGGTCTTGTTCCAGTCTAGGGAGTGAGACATGTGAAGCACATAGAGTACAACGAGCACCTGCCATCTTGCCTTCACATGAGGCACGGTGCTCACTCATGGCCCGAAACGACCCCATCTCCGAAGCCACCTCGTTCCCGTGCTTCACTGTCTCACCCCCTACACTCGGACTCTCACACTTGCACACACACAACGCCACCTGTTGAGCAAATAACTCACCAGGTTAACTCATAGGTTAATATACTTAATGTCTACGATGACTGATAAAGTCTAGCTAGAGTCAATGATACGAGATACTGGTGCGCATGGCATGCCGCATAGCCTAGTGCAAATCTCAAGTCTGTGCATCAAATATTACGTTATAGGGAAGGGTAGCTCTCTTGAGAAACCTTAATACCGAAGTATTAAGCGTTCTCCTGGCGTACCTCAAAGACAAACAACGAGCTTAGAACAGTGCAGAATGGTATAGGCAAAAAGCCCTCATTCGTGCATGCTCTACTCTCAATGGCACACAGACTAGAATTTACTCAATCAACTCCAGTTCTCAGGTATGTCGTGCAGCTTTTTCCTAAAGCCAGCACTCATAGGAAACAATACCTTATAATATCAGACCCCTAGTCTAGCATTATCTAATCCAGCAGAACACTGATAATTATAGGAAGCGGTACTAAACAATATGAATGCCAACCAATGCTTCGTGATCAACTTATCTTAACAACTAAACATACATAGGTTATATCAGACCTTAACGCACAATACAACTGGCCAGCATTAAGCTGATTTTGCAGAGTCAACCAGAGGGGATATAGTCTTAATAAAAGGTGGTGAAAGATATGAAAAAAGAGAGAGGTAGGCAGAGGAAAAGATTCTCAGGTGCAGAGCGGGGACAGGTAGCAAGGGATAAAGATGGATGCGTTCTAGAAACCAGATCTGAGGGAGAGAGTGGCGAGGAACCTGTATATATATCGGGACTAGGTCGAGCCGCGTGGGAAAAAAGCGGTAACAAGTCCTCTAGCCACTAGCAAGGGAGCTAGCAGCATGGTAAGGACCTCTCTCAACCAACCCCCACGAGGCAGCCAGCCGTGACGTCATCGAGCGGGGCAAAAACACTGCGCGCCCCCCCTCTCACTCTGTTCTACTCTCTCTCTCTCTCCCAGATCCCATCATTACTAGTTAATGATAAAACATATACTTTACAATTAAATATATAAAGCCTTGACATGGGTGAAAACAAAGAGCCTTTCTGGACTGCCCATGACACGAGCTTTCATATGAAATAAAGCACACTCTAATACATAAACTGTAGCCCCATCCACTGCCCTGGCGATCCTAGCGTGTCACTGTAGGCCAAGCCATGCGGTTCTAACGGAGTGGTTAACGTCACAAGAGTAATAGAGGATAATTATAGCAAGACGTGCATTCATATTCTATTTATTGGCACAAGAATATCGCATACGTAAGGCTAGAATAAATGGTCAAGAACAACAATAACAGATGCACGAACGAGGCTCCACTACGTCTGACTCGTAAGACTGGGTTATTCTATGCAATATCTACGTGAGTATTGTGGACCGCCTTCTAATCGAAGTATTACACTTGTCCTGTATTTAATTCAGAGATAAAGCTAGCACTCCTTTCAATCGAGGATTTACACTTGTGCTTAGATAGGCTACGTGGTGATTATATATACAAACTTTTGGTTTTGATATGCGTAGAGTTATTTTGGGTTGGAAGCTGAATGTAATTATTTTTCTGAGTTAATTCACTATGGTGCTTACGCATAAGTTAACTTGAATGTATTGGTTATTTTCTTTATCAGAATTATTATCAGTACTTCCCTGATTTATTTGGGCTTCACTAGTACTTTCTTTCTTTCGCTTTTTGCATAGGCTCGTAGTATCCACAGTTTCGAGAATACTTATTTTTATATATATATATATATATGTGTTTAGACTAATTTCCACTGTTGATCCTTCTATACTCTTTCTCTATAAATACACTAAGTATAGATCCTTCTCACAGTTATTTATCTTGTGAATTATAACAGTATAGTAACTTCACTTTAGATTTGTAGAATAAGTAATCCAATCTTCGGTAGATGCGTTGGCCATGGGGGTTGTCCTGACGTGACTGGGTTAGCACAGTTTTACTCGAGCTCTTGGACTGGGACCTTAAATACTATCTACAATATGCCATTGCATAAGTAAATAGAATTGAGTTAACGCAGGAGAGAACTCACTGACTACTCTGGTCTTTATAAGAACTTTGATGCAGAACTTTCAGAGTCTTGAGGTTGGACCTTGAAAAGTGTGTACGATTATACTATGGTATATGTACGCATTATCGAGCTAACGTAAGATAGTTGTTTTTAAGGCAACTTCTCTTAACTGCTCTGGTCTTTATAAGTCTTTCAGAACTGAGTATTGTGGTATGTTTTAAGCTTTTTGGTCTATTTCGGAGAAAGCGTCTTACCGATGGGAAGCTTACTTATATCAACAATAGCACCAGCTGGAGTAGGGAAAGGATATTAGTTAGCCTCTGTGGAGGAGTCTAATAACCAGCCTTGTTGATACCCACTCCAAACAATTTACCAGTTAATATCAATATTCGAACAGTCTTACGTCTATGGATAGCAAGAACCATTTTCCTATTGAACCCCCAGTCTTCCAACTGTCTCACGTCTATGGATAGCGAGAACAGTCTTCCAACTGAGTTGTCGATCCTAAAATCGTCGGTAGTAATATTTCCTTTCTCAGTGCCAGGGCGGTGGTGTGGTTGAGTGGTAGAAAGGCGCCTGGCTGCAGGATGTCCGTCGTGGTTTTTCCCTGTGGCTTCGAGTTGGGGTGTGATGCCTGAATAGTACTTCTTAATTTTCTTCTTCAGGGCGGTGGTGAAGTTGAGGGGCGGAAGGGCGCCTAGACTTCTGGTGTTGATGGTGACATTTCTTGTGTCGTCTTTTCTTTCTCCTTTCCTTATTATTCTGACCTTCAGGATTGTTCATGTTGATGAATAACTTCTTTCCTGGGGCTGGAGAATCCGTTATTTCGATGGTAATGACTTCTTGTGTTTCTGGAGGGATTGGTGGTTATTCCCTTCTGGCTTGGAGGTGTGGTGGGCAAAGACAATTCGGAAATATCTGGCTTGCTGGCCTTGCATGTTAATTGGTTGAGTTGCTTTTCTGTTGTCTTGGCCTTGCGTTGTTTGCATGGGCTTGGTGACGGAAATGTGCATGGTATGCAAGATGTGCAATTACTACATATATTATCCTCATAAATGCGATGCTGGAAGAAGAAGAAAGAAGAAGACGGTGAGCATTTGTTGCTCGGGGCTTTGGTCATCTATATTTGGCCTTCTGGTTTGTTCTGGGGCTGCTTATGTGGTCTGTAGGCTGGAGGTAGATGGAGTGGACAGCAGTTGCAAGTTTGTAGGTTTGGGATGTTGTAGGAGAGGTGAAATCGGCGAGGAAAGTGGTCACACGTATTTTCGGCCTTGCGGGGTATGTAATTGTCTGCACTGCTTAGGTGTTTTCTTGGATGCATCTTGGGTGCATTCTAGCTGGTTAATAATATTAATACTGAATGGTGAAGTTTGTCTTTTCCTGTTTACTTCTCTTTATTTCTCTTGACTTCGGGATTGGTAATGATGGTGAATAAGTCCTTTCCTTGGTGTTGGAGGATTCAGGCGGACGTGTTATCTTGAGGTTGGCAACTTGTGTTTTGACTTTTTCGGAAGATACAGTTGGCAGCCCTGCTGGGTGACCTTGAGTAGTGTGGGAGCAGTGGTGGTGGTGGTGGTGGTGGAGGTGGAGGTGGAGATCTCGGTATGTTGGCTATGGCGGTGGTTAGTCCTCTCGTTCCAGATTTGTTTCGCCACTCGGTCTCTGCATGGTGGTGGTAGGCTACAGGCGTGGTGAGAAGCTTTTCCATTATTTCACTACCTTCTCCATAATGATAGCCACGTCCCCGTGGCTGGAGCTGGTAACACCAGGCATTTTCTTTGTGGAAAACAATTTTGCATTTGTCGAGATATTCCCACCATTTCAGTGAGCGTGCATCTGCTGGTTTGTTCAGGTTAGCATAAAGAGTTATGCAAGATATCTCTGTAGGCCTATACATCCCGAGGGCTGCTTTTAGTTGGTCTAGGAAACGGATATACTTAGTTGTTCCATCTGCCTTTATCCATTTAATCTTGCGTATGAAGGGAATGTTGTAGTTGGTGAAAGTGCTTGTGGTGGTGGTTTTCTTAACCCTTGTGGAAGCAAGGGAACCCTTTTTGTTGACTGAGTTTTTATGGATTACAGTTATGATGGATGAAGGTGCTGGAATTACGTGAGTATTGCTTGCTGTTCTCAAGGTTGGAGCTAACACGGTTGATTGATCTGAGACGAAAGGAACAGGGGATAGACGAATGTTGTGTGCAGGCGGGTGATTTAACATGACTGTATCATAGGAGGAGAAATGAACAGATGGTTGAGAATGAGAAATAGACGAAAAACGAGCTGACGGCTTAGAGAGACAGCCTGATCCAATGTAAGTGGTTTTAACCTAAGACGTGCGCATGGGGGGTATGAGACACCACACGCCTGTGTGCATGTATTTGAGCTGTTCCCATCACTAACATCGTTATTTTACCATAAATAGCATTAATACTTATCCATATGCGCCTATTTTAGGTTAATTATAAAGGTATTAACCTGTTACAGCAATAAAACAAGTGGAAACAGCGTTTGTATGGTCAAAATCGGCGATACAGGCCGGGAGTTACATAATGTATGGCTGAGGCAACCTCCCTCCCCTCCTCCCCTCCCCTTGTCTGGAGAGACACTGTTACGCAATAGTCTCTCTCTCGCTCTTTCCCACGCTTGGTAACAGTGATGACAACGCCATGCTACCAACTCGCTAATGTTAGCACAAAAATAGACCACAGAATAAGGGAATAACAGGGAAAATAGGTGATAACTGAAGGAGGGGAGGGAAGTGGGGAAGGAGGGGATGTGGAGGAGTGATATTTGGCATGGCCCAGGGGCAACAAAAAAAAACACAAAAAAAATAAAAAAAAAATTGGGGGGAGTTTTAAATGGATTTTTTTAGGCCCAGGATCTTAAGAATCTTCCCGCAGTCGCCCGGGGAAACTCTTAAGAGTCTTCCCGCACTTGCCGGGTTAAGAGTAGGAGGGGAAGATGATGAAGATGCGTAAGGTGCAGGAGAGGGTTGAGACTGAATAGTAATAGGGATCCTAGATATAGAGGATTTAGGAAGGACGGGAGGCACACTTGATGGGTAAGTTTGATGAGGAGGGCAAGGCGTTGGGAATTGGGTGGGGAAGGTGAAGAAGGGGTGGGTGAAGGGAGTTTACGTGATTTCGAAGGTGCTGAAGGTAATGTTATAGACATGGAGGCTGGTGGTGAAGATTTAGAACAGGTTTTACAATAAAACTCGTAGGAGGTAGGTGGTCGAGGATGTGGAGGCTCCTGAGGTGGCTGTGGTTGGATGTTGACTTCTTTCTTCTTAGTTGATTTGGCTTGAGAATTGGTTTTGGCCTGATGGTTATGGCTTCTGTTCTTGATCGTTATTTTGTTTCTGGAGATCGTTCTAGAGAATTCTTCCGAAATTTGTGGATGGAAAGTCTTTTTCTTGGTTTTGAAGGTTAACAGACGTCGACCGCCATCTAGTTGGGCTTGTAACCTCTGCAGGACGTCTAACCCCATGTAGCTATCATATTGGGTGCAGTCTGAGTGGAAAACTGTGAAGGAATGACGGCAAGAGGCTTCTTGTTGAGGGGTCGTGATGTGCAGGGGCGTAGTTTCTCCCCTGATAACTAAAGGTGTGTTGTCTGCACTGATTAAGTTGGTGTTGGAAGCGTGAAGTGTTCCTAGTTTTCTGCGATGTTTCTCATAAAAAGAATGGAAGAGACAAGATCGTGCAGCTCCCATGTCGATGAGGAGACGTACTGCAACGCCTTCAATCTTAGCTAGGTGGTAGATGGGTGGAGGTTTCCACGGCACAGGCTGCCCCGCTGAGGCCATATAAATGGGCGGGGCAGGCTCTAATAAATCCCGAGGAGGGTCTTCCATCTCCTCTATTTCTTCTTCCTCTTGGTCTTCATCGATGGCTTGAATTTGGTAAATTTCCGGGGAACAGTATTCTTCATCGTGGTACTCGATGTCCATTTTCTTAGCTTGGTCCCTGATGTCATGGATCGAGCAAGCGGAATTGCAAGCCTTAAAATTTAAAGGGTTTATCATAACGACGGAGCTGTCACGGCTCTTCAGTGGGGGGCCGCGGTGTTGAGGGCCTCTGTTCTTTTCCTGGCTGTTCTGGTAAAATCGACCAGGATGATGGTGGTTAGGGTAGATTCGCAGATTTCCTTGTGGGCGGCCTGACGAAAAGGGCTGGGAGCGGCCTTGGGATGAGTACTGCGGACTGTTCCCCTGATAATTTGGTTGTCCGGGTCTTCGGTTCCCTTGAGGGTGCATGGGGAACCTATTGATGGCTCCTACTGTGGAAGTTTTAGGCCGGTTGGCCAACAGCTTGCGTATAGTGTATAGCTCTCTCTCTCTCAGTCAGAGAGGAGGGTCACATCCGTCGCGGTCCAGGATTTTTCGACTATCCCGCGGGATACTGGTGATTAAACTTCCAAAAAATCACACACAAAAACAAACGTAGTGTCGCTGTTCTGTGAAGTGCAAAATCGAACCGATTGATAAAATATCTGGAGAGATATACGCGTTTTGGAGAAAAAATCTGTTAACTCCTACAGCAGTGCCACGGCGCTGGTCTAGGACAGGCCTAGGGCAGGCCCATAAGGCGGGTGGAAAGAAGAAGGGAAAGAAAAAACCGTTACGTCCCAAAGCAAAGTGTTAGCTATATAGTCCTATGAAATCAAACAGGGCTATGGGAAAATAGGAAGCCTAAGTTAAAAGTGATAGTGAACATCGTATATCACGTAAATAAACTAGGAAAGTATAATACAGAGAATTAAAGTCGGGGGAACTTTTAACTTTTAGCTTGGAAACAGGACGTATGCTGTAAACAAAATACCCTCAGTGACCGCAAAGACCATAAACACATATATCCCCTCGCTCTCCTGGACACGTCCCCTCCCCTCCCCCTATACGATTTTACCAAAAGCGAAACTTAACCTCGACAGGAAAGGGTACCGACAAAGCAAATATCGTAAATAATAGCAAACAGAGAAAAACAATATTTAAACAAATTAATCAGTGCAGATTATTTCTCAACCATATCGCAGGTATAGGTAGCCTGGAAAGTTCGCTATTTTCCTAGAGTGCCGTATATTCCGTTAAACAGTCGACCAAAAACGGGAAAAGTGGTTAGGGCAGTGAGAATTCTGTTTCATAAGATAATTATTGAAAGTGTTACTTAAAGTTACTTAAAGTTTAAACATAACGAGTGTAAACGAGTGGCACTCCCCCCCCCCCCCCCCACACTCCCCACAAACCGCGTAACAAACACCTCCTTGTCCTCCAAGCCCCCCCCCCCCCCCCCCCCTCTCTCTCTCTCTCTTCTCTCAAATGTGGTGAAAATTCGAACCTGAGCAGTGTTGAATCAAGTTGATAGGTAAAATATGAAAATTATAATAGATACTATATATACTGTAGGTAGCCTGGAAAGTTCGTTATTTTCCTAGAGTGCCGTATTTTCCGCTAAACAGTCGACCAAAAACGGGAAAAGTGGTTAGGGCAGTGAGAATTCTGTTTCATAAGATAATTATTGGAAGTGTTACTTAAAGTTACTTAAAGTTTAAACATAACGAGGGTAAACGAGTGGCACTTCCCCCCCCCCCCCCCCCACACACACACACACACACACACACTCCCACAAGCCGCGTAACAAACACCTCCTTGTCCTCCAAGCCCCTCCCCCCCTCTCTCTCTCTCTCTCTCCCCCATGTAAGGGCGGGTGGAAAAACAAAAACAAAAAAACAAACAAAAATGTTTACCAGAGACAACTGTACGAGTTGTAAGATGAATATACACATGCAAAATGGCACCGCATGTCGGATATGCAAGCAACCATATCACTGGATTTGCAAAGGATTGACACCAATAAATGAGGCGTACAATACAAGAGGGAAGAACCTCCATTTCTGCGATAGTTGTTTCGATATCACATGGCAAGTCATACAGACTGTAGAAAATACAGAAGTACAAGATAGACGGAAATATAGCCAAGACATAGCTACCTTTCACAGAAAATGGGGAACTATTGGGGCCTCAGGGCCCATACAAATATCACAACCCACACACGCACACCTTCCCATGATAATGCCCACATTGCCTCCTGCACATCAACACACATCGCCTGCCGAACAACAACCTTTCGCACCCTACATATACACAAACCCTGCCGCACATCTCCCCAGACCCAGAAAACACCCACATTAATCCCATCTATGGCCATTGACCACCCTACTGCTGTTGATCAAATACAATTGCAGGATGAACGTAGGATGCAACAAGCCCCCATATCAGGCTCTCCTTCCACATCGTCTCCCCCCTCACCACTGCCACCTGCCCACCTACAACCGACCCGTAACTCCACCCCCCTGCAGGCCTCACCCACCCATACACCAAGCCCACTATCACCCACAACCACACTTAGCTCACCACATAACCCCTTGCAGCCCCAGCCACACCTACTGGGGTTGTCTACACCAGTGTGCAGATATTATCTGGAAAGAAGGTGCTACTTTGGTCAAAAGGGCGAATATAATGGGAATTCATGTAGATTTGCTCATCCCAAAATTTGCAACAACATAACCAGTCATGGAAAATGTAGATTTGGTAAAACCTGCAAATACCACCACCCATCCCTTTGCAAGACATCACTTGAGAACAAGACCTGCTACAATATGAAATGCCCAGCTTTTCATATTAAAGGGACTTGGAGATATGCTAGACCTAACACGAATGGTAGCCCAAAAAACTCTCTAGCTATGCGAGGACGAGACAGAGGAAAAAGGCAAGGAGGGAAAGGGCAGATGAAGATGAAGAGACTGAGGGAGATGGAAGAGCAAATAGAACACCTCGAGCACCTCCTGGCCTCCCAAGAGTGGCCAATACATCCCGAAGACTATTAGGTACACATAGTACTCCAAACAATCCCTCCCCAATCTTGTTTGCAAATATCCAAGGCCTAAAAAATAGAACCACGAACAAAGTACCATATATTAGGGGCCTGCTAGAAGAAGGAAACGCTATATTTGCGGCTCTCACAGAAACTCACATTAAAGATCAGGAAGATAGTGAGGTATGGATTCCTGGTTACAACCTACATAGGGCGGACAGAACGCATAGATCACATGGAGGTGTAGCCTTGTACATCCATGACTCACTGATATGTACTGAATTCCTAAATAACAGTAATGAAGTGGTGGAAATACTTGGAGTTAAAATAGAATCCCTAAATTTAGCAGTTATTGTTACATACAGGCCTCCAGACTCATCCCGAGAAGAATTCAAAACCCAGCTCAACAAAATAAAATCAGAAGTGGAAACCCTGCGGAACCCAACACCAAATATTATATGGCTAGGAGACTTTAACCTACCAAACATTAAATGGAGACAACTAGAAAAGCAGTTAGTGGCAAATAACACCGGAGAAGCAAATACTAATACGAGAGAGCTTTTTGAACTTTGTGATTTTTTTAGTCTTACCCAACATATTGCTGAACCCACACAGGAAAACAATATCTTAGACCTGGTCTTCACTAACAACGACTCTCTAGTACACAGCATTAACATATCGGACACAACATACTCAGATCATAAATTAATTGAGATCAAAACAACCTTAGAAAGTGTACAGACAACCTCAGAATCGAGAACAAAAACCGGCCCCTTCAGTAAATTTAACTTCAATAACAAAAACATTAGGTGGGAAGAGGTAAATCAAGAAATGGAGGAAATAGACTGGGAAGATTTAATGGATAACCTGACACCAGCAGAATGTCTAGTCTTAATAACAGAAACCATGACCCAAATCTGTAGCCACCATATACCTGCAAGACAAACAAAACGAAGAAGCAAACAAGATCGGGAAAGGAGGAGGCTGTACAGAAGAAGAAAATTACTCACACAAAGACTCACACATCAAAATCTACAGGATAGGCAAAAGGTCGAAATAGATAGAGAAATTGTGGAAATTGAACAAAGGCTAAGAATATCATATGAACTACAACATATGGAAGAGGAGAGGAAAGCTATTGCAGGTATAAAGGAAAATTCCAAATACTTCTTTTCATACGCCAAACAAAAGGCTAAAACAACATCAAACATCGGCCCACTGAGCAAAGGGGACGGCTCTTTCACAGGGGACAAAAAGGAAATGAGCGAACTCTTAAGCAAGCAGTATGAAATGGAATTCAGTGAGCCTGATGAAACAAAAGTCATCAGAGACCAAAATATATTTTTCATGGAAATCTCCCCCACGGAAACCCCTCATATGCTGGATATTGATTTCGGTCCAAAAGACATAGAAGAGGCCCTTTCCAACATGCCATCCCACTCGGCACCAGGCCCGGACTCATGGAATTCGATCCTAATGAAAAAATGTAAGGAAAACCTCTCAAAACCCCTGGCTATAATGTGGAGAAGGAGTGAACACTGGTGACATACCAGATAGCTTGAAAACGCAATAATTGCCCCACTGCATAAAGGAGGGAGTAAAGCACTACCAAAAAACTACCGCCCGGTAGCTCTAACCTCTCACATCATTAAAGTTTTCGAGCGAGTCCTGCGAAGCAAAATTTCAACATTCATGGAGGCAAATGAACTACACAACACCGGTCAACATGGGTTTAGAGCGGGAAGATCATGTCTCTCACAACTTTTGGAACACTATGACAAAATTCTTAAAGCGCTAGAAGAAAAGAAAAACGTGGATGTCATTTACACCGATTTTGCTAAGGCATTTGATAAATGTGACCATGGTATAATAGCCCACAAACTGAAAGCAAAAGGTATAACTGGGAAAATCGGACGGTGGATATACAATTTCCTCGTAAACCGAAAACAATCGGTAGCAGTAAACCAAGTCACTTCTGAGCCTTCGAATGTCAAAAGCTCAGTGCCCCAAGGAACAGTGCTAGCGCCCCTTCTGTTCCTCATACTAATTTGCGACATAGATACCAACACCAGACACAGTACGGTGTCGTCTTTTGTTGATGACACAAAATTAAGCAAGATAGTAAACACACAAGAGGACACGGGCCGACTGCAGGAAGACATGAATGTAGTGTTCCAGTGGACCAGGGAAAACAACATCCAATTCAATGAGGAAAAATTCCAATTAATACGGTACGGAGATAATAATGGTGTTAAAGAAATTACAAATTACTTAACAGAATCTAACCACATAATAGAACGGAAAGACAGTGTGAAAGACCTTGGGGTATTAATGTCTGAAAATATGGGTATCAAAGTACATAACCAGGTCAAAGTGGCGGCTGCGAAACGTCTAACGGGTTGGATTCTGCGTACTTTTAAAACACGCGGTGAATTGCCTATGATAACGCTCTTCAAATCTCTAGTGCTACCGCGGCTTGAATACTGTAGCGTATTAACATCCCCATACAAAGCAGGTGAAATAAATGACGTAGAGAGTGTACAAAGAAATTTCACTTCGCATATAAGTTCGATAAAACATCTACACTATTGGGAGCGTTTAAGAGCACTGAATCTGTACTCACTGGAACGTAGAAGAGAACGTTACCTAATAATATACACATGGAAAATCGCAGAGGGTTTAGTACCAAATCTACATACTCCGATAGTCATGAAATTCAGTGATAGGAGAGGCTGGGAATGCGAAATCCCCCGGATGAATAACAGGGGTGCTATGGGGTCTCTGCGAGAGGGCTGGTTATCACACAGAGGCCCACGTCTCTTCAACAAACTCCCACGGCGAGTAAGAGACATGAGGGACATCTCGTTAGACAACTTCAAGAGAGCCCTAGATGTCGAACTGCAAAAAGTGCCAGACGAGCCCATCCTCGCAAGGGAGCGAGCTGTCGCTTCAAACAGTCTACTGCACCAAATCACCACCCATAACGAGGGGCGTCGCGCTCCTTGGTGCCGCTAGAGGAGCGGCGAACACATCCAAAGGTATCCAAAGGTAAGGTATGTCCCTTTTAATTCCACGGGGTTGTGGATGGTAAAGTGTTCCCTAACACTTGAGGGAAGGATCCTTAACCTAAGAAGTGCACATGGGGGGTATGAGACACCACACTCCTGTGCTGAGGTATTTGAGCTGTTCCCCTCACTAGCATCGTTATTTTACCATAAATAGCATTAATACTTATCCATATGCGCCTATTATAGGTTGATTATAAAGGTATTAACCTGTTACATCAATAAAACAAGTGGAAACAGCGTTTGGATGGTCAAAATCGGCGATACAGGCCGGGAGTTTCATAATGTATGGCTGAGGCAACCTCCCTGCCCTCCTCCCCTCCCCTTGTCTGGAGAGACACTGTTACGCAATAGTCTCTCTCTCGCTCTTTCCCACGCTTGGTAACAGTGATGACAACGCCCTGCTACCAACTCGCTAATGTTAGCACGAAAATAGACCACAGAATAAGGGAATAACAGGGAAAATAGGTGATAACTGAAGGAGGGAAGGAAAGTGGGGAAGGAGGGGAGGTGGAGGAGTGATATTTGGCATGGCCCAGGGGCAAAAAACAAATAAAAAAATGAAAAAAATAAAAAAAAAAAAACACAAATTTTGGGGGGGTGTTTTAAATGGATTTTTTGTTTTCCCTACTCTTAAGAGTCTTCCCGCAGTCCGCCGGGGGAACTCTTAAGAGTCTCCCCGAAGTTCCCGGGTTAAGAGCACACAGAACACTTGTTGCTGTTGTTGCTCATAAGTGTACAGAGGGTAAGCAGCTTTTACCTGTCGGGTCACTATTTCCAAGGTACTGTCTAAATTCCCTCCGTACTTGATTGCGTTGATTTTGTTTAAGGCTGCAACGGGCCTAGTGATGGCTGTACAGCATCTATCACAATAGTCCGGAAGTTTTCCCAAGTCAATTCTGGGGTTACTTGTCCGGCTACCAGGGACACAGCCTTTCTCAGGTGAATTAATAAGACAGCGATCGTCTCTTGATCGGTCTGGTATGCCAGGCTGAGTTGCGGGCTGACCATATCTAGGTACGTGCAAATATCATAAGTTTCTTCCTCATACTTGGGTATGGGGTTGTGCGAACGTGAAGTCATGATGACGTATGTGATAGAACGCTCTATTTCTTTCCTGATTTCTGTGTCGCACAACTTCTTCTTCCCGAATCAAGACCCACCGTCTGCCGCCACTGTTATGCCAGGCTTTTACTGGGGTTGGTTGGTTTGAAATAAGTGGATTCTTCCTAACAGGAGAAGTCAAAATCGTTTTACCACAGACATAGAAAGTAATAGAGGATAATAATAACAAGACGTGCATTCATATTCTATTTATTGGCACAAGAATATCGCATACGTAACACTAGAATAAATGGTCAAGAACAACAATAACAGATGCAGGAACGGGGCTCCAGTACGTCTGACTCGGAAGACTGGGTTATTCTATGCAATATCTACGTGAGTATTGTGGACCGCCTTCTAATCAAAGTATTACACTTGTCCTGTATTTATTTCAGAGATAAGGATAGCTCTCCTTTCAATTGAGGATTTAAACTTGTGCTTAGATAGGCTACGTGGTGATTATACATACAAACTTTTAGTTTTGATATGCGTAGAGTTATTCTGGGTTGGAAGCTGAATGTAATTATTTTTCTGAGTTAATTCACTATGGTGCTTATGCATAAGTTAACTTGAATGTATTGGTTATTTTCTTTACCAGAATTATTATCAGTACTTCCTTGATTTATTTGGGCTTCACTAGTACTTTCTTTCTCTCGCTTTTTCCATAGGCTCGTAGTATCCACTGTTTCGAGAATATTATTTATATATATATATATTTAAACTAATTTCCACTGTTGATCCTTTTATAATCTTTCTCTATAAATACATTAAGTATAGATCCTTCTCACAGCTATTTCTCCTGTGTATTATAACGGTATTGTAACTTCACTTTAGATTTGTAGAATAAGTAATCCAATCTTCGGTAGATGCCATTGGCCGTGGGGGTTGTCCTGTCATGACTGGGTTAGCACAGTTTTACTCGAGCTCTTGGATTGGGACCTTAACCTCTGAAGTGCGCATGGGGGTAATTGGAAACGTCCCCCTGTGGTGACGTATTTGAGGTGTTTCCGTCACTAAAATATTCATTGTGCCATTAATAGCATTAATACTTATCCATATGCGCCTATTATGGGTTGATTATAAAGGTATTAACCTGAAACAACAATAAAACGAGTGAAAACAGCGTTTGGATGGTCAAAATCGGAGATATAGCCCGCGAGTTGTATAATGTATGGGTGAGGCAAGCTGCTTTCCCGCCAATTTCCCCCAAGGCCACTGAGACACAGTCGATCGATACTCTCTCTCTCTCTCTTGCACTCGCTTGCCATCAGTGATGACAACACCCTGCTTGCAACTCGCTAATGTTAGCACGAAAATATACCTCAGAATAAGGGAATAACAGGGAAAATAGGTGATAACTGAAGGAGAGGAGGAAAGTGGGGAAGGAGGGGAGGTAGAGGACTGAGATTTTGCATGGCCCAGGGGCCAAAAAAAAAAAAAAAAAAAAAATTTGATGTCAAAAGTTGATTTTTTTTTCTCACTCACTCATAAGAGTCTCCCCGCAGTCCGCCGGGGGAACTCTTAAGAGTCTCCCCGCAGTTCCCGGGTTAAATACTATCTACCATATGCCATTGCATAAGTAAATAGAATCGAGTTAACGCAGGAGAGAACTCACTGACTACTTTGATGCAGAACTTTCAGAGTCTTGAGGATGGACCTTGAATAGTGTGTACAATTATACTATGGTATATGTACGCATTATCGAGCTAACGTAAGATAGTTGTTTTTAAGGCAACTTCTCTTAACCCTTTCACGCATTTATGATGCAGAGGTTGCCAGATTAGCAATAAGAAATAGAGTTCTCTCATTCTTATAATTACCTCTCCAAAATTAGTTTTCTGCCCACAGTTAACTCAAAGACAACTGCAGAGGTTGAAGTAACTAAACTAAAGGTTTTTAAATACCCCGATGGCAACAAATGCTTTAAAGTATCCCCAATAAGCTCAAAATTGCGTCATATGTCGGAGAGGGTTAACTGCTCTGGTCTTTATAAGTCTTTCAGAACTGAGGATTGTGGTATGTTTTAAGCATTTTGGTCTATTTCGGAGAAGGCGTCTTACCGATGGGAAGCGTACTTATATCCACAATTGCACCAGCTGGGGTAGGGGAAGGATATTGGTTAGCCTCTGTGGAGGAGTCTAATAACCAGCCTTGTTGATACCCACTCCAAACAATTTACCAATTAGTATTAATATTCGAACAGTCTTACGTCTATGGATAGCAAGAACCATTTTCCTATTGAACCCCCAGTCTTCCAACTGTCTCACGTCTATGATAGCGAGAACAGTCTTCCAACTGAGTTGTCGATCCTAAAATCGTCGGTTGTAAAATTTCCCTTTCTCAGTGCCAGGGCGGTGGTGTGGTTGGGTGGTAGAAAGGCGCCTGGCTGCAGGATGTCCGTGGTGGTTATTTCCCTGTGGTTTCGAGTTGGGGTGTGATGCCTGAATAGTACTTCTTAATTTTCTTCTTCAGGGCGGTGGTGAAGTTGAGGGGCGCCTAGACTTCTGGTGTTGATGGTGTCATTTCTTGTGTCGTCTTTTCTTTCTCCTTTCCGTATTATTCTGTACTTCAGGATTGTTCATGTTGGTGAATAACTTCTTTCCTGGGGTTGGAGAATGCGTTATTTCGATGTTGTTGTTGTTGTACGTTATAAATATCGCCACCTGTAAGTGGCACCGATTAGCGTGTCGCCCATCGGTAATTTGTGTAGTTTTGTTTTCCCCTAGATAGGTTGCCCGCCAAGGCTATCGAGTCCCATCCACCCGGAAACACCCCTTTCAGATACCAGGGGGACAGCTATCACCAGAGACACCCCTATTACAGGGGGACCATGCCCCTTTCAGATACCAGGGGGACAGCTATCACCAGAGACACCCCTATTACAGGGGGACCACACCCCTTTCAGATATCAGGGGGACAGCTATCACCAGAGACACCCCTATTACAGGGGGACCACACCCCTTTCAGATACCAGGGGGATAGCTATCCAGGAGACACCCCTCTCAGATTCCAGGGGGACAGCTATCACCAGAGACACCCCTATTATAGGGGACCACACCCCTTTTAGATACATGGGGGACAGCTATCACCAGAGACACCCCTATTACAGGGGGACCCCCTAACACCATAGACAACCCTAATCTATAGGGGAAGAGTGGAGGAGGAGATGTACCCGAACTCTTCTGGGGAGCCCAGGGACACTGACTCATACATCAGGGATAAGAGGGTGTAGGCTGTGCCATTCAGGGCTGGGGACTGGTCAGTGCGGGAAGAGGACCTCAAAGCCCCACACTATGAAGGGGACCGCGGTGCACAAGAGGGCCATGGAGTACGAGGAGTTCGAGCAACCCGACTCCTCAGGAGTCCCCTAGAACTCCCTCACACACCATAGCTAGGCCCTCACCATCACCAATACACACACCACCTACCCCTTCTCATCCTCCTCCACTCACTTGCCCTGCAATCCGAACTACTCTGTCTGTGTAGTGTATGTGAATTAATATCTCCAAACCCAGACTTCTTGTGTTTCTGGAGGGATTGGTGGTTATTCCCTTCTGGCTTGGAGGTGTGGTGGGCAAAGACAAATCGGAAATATCTGGCTTGCTGGCCTTGCATGTTAATTGGTTGAGTTGCTTTTCTGTTGCCTTGGCCTTGTGTTGTTCGCATGGGCTTGGTGACGGAGGTGTGCATGGTTTGCAAGACGTGCAATTACTACATATGATATTACTACAATATCCTCATAAATGCGATGGTGGAAGAAGAAGACGGTGAGCATTTGTTGCTCGGTGTTTTGGTCATCTATATTTGGCCTTCTGGTTTGTTCTGGGGCTGCTTATGTGGTCTGTAGGCTGGAGGTAGATGGAGTGGACAGCAGTTGCAAGTTTGTAGGTTTGGGATGTTGTAGGAGAGGTGAAATCGGCGAGGAAAGTGTCACACGTATTTTCGGCCTTGCGGGCTATGTAATTGTCTGCACTGCTTAGGTGTTTTCTTTGATGCATCTTGGGTGCGTTCTAGCTGGTTAATAATATTAATACTGAATGGTGAAGTTTGTCTTTCCTGTTTACTTCTCTTTATTTCTCTGGACTTCGGGATTGGTAATGATGGTCAATAAGTCCTTTCCTTGGTGTTGGAGGATTCAGGCGGACGTGTTATCTTGAGGTTGGCAACTTGTGTTTTGACTTTTTGGAAGATACAGTTGGCAGCCCTGCTGGGTGGAGATCTCGGTATGTTGGCTATGGCGGTGGTTAGTCCTCTTGCTCCCGATTCATTTCGCCACTCGGTCTCTGCCTGGTGGTGGTAGGTAGCTACAGGCGTGGTGAGAAGCTTTTCCATTATTTCAAAAACTAAAAGAAAAAATTCTTAGACGAACGAATTATGACAGAGTCCAGAATTTTGGACTTGGAAAACATCCCGTAGACGGTATAAGAAAACCGTAAAAAAAATAGAATCGTGTAGAAAAACTCTACAAAACTCCCGCAAATGACAATCTCCCAATGTTAATAGAAGAATAAAATATGATAGCGTGTGATAGAAAAACTTTGAAATAATTAACCCTGTCCGTCTCATATGACGCTACCGCGTCATATGGCGATTCCGCCCAAAACTATCAAATGACGCAGTCGCGTCATATGAACCTAGCGAAATAGCTCAATAATAAGTCATATGACGCCTTTGGTCATTTTGAGCTCAGTAAGTTAGGTAAGTTAGATCATAATCTGTCGGTTGATGGCTACCCAAAATTCCTCTGACTTCTAACGATCCCTCAGTGTGAGAAAGACTGTTGTGGGGGAACTACCGGGCCCTCTGCCAACCCGTAAGTAAGTTATTATAATGTCTGTAGGGGTTAAGCTGGAAACCGATACAAGCAAGAAATTCCAACTGTAAAAAAAAATATATGTACGTACATAAGAATGTTGAAACGATGCACTTAGAAAAATTAAACATAAAAAGTTACACAAATATCTTCGCTGCCATTAGCGAGATGAATTTCGAGGTCGACACAGCGACAATCGTTGACCGCCCGAACACTCGTTGAAAGTAACGATAAAAATAACTTGTAATAAATTAACACTAGAATCACTTAAAAACCATGATGCTCCCATAGCGAAATTAAGCCCAACCGAATAATTTGACTGGCGGTGGGAAAAAAAAAAAAATTAGAAGAAAAAGAAATCCCACTGGGAATAAAATCAACGAATGAAAAAGTACATTACAATTCTGAACACTCTTGAATACAAATTTAGGGATCACATTTGGTTAATGAGAACACAACACCACCTATACCCGTCGCAAGAGTGAGGAAGAGAGTGACTGACTGACTGAACACTGACTCTACACGATCACGCGACCAAACCGGGTCAGGAGGTCGCCACCAGCATCTCATATCCATTGAGGGTACCAATATGAAATGACATGAAGAGAATTTGGAAGTTTGACTGAACGACATGATGAAGTGACCGCCATAGTACTGACGATTTGACGTGAGTTAAAAACACACATTGACTATACTTGATTCTTTTCCAGCTGATACTCTAGAATCGTAGATGTGGCAACTGCGCGGTAATGTCTTGTGATTGGTTGGAGTGAATGTGTTTCATTTCGTAGGTTGATTATTATGATAACAATTAAAATAACTGTTTCATTGTAATTATTTGACTCATCATATCTACAAAGTATAATAGTGTCTTCTATTCTAAATCTTGTAAATGCCACTTAGCATTGATATTCTGCTATACAAACAAGCATTAACCAAAAATGCATCTGTACCCAAGTTAACTGCTGCCCAAACGAACATTGACACTTCAGTACACGAATTTTATTTGAAAATTAAATTACATTAGACTGTTTAACCACATATAAAAGATAGTATAACACTTAAGTACATGTAATATAGGGCATGTACTACATTTAAAGTAGCCTATATGTTCAGGGAATTTAGTAATTGGTGGTTGGGAGGGAGAGGGAGAGGTGGAAGTTTAAATATGTTAACCAGACTCTGTTATCAAGCTTTTCCTTCAGGGGTATATTCATGTAAATATTTTCATGGGCATACACATTTTAATGTAGCCAATAATATTTTGTGTATTTTACTTGTACGAAAATTGGGTAGCCTACAGTTGTGAAGATATTCTCCTGTTGCTTACCCAGGAGGTGGATTCACTAACGGTCGTACGATCCGAAAACTCCCTTACCGTTGCCTTACGACTCAACGCTGATATTCACGAAGCGTCGTAGCGGCCATCTTTGATCGCAGGAAGCCCCTTTCGCAAAGGGTCGTCCGGACCACCCTTACATGAATTTGACCCGGATATAGGTACACAAATATCGATAACACAACCCGCGACCATAACAAATTCGTCTGCAGTATAGCTCTTTATGACACACTAAGTCATTATTGAGGCAATAATAGTGCAATATGATTGTTAACTTGTGTTTACAACACCATTAAGGCATTCAATACAAAGTATGAATATATTTGTATCCTTAACCCGGGAACGGCGAGGGGGGGTATTGAACTCGATGCCCATGGGCGAGCATATAGGCTCCATTCAGGCCTATAATCGTCATTGTACGATAAATATTGTTATTACTTATTCATATGAGCCTATTTTACCTTCACTATGAAGATAGTAACCTGTAACAACAATAAAACAAGTGAAAATATAAAATCGCGAATATACATGGAGCAGCCCATTCATGAATTATGGAGCCAATTGAGGCAACCCCTCCCTCCACGAGGCCTCAAGCCACATTGAGCCTACTCATACACACACTCGCTTATGTAACCCACTCGCTAGGCACGTAAGCACATCCTCCACACATTTTGCTAATGTTAGCACAAAAATATACCAACGAATTAGGGAATAACAGGGAAAATAGGTGATAATTGAAGGGGGAGGGGAAAGGGGGGAAGGAGGGGATGTGGAGGAGTGATATGAGGTATAGGGGGAAAAAAAAATTGTTTAGTGCTACTGGGGCCATTTAAAAAAATTTTTTAGTCCTCCCTCTTAAGAGCTTTGCCGCCCTCGCCCAGTAAAACTTCTTATGAGCATTGCCGCCGTTTATGGGTTAAGGTCTTATGACAGGCCGAATTAAGCTATGAATAGCCTACATATGCCAGCCTAGACCTAGTCAAGGTTAATTGATGCACAAACTCATGTGCTGCGACAACACGTAGCCTACCATTAGTAGATTTTAACCCTCATTTATTGCGGATTTTTTTTATTCCAACTCCCCACCACCTCTGAGTTAGATTAGGGTAGCCTATTCCTCAACAAAGTTGAAAGTATCACAGGAACAAAATTATGAAAAGAATTACCCTAGGCCTATCCTAAAAAATAAACAAATAAATGGTGTTGTGAATAATTTTGTTTAGCCTAGCCTAGGCCTAGGTTAGGCTATAACCTAGTAAAATGCCCCAGAACAAGAAGCCCACCATAGAAGCCACGAGCGAACACCACACAGAAACACCCAAAGGAAAGGTCCACAGAACGAAAGGACCAGCTGACCGAGCCAGCCATTTCAGACAGGCCCAAGCCCGCAGGGCTAAGCAGCTCCACCCTTTACCTTTTCTAAACTGACCATTTTCCACACTTCACGTACACTAACCCTCTCGTGTCCTACACTCCTAACTACAAAGATGATGAACAGGAATATACATTCATATTAAAAACACCCATGCCCTGTCCCGACGTTGAGCCAATGCCAACACATCAGACAGCCATAATTATATCTATGTATGTTCTTACATCCGAGAAGTAGATGTTATATATCTTAGAAGTTAAAACACCCACGCTTGTCCCTAGACCTCGTATATCATTTTCCATGACGAGTATAGATATATGTAACCCGTGCTCAGTCGCCCCTTGCATTGTTCCTCTAGTAACTAAGTATTAATATTAACATTCCCTAACATCTTGTCTTGCCAGACTAAGCTTCTGAAGACCCATCGCCCCATAAATCTATGTATTCAATCCTTAGGTTAAGTATTTTTATCCGCCATTGTGTTCACCTTTTTCCATTTACTTTCCCACAATTTTCATACGTCTTCCCCTTGCCTCCTTCGAATCCACAGTCCACACTACGCCAATTTACTTCGTGTCTTACCCCAACCAGAGATTGTATAAGATAACCTGGTTACCAGTATCTGTCATAAGTACCCCAAAACAATAACTAAGTACCCCTACGAACTGCCGCTGTTGTTGGTATATTTATATTTAATAGAAAACGCAGTTCCCAGGGCCAACTAATAATATCCATAACCCTCAGACTGATCACATAACTCTATCTTTTCCAGACTCATATACCACCCCATAGTTGCATTCCCCGGTAGCATTTGGCTAACGTATTCTACTGCCTTTTCAAACTTCCATATCAATTGTAGCCTAATGCCACCCCCACGCCCAGGGACCTTAGGGGCAAAATTTCCCTGTAGCCCTTGAACTCTCCCCCCCCCCCTCTCATTAAGACACCCGCGCTTCTCGACTCTTGTCCGACCTAGCCTCTCTCTCATACCTCTTGAAGATCCTTGAATTGTCCGTTGCTAACGCTCTCCAACCTTTTATATATATACTCCTATCCAGCCTACCTTCACTTAGTAGGCCAGAACAACATTAGAACTTTACTAGCCCCTTGCATGCCATCTATTCTCTTACAACACATTCACAACCCTGCACCCAATGGTCGTCGGTGCGAGGCTAGCCGCCCCGCCAGTAACTAACTTCTATTGCCATACTTCCAGATAAATGTGGCAGAGTTAGCAACCAAGTCTCCACCACATCCAGCAAACCCTACAATTAACAACCAGCCGAGTAAAACCAGCTAGCTAAGGCACCTTCGGTTTTGGTATTAAGGACACCCACATCTGTCTCATACACAGAGGGTTATTACAAACACTGGTGATATGGCAAGCCCCTAGCCACAGCCGCCGGACGACTATCACAGAGAGAGGGCGCCCAGCTCCCCCTTTTTGCCCACCCAAGGAGGGAGACCCCACCCCCGCGGAGGTATACCTGGCCCCTGTTTTGACTTTCGAGTCATTGCCAGGTAGCACAGGAATTCTTCCTATCAATGAACTAACCATGCATGACTAACACCTTTACTAACCTCTATTAACTCACAATAAACCATTTACCTTTCTTGCATGCTCTGATCACTAAATTAGCACCTCAGCTATACCATAGAATGAAGATTGAACAATCTAGAGAGATGCTCCTATCACAGCTGTCCCCATCCTCCTCGCAAAGTAGATCCAGTCTCTCTCCCCTAAATACTTCCAGTATAGCCAAAATAGTACCTCTTACTAAGGCTCAGTTATATGAAAATATAAAGGCTTCCTATAGCCATGTGCCACAACAGTAAATACCATCTTACCTAGTCCCCATATCTATTGAGAGCTCAATTAAGTCCATAAGACTCGAGATCCCTACTGTCTACAGGGTCCAGAACCGAGCCTATAAATCTAACTCCCGCCCCCAGTCAAATCAGTTGAAAGCTAGACACCAACCAGGGGTCACTACCCTGCAGTTAACTTCTAGCTCTGCCCTTGTGTTGTTCCGGAGTGAGATCCCAGAGCCGGCAGACTCCGTGGCAGATTTGGATAGAAGGACCTGCCCACGTATTTAAGAACTTCACACATATGGGCCCCCTGGACGGCCGCGGAACCAGTCGTTAGCCCCCAACATCACGGACGCAAGATAACCAGGACCAGACCCATCAGATGCTACCTAAGATTCCCTTTAGCAGTACTACATATTATTGTGCTGTTTAGAGATTCACTAATTAATATTTCTACGAAGTGGCTATCTCTTTGCCCCAGAATAATTCATATAACCATTCAATTAGGAAGTGCTAAGCGTATCAGTGTTCATTATTTAACAGGCGATACTAACTCTCGTAATCAACCATATGCCCCAGATATTATTACCTAGAAGGAAACCCTAGTAATATCTGAAGGTTCGCCCACTGATTTGCGTTCTATGTATTTCTGAGACAAGAATAGAAAACTTAGATCAGTACCCCCTGAGGTTACTAGAATTCCCGTGCTCTAAAATACGCGTGTCTAATCTAGTCTGTGAACTACTACTTGTGCACCAGAGCTACCAGTAAGAAATCTAACAGTGAATATGATTCTATAAGTAACATTGATGGTCTTCGGTATATAAACCTGTTAAATCAAAAGCCAGTGATCAGAAGATTAATACCTGAACGTTGGAAGTGGGAGACTAGGCTCCATCCAGATCCACTTATGCTAGTGTTGTTCGATTCTATTATATTGTCTTACACAAGTATTCTGTTGTGGTATATCAATAAACGTGATCGTGTAACTTGCTACCATGTGTTTTTTGGTGTTCTCTATTCCTCATATCTTGTATTGTGCATGCAGCCTTATATACCCAGTCAATTAGAACTCACATTACCCAAGTTAAACCTGTAGAAAAACAGGGCATAACACCTAGGTTTATTTTGAAAAAGTTAGGGCTATTTAGGCTAAAAAAGTTAGGCCTATGTATGGTATTTTGGTTAGGCTAGCAATGCCTAGCTGGGTTAGATTAGGGTAGCCTATTTCCTCAACAAATTTGAAAGTATCACAGGAAAAAAAATAAAAGAATTACCCTAGGCCTAGCCTAAAAAAAAATCTAATAGGCTAGCCTATATGGTGTGAATATGTTTGTTTAACCTAGGTTTATATTGAAAAAGTTAGGGCTATTTAGGCTAGAAAATTTAGGCCTACGTATGGTATTTTGGTTAGGTAGCAATGCCTAGCTTGGTGTAGCCTAAGCATAGTAAAGTAGAAGCCTAGAAGGTAAAGATGGTGTTTGCAGGCGTACCGTCCTCCTTGTTAACTACCCTAGCTGTTATTAGTCCCATGCTGGTAATATATTTGATGATGGCAATAAGTCATAGGAGGTGAGGGGGACAAAGCCCCCCTCAACCTATCATTATATCCCATGGCCAACTGTTGGGCAATAGGTTGAGGGGGGCTTTACCCCCCTCATCCCCCATGACTTATTGTCATCACCATATATATTTCCAGCAGGGGGGGGGCAAATAACAGCTGGCCGTGGGATAATTTTGTAATTAAATGCAGTCAAATTAGACGCAAACATAACTGAGCCTGCAACTTCATCTAAACAAGGAGGACAGTACGCCCGCTAACACCTCCCTTACCAAGGCAAGAGTTGTGTTAGCGGGTGATGTACCGTCCGCTTTGTTTACAGAGTCGAACACTCTGTTATATTCGCATCTAATTTGACTGCTCTTATTTGCCCCTGCTGGTAAAATATATGATGATGACAATGTCATGAGGGGTAGGGGGGGGGGGGGGGGTCTAAGCCCCCCTCACCCCATTATTGTATCCTATGGCCAGATGTTGGGTAAATTGTTATGCTACCAACCGTGGGATACAATAATGGGTTGAGGGGGGGCTTTGCCCCCTCTACAAAAATGGAGGTGTTATGAATAAAAAAATATATTACCCTAGACTAACCTAGGCTATAGCAAAAAAAAATATATATTATAGGTTTGACTCCTGTAAGGAGATAAATTAAACCTAATATTTAGTAGTGGCCCTGTAATCATTGACGAACATGCCTATTACATAGGGCATCCTCTTCAAACACTAATCCGCCGTAGTTTGAATCTACTGCGCAGAGCATTTAAAATCTGAGGAGCCTTCATCATGAGCGCACGCGACCTTACTCATGGCTTCAGTCAATATGAATTGGATTCTCACTACGAAAAAACTTCGTAAAAAATAAAAAATAAAAAGAAAATAAGAATAACTATCCAATAAGCTTTCCATCATATCGTAGATGTACTTGTGTGGATCTTTGACCAGACGCTGATTCAGGCGTCATTCTTCCTTCACTGACATATCAAGTAAACCAAAATCCTCAATACATCAACGAATGGGAAGGGGATGGTCGGGAGGGCCCCAGTCGTCAATGATTACGGGGCCACTACTAAATATTAGGTTTTCTTTATCTCCTTACAGGAGTCAAACCTATAATTTATTAGTGGCCCCTCCATCATTGACGAACATGCCTGATTTCTAAGACTGGAGGGGGACATTCGTAATCATATCATAACTCTAGAAGAGCAGATAATCAAACAACCACATAGTATTCTTACTTTTGTAAAAAAGAGATATTCGGGTGCATAAACTTTATACAGCCTAAATCTTCAAAAAGGGGTACAAGCAGGAACGTGCTTCAAAAAAGCCTGCTTGAAAAAGGGTTAACTATGAGACTCTGTGCACAGATCTGCTAGTTAAGAAGGCACCCCACTTAAAGTAAGTGGTGAAAACTAAAAACTTATAAGTTTACATGTGCACATATAAACCCCATTAACTAGTGGATATATTCCTAAAAATATAACCAAACATAAATTAATTCTTGTACATTCGTAGAAGTACTGAACTTGTGTATTTATGCAGAAGTAATTACTGCAAAAGTAAAAGTCGTAGTTGCCACTACCGAGATTTCTCAAAAATCTATTGCTTCACAGCCAAAGCTACTTACAACAAGAATTGTCGTAACACTACTATTGGCTTTTAGCACAATTTCCTGCAATGAATACTACAGAGAATTTTTTTAATACAATGCCTACAACCAGTATCACAGCTCGTATGTTCCGAACACATACTCCGGAGGGGTCTAGGGTGTCCTATGTCACACTGACTGCACCCTCCCCCCCCCCCCTTTTTTCTGGAAATTAAACAAAACGTGACTAAAAGGGCCACCTAGACCCTCTGCCGTAAAGCTATACATGGCAAGGAAGGTTTGTCCAGAGCTACTGAAAGGTATCGAGGCAAAAACTCCTGATTAGAGGCCCACAACTGTGTGGACGTAATAACTTCCACCGAAAGATTATTAAGGAAACGTAAAGAGGCTGTCCCCTTGCGTAAATCGTGGGTCTTACCCACAACGCCGGGATGCTTCTCTTTAAAGTCCTCGACCAAGAGAGAAGCCAGTGTACGCTCCATCAATCGTTCACCCGGACTTGCGACCCATAAAGCACCCTGGTGATTTAGAGGTGCCACTCTTAAATATTTGGTTAGAGCTTGCACTGGGCAAAAAAGATGGTGCACCTTTCCCCTGTTTAACGCCGGCACCGTGAACTCTGAAAACACGTGTTCACTGTGCTCAATCACGGCTATGAATCCTGGGGAAGGTGCAATGTGAATACACTCATGAAGCCTATCAAACCTGAGGCAATTAGGTGCGTTGCTCATCGCCGCCAGCTCAGATACTCTGTTCCCGGTAGCTAAAGCCATAAGGAATACTGCCCTTTTGTAAAATCTGCAGTCTTTGGTACATACGGGAACGAGAATAACGACGATGCTTTGTCCAGAGACCATGTAGGCCTGAGCTGACGGGGAGGTGGGCGGAGTTTAAAACCTGCCCACATAAATCACTTTCAGATAAATGTTTCTGCATGAACAGATAAATTAAATAATAAACAACCAACGCCACCGAGGGCACAGTTTGTTTTGTTCTAAGAATCCGAGACGTAAAAGCTTTCCAATGCGATTGAAACTGTCGCTTTGTAGACTGGGTATATTGATTCGTGAATATCTTGGTCACGTCGCTATCATAAGGTGCTAGCCACTTGGCCTCCTGAATGTCCAAAATGAACAAGTCCACGAGGTTTCTAGGTTGCCAATTGTGTTCAGGAGGGACACTGGGTGCGGGCACCACGTGTTCAAATGCTGGTACCACACTACGCCGGCCACAGGGGCGCGATTAGCGAGACTACGCCTCGCTAATCCCGTAGTTTGTTGACTACGTGGCACATTAGAGACGCGTCTGGCGGCGGAAAAGAGATAAATGGAACTCAACCTGTTCTCGTCCGTCATCAGAGCATCAGGTCTGCCCGCCGGCGTTATCGTCCGGCGGGTGAGGTACGACTGTGAGTATCGCCATACACCTTGGCTGTGGCTGTCCCTCGCTTGCGAGCTCGGTATACTCCCTGAACGGGAGCCCTCGTCCGAGTCCCGTAAAGGTTTATGATAATTAAATGCTCCCATAGCTCATTAACACATTGAAAGCAGAGCTGGTGAGCAAAATCATAAAGTATACTAATTAATTTAATTTATATTTAATTGTATTAAAATAAATTACTATAAATAAACACAATATTATCATAATATAATCATAGAAAATATATATGTTTATTATGATTCAGCTATTAAATTATTTCATTAACAAATAAAAATAAGATAGGGCTACCTGAGCTTAACGGCGTTGAACATACAGCAATGAGAGGTTCAAGTGCCGACACGACAGAGACTGGGGGAAAACTACCCCGCCCCCGGGAACTACCTGGTCACCTGGTGCAACACCGGTAATCCGCCCTGGAAAGAGAATTTTCCGGGGATTAATGCTCATAGGGGTACACCCAAAAAACGGTACAAAATATGTGCCTCAAAACCGCCGGTCAACGAACCGTAGCACTCTACCACTACTTTTCGTTGTCCTTTAGTATCATATTAAAGATTTCAGCATATCTTTACCTGTCCAGAAGATTTAAGCATATCTTCTGAATCCTCATAAAGATGAAGCATATCTTTATTAAAGATGAAGTCTTTCAAGTATCCCTTTACACTTGAAACACTAGTAAGATTCCGGCATCTTTTTATCCCATAAAAAGTCTAAGCCTATCTAAATCTCTAATCTGGCGTCACCCAGAAGCCCTCATAGATCGCCGTCTTGAAGGCCGTGATACCCTATTGTATCAATCAATTGTTTGGCAAATTATCGCGAATTGCAAATCAGTTAATATAACCACCCAAAGGTACAACCGCCGGGTTTTATATGCAATGTCAAACCAATTGTACCTGCCCCAGACCTCTTTGTAAAAAGGTCGCCGGGAGGGAAAGACTAAACAAACAAACGGCATTGTTTCAATGGCTTATTAAAGATTTCAGCATATCTTTTATCTGTCCAATAGAATTAAGCATAACTTCTTAATCCTCATAAAGATGAAGCATATCTTTATTAAAGATGAAGTCTTTCAAGTAACCCTTTACACTTGAAACACTAGTAAGATTCAGGCATCTTTTTATCCCATAAAAAGTCTAAGCCTATCTTAATCTCTAATCCGGCTTCTCCCAGAAGCCCTCATAGATCGCCGTCTTGAAGGCCGTGATACCCTATTGTATCAATCAATTGTTTGGCAAATTATCTCGAATCGCAAATCCGTTAATATAACCACCCGAAGGTACAACCGCCGGGTTTTATATTCAATGTCAAACCAATTCTACCTGCCCCAGACCTCTTTGTAAAAAGGTCGTCGGGAGGTAAAGACCAAATAAACAGACAGCATTGTTTCAATGGCTTTGAAAAGCAGAGAAAACCAAGTCCAACAGGTGTCAGCCTGATCACCTAGAAAACTGTGTGGAGCCCCCCTCGACGGGAATAAACCAGGAAGCCTGATCCCAGACTCGACCATAGAAAACGCAGTTTCTGATGAGCCCTCAAGCGACCAAACTCGTCGGGGTAATTTACCTATTTTAGCCATCCTGACTAAAACTCGGTAAACAAAAACGGTGTTCTCGGCCGGAAAGGTAACCCACACTAAACTATACATTACAGGAGGGCGTAATGCATAAAGCAATGAATAACACTGGAAGCCTGATCCCAGGCTCAACCACAGAAAACGCAGTTTCTTATGAGCCCTCAAGCGACCAAACTCGTCGGGGTAACTTACCTATTTTGAGCCATCCTGACTAAAACTCGGTAAACAAAAACGGTGTTCTCGGAGCAACGAGAAAAAA
Organism: Paralithodes platypus; assembly: GCA_032716605.1. Lineage (NCBI taxonomy): Eukaryota > Metazoa > Arthropoda > Malacostraca > Decapoda > Lithodidae > Paralithodes > Paralithodes platypus. Next base: position 15,150,231 of record CM064557.1, on the reverse strand, counting down.
CGCCAGAAAGGTAACCCACACCAAACGAGACATTTTAACACATTTTATACAAAGGGTGTGCGCAAAAATAGGGATACCTGAACAGGAGGGCGTAATGCATAAAGCAAAAACCGGGGCAAAGGTAGCCATGACAGAGACTGGTGGGATACTTACTCCAGGTTCTGCATAGACCCGCCGGGACCCAGCTCTGGAAAAAAAAAAAAAATCCAGGAATTAATGCTCATAAGGTTAACCCAAACATGTTCGCACACAAGTGTTAAATAACCCGCCGGGTAACGAGACGTAATACTCAACGACTACAGCTCGCTACGCGGTGGGGTTTCCTAAGTAAAAGATTTCAGAATATCTTAATTTGTCCAAAAGATTTATAAATACCCTCTGACATAATATATAAAGACCAGCATGGCGTTTATAACTGATTAAGTCTTTCCGGTGGTGTTTGTTTCAAGATTCAATTTTGGAGAAAAAATAAAATAAAAAAGACGCCGGCCCCCGAATTATCTCGTAGATCAAAAACTGGGAAGCCTGACAAATATACGAGATCTAACTTCTCCCGAAGTATCTTTTTAGATCGCCGTATGTTGAAGGCGGCGATACAAAACGTATCCCTCAATTGTCTGGTTAACTAACTGAAATGTAAATTCGTTATTCCCACCCTTCCAGGGAGCACCCGCCGGGTGTGAATATTAGTTTAAAAAACGTTAACCCCAATTGTGCCTTAAATTTCCGTATGTTGAAGGAGGCGATACACAATGCATCCCTCAATTGTCTGGTCAACTAAACTGAATTTTGCAAATTCGGTCATCCCACCCTACCAGGTTGCACCCGCCGGGTGATTTAAAGTTTAAAAGTTAACCCCAATTGTTCCTAACCCCACATCTTTGTAAAAGATCGCCGGGGAGGAAATACAACAACAGCATAGTTTGATATTGGCTTTTCAAAACCGAAAAAACTACAAACAACACGTGTCCGTATGAACACTGTTAGATGGGTACAGCCAACCCGCCGGGAATCAGAAGGAGCCTGAAACAGGCACCCCAGAGACGCAGACCTGGGGAGCCACAAACACCCACTCGCCGGGGAAAGAAGCCTGTTTTTAAACCACGCGTGGCCAAAACTCGGCAACCAGCCGGGTTTTTTCATGGTGTAACCGAGAAAAACCCGCCGGAAATAACCCACCCCGTCCAGATACCATCTGAACGCAACACAGGACCGAGGCGTAGCCAAAACACAACTAACTCCGGGCCCAACATAGTCCGTGGAATTAGCCAATACACAACTAACCCAGGACACATAAATAGTCCGTGGAATTAGCCAATACACAACTAAACCAGGACACACATCACACAGTAGTACATATTTAGAAAATAAATCAATAACACTTGTATATGTGGTAAAGCTACGAGAGGCTGGCTAGGCCTAGGCAGACGGATAACATTAACATGTCGGAATATAAACAAAAAGCACTGAATTATATCACAACAGGAACCACCGCCAACACACCACTGTAGCAAATACTTCCGGCAAAGGGAAGAACTGACTCGGGACCCAGAAAAAACTTCACTAAGTGAAGAAAAATATGCTGGGAACGTCAGCAAAAATACGCTACCTCATCAGAAAGATAAAAGGAAGCAATAACGCGTAATGAAAGCCGCCTGCATCACAAAGCTAGCTAACTGTGAAAAAGTTCACCTGTCCACAACCGGACCACGAGGGTACATCCGAAATAGATGCCCCAAACACACGACCCAAAATACACTGCACTGCGGGCAACCAGCCCAGGACACTCCTGCTATGCATATCCTAACCTTACTCGATACATCCCGGAGTAAACAAATGAGAAAAAACTCACTAGGGACGCAGCAAATGCGGAACCAGCGGAGCGTGGAGAGACACATCCGGGCCGGCTGACCGCAGAGCAGAGAAGGAAGAATGACGCCTGAATCAGCGTCTGGTCAAAGATCCACACAAGTACATCCACGATATGATGGAAAGCTTATTGGATAGTTATTCTTATTTTCTTTTTCTTTTTTATTTTTTACGAAGTTTTTTTCGTAGTGAGAACCCAATTCATAATGACTGATGCCATGAGTGAGGTCGCGTGCGCTCATGATGAAGGCTCCTCAGATTTTAAATGCTCTGCGCGGTAGATTCAAACTACGGCGGATTAGTGTTTGAAGAGGATGCCTTATGTAATAGGCATGTTCGTCAATGATGGAGGGGCCACTAATAAATAAACCCATTGGAAATCTATCCCCACCACTCGAACAGAGCCCCAACCACAACATTGCAGTACCATTCTCATCACCTCCAATCACAATCGCCACCCCCGACCTAACAGTTCCTGCTCAATTAAAACCATACTTTCCAGCCGAGCCTCCCACTGCCCCACGACCCAAGCCCAATACCCTAGTACCTAGTACCTCCAAAATGACAACTAACATCACCCCTTTTGTTCTGCCTACCCGTCTTGCCCCCCAACTTCATCTCCATTCCCCTCCACACTACCCCCCCACAACTCCCCTGATACCACCAGATGCTCCTCCACCTCAACCACCAACCCCCCCATAAATCCAACCTCAACGCCTCCCCGAAGCCCTAACCCCAAACCCCCCCACAATAAACCCTCCTCCCCCCCGTCTAGCCCAGACCCCCCCATTAAACAAAACGTAAGAACACAATCTGGTCGTCTACTCACCAGACCCGAACGATTTTCACCTATCCTCGACACAACCCACACCACCAACATAATAAATGATCAAGAACCCTCAGCAAAACAAACAACACACACAACCAACACTCATACATGTAGAAAAGCCGAAATAACCAGCCCTATATACCCCCCAGCCAATCACCCGGTCATACTCTGCCCCTCCCCAATAATCCCTGCTACACCTACGTCCGCACAAAGATATGACCTACCACCACAACCAGGTCAAACAAACACTTGCCTGAAAACTCTCACCACGACCATAACCACCTGCTGCTCCAACCACCCTCTCTCACCAACCATCATGTAATTCACCCCATTCATCAGGAGAATTAAAGTCTCAACGGATTCAGGACGCCTTGCCAGAATCCGGCACACCCAATAAGCAATTACTGCAACCCTCATCAACACTACAGACACCTCTCTTCTCGTCACCACCAACCCATGCAAGACTCCAGACAAACGGTCCACCGAATGGTGGACATTCCTACATACCCTGCCCATCACCAGCCGCCATGACAACTCTCTTACCTTTGCCCTTGAGGCCCGAGGACGTGCCTACCACGAAGGAGAGGGAAGTGAAATACAGGAGAAACAAGAGAACCCCAAGAACACCAATAAACAAGCAAGAGAGAAACAAGGAGAAACAAGATCGAGAGAGACAGACAAACACACACCCGAAGAAACAAAGGAGAAAACAACACCACCCACAACAACAACATCAGGGTCAAGGCGTGAGATCCCGACCAGGAAGGAAAATTGTCGCATCGCAACAATAGAAAAAGCCAAACGAAAAAGAGAGAAAAGGGATGAAAGGCAGAGAAAGAAGAAGAAAGGAATACGCCGTGATAATCCCCGAGTCAAGGCCACAGACTCCAGCCAGGAGGGATTACTGCCCCATTACCACAAGGGGACAACGAGCCCCAAAATGACCGACACAAAACAGCGACAGGCCACCCCACCGAGAGTTGTATATTCACAACCATTCTGACAACCCTCCATTTACACTATGTAAAATACCTAGAATAATTATTGTATTTAATTCTATAGATTAACTATGCAACCACCCTCAAGAGAGGGGTAAAAGAAAGCCACTTTGTATCTCTCTATCCCGCGAGGTTATGTAAAACCATGCCCCATATTCTTATCGATTATCCCTCTACCTGACGAGGGTATAATTATGTATGTAACTCCTATACCTATTATTTCTCCTTCCCATGACTAGACGTAGGTGACACCATAGCCTCCTCTCCAATGTAAATAAAACTTATAGGAAGGAAGACACCTATCTTTTCTTTCTCCAATTTTAGCAACTATATACCTGTAAGCCTCGCGCCTTTTTTTTGTTCTGTCTACTAACTATATGTGTGCAGCCATATATTTCACTAGGACCTATATTATTATTGAAATGCACCAGGAACGAAATATGTAATGATCATGTCAGTTCTTCTTTTATTGTGTAGTCAGTGTAGGTATATTATTAGGTAAGACCAATGTCGCCCACACGTCGTGTCATGTAGGATAAGTAAATTTGCAGACGATACCAAAATGGGGAGAACAATTGATTCAGATAGAGATATAGAGTGCCTCCAAAGGGATCTAGATACCTTACACGAATGGTCAGTAAATTGGCAGATGCAGTTTAACATTGACAAATGCAAGGTATTAAAGATAGGGAAGATGCATACAAATGTTAAATATAAACTAGCTAATATGGAATTAGAAAACTCGAATTGTGAGAAAGATCTAGGTGTTTGTTAGCAATGATTTGAAGCCTAGAAAACAGTGTATAAGCGTTCGAAACAAGGCAAACAGGATTCTCGGGTTCATCTCTAGGAGTGTGAGTAACAGAATTGCTGATGTTATCTTAACACTTTACTTGTCATTAGTGAGACCCCATATGGATTATGCTGTCCAATTTTGGTGTCCTTATTACAGAATGGACATAGATTCATTGGAGAGAGTACAACGTAGAATGACAAAAATTATCCATAATATTAGAAATCTTCCGTATAAAGAAAGGTTGAAGAAATTAGGCTTACATTCGGTAGAGAGACGCAGAGTTACAGGGGACATGATAGAGGTATTCAAGTGGGTTAGTGGGATTAATAAAGGGTACATGAAAAATGTACTAAAGCTCAGTGATAGCGAAAGAACTCGTACAAATGGTTTCAAATTAGATCAATTTCATTTCAAGAAAGATATAGGCAAATATTGGTTTGGTAACAGAGTTGTAGATAGGTGGAATAGGCTACCAAGTGCTATAGTGGGATCAAGAACGATAGGGAGCTTTAAGATACAATTAGATAGGCATATGGACCAGATGGGTTGGGTGTGAGGGTGATCTGTTAGGTGTGGCTCAGGTGTGGGGATCTGCAGATCCCCGTTTTTCTGACCTCTGACCGTTTCGGTGAGGTAACTCCTAATGGTGTTTTTAAGCTGGGCTTATAATTAGGGTTGGGTGTGACAGGGATCTGCCTTGTGTAGGCCAATCGGCTTTCTGCAGTCTCCCATTTTCTTATGTTCTTATGTTCTTATGTATGATGTAACAATCATGTCCCTCAGTACGCATATACGAAGGTGGTGATCCCTGAAATTGTTTATGTATTGAAATTAATATGACGAAGGCTATAATACCTTCATTGTGTATGTGTTCATTGGGTATAACTATCATGATTATGTCAGTTCTGTATTTAATTATGTAACAACCATGCCCCACCATATTAATATTAATATGATGAAGCGATAATACCTTCATTGTGTATGTTGTTAAGTATGTCTTGGTTTTCACGAAATATGAGAGAGTGATTAGACAACAAGATTTGTATACTTATTTGACTGTTAATGCAGGGTACTGGAACTCGTCACTGAGATTAATTTACTTTACGACCTATCCCGCAAGCTTTTGCTATCTCAGAATATCTATACCATAATCTCCCAATTTGGAAGTACTCGTTATGTGGCTAAGGGTAAATATTGTCGTGATAATTATCTCGTAGTATTTTTACTGGTGCGAATTCTTTGGCAATGAACAGGGAGCTCTAGGAATCGAACTTCAGGCATAAGCAACGAACTTCACAATATACTTATGTGAACTTAACCAGTGCCCCTCGAGTGACTCTCTTCTAACCTTGTATTTTGTGCTTATCTCAGAAGAATAATACCTGAGCGTTGAAAGTGGTAGTGCACGCTCCATCCAGATCCACGATCGTGCTAGGAGAATTGAAAGACCAAACTTGATACTGAATCTCTTGCTCCTTCTTATGTTTTCCAAAGTGAATTAATTCTTTTTCTATACCAGTGAGTGTGCTAATTAAATAATGCTGTATTACGAACCACACTCCGAAATTATATTTATGTGTTTTATTGATTCTTTATATGTATGTGCATGAAACCTGATATTCCAGTCTTGAAGAACTCACCTCAATCAATCGTTAATCCTGTATAAAATCAGGGCATAACAATAACCAAGGCCACCTTCAAGATTGCCACCATCGTATGTTAAAGTGAAACCTGTATGATGTATATTATTAAGTTAGAAAATAGTATGTCACTCTACCAAAGAAACTACCCTGTCACCATATTAATCCAAGCTGTTTTAAAGATTTGCCAGCTATCTGCAGTATAGCAGAAAAACATAAAGGAACAACGGAACAACCGACGTCCCCCTATAGTCAAACTCAACTCAAATGAGCTCCAAGGAGGTCAAGGTCGCCCTATGCGGTGTTGCCACATGTCGACCAAAACAAACCTTTTAGAAAACGGGAAACCAAGGAAAACCACATTTAGAAGGGGAACTTGAAATAAATGTAAAAGACGTTTTTATGTCTGGAAGGTTTATTGGTATTCTTGTATAAAAGTTACAGAAACGAAATAATAGGTAGGCTATATTTGTATATACCTATTTACATTGTACAGCATCTCCCTTGCCTGGCTATGAAGATGAGAGTAACTTTTGCGAGTTTTTCCTTCCATGGTGGTCGCGCTATGAATGAGGGTTAGTGACCGTCTGACCTGGATGATGTTGTTGTCGTAGTTTGAGGCCATTTAAAGCGTTGCCATTACTCGTATCCAGCTCTCTCTCTCTCTCTCTCTCTTTTGATGGGATTACATTGTGCTATATTGCATTTTGGAGATTGTGTATGTACAGTAAGTGTGTGTTTGTGTGTGTATCTGTAGGGGTGTGTGTGAGTGCGTGCGTAGCCAACAGAACCGCATTGACATTACTTGGCACCGTCGTATATCCTACCATTCCTTAAATCTATTTATAGCTGTCCCCAGAAAAATGGCAGCATGTTCTAAATAGCGTGCCATATGTTGTATAAATTCTTTCTATATATCCTTAAAATTATATGTTTCTTAACACCACATAACCTTTAAAAATTGTAATATAATATATATAGTCATAAAAGCTAAAATTAATTTGTTAATAGCCTGAAAAACTAACATTTGTTGTTAAAGCTTTGAATATTTGACAACACCGCACAGGGCGAGGGACTCCACCTTGTAGCTCATTTCATAGGAGGATGACTATAGTGACGACCTTAACCACATTAGCAGGCTAAGGATATTATTCGATAATTATAGAGTTTGCCTATGTATTATTGTTACAGACAAATCCTAACAAATGTTGTAGAAATAGAGGCAGAGTGACGTCTATGATTTGTATAACCATAACTATGCCCACTTAGGTATAGATAAATCCTACCTTCCTAAGTTCAGGCAACACCCAACTATAAACACTCCTTAATACCCCTTGGACAAGTAGAGGCGGCATCACCGACCCCTAGTAACACAGAACTACCAACTTAACCCTCTTGCCATCGAGTTTTGCATTCATATAGAATTCTCTGATTCCTATACCCTTCTCTAAATTATTCATGAACAAGTGTTGCAGAACTAGAAAACAACTTCCTCCTCTAACTGTCGTTCACAATACCCCTGCACCCTTCCTATCAAACTAAATAACATTTCTTCCAGTACCGACAACATCAGTTCTATCAACCTCCCCCCCCCCCCCCTTTGTGCCCAAATATAATATAAACTCCGAGTGGGAAGAAGAAAGACAAGTAGAAAGAATTTTTCTCCAGATCGCCATCCCGCTCTGAAGGAACATTGATTTTTACAGAAATAGTTATTGATCACGGCACCTCGAAAGTCTTTCTTACTTGAATCTTTCTTGAAGTCGTCTAGAGGTCCCGTCCTCACAGTCGTGGTCCGCCACCGCTGCGTCTTTAATAATCTATATGTAGATACAATTACTTGATTCTAGGAATCTTTGTTATTTGTGGCCACCCATTACTTAATCTATATTTTATTAATTTCACCACAACACCAAACACCCCCAATGAAATTAATTAAAGTATATATGATCCGCCGGGATTCGAACCCGGGTTATCACACACAGATTTTTGACACCTTAACCATTGCACCACCAGGACGGTTAAAGGTTTATGCACACGCCTACGACTTATTATCCATTCTCGAATACTGGATATTAATCTAATCATGTTTTACTCCCAACCTCGCTATGGTAGGCCTAATGTTTAAGTGATAACATAGAATCCTAAAAACAGTTTTTGTATAATAGTGAACCAAGTAGACTATATAAATATAAGTTCTTATTTCTGGCATCACTCAGAGATTAAGATTGTTATATTTATTGGTTACATTTATATCTAGTAAAACATTGAAAGAGTAAGGCAACACCTCCCTTTCAATATTTTGCTATTTAAAAACTATACCCACACTTCTCACGGAGATCTAGGATAGAAAGATCTTTTGTGTTAAAAGGGTTTAGCGAGATACCCTCACAGGCACTCTGCATATATAAATCCTAGGCTCAAATTGTCTGTGGCCTCCCACCAGAATTTGAGACTAAAAGGGTAACACCGCCCCGAGTTCTTTGAACCTCTTAAAAAGATTAGAGACTGTCAAGAAGAGTTACTTGTCCCGACTCCTCTTGCATTTGTCCGATGTTTTGTTAATCCGGCCCTTGCCTGAAACATTATAACATAACATTTAAAATTAAATCCTAGTTCAAGAGTACCGTAACGGAACTTCATCAACGATTAATATAAAGGTCAGGATAGTCAAGATTCGTTGGAAGCTCTATGCTGAGAATACTTGCGTTTGTCCGATGTGGTGACCAACTGTTATCTTTGAATAATAAGTTATGGAACCATATTTAAGACCCTAAGCCCATTAATCCAAATGTAACTTCTCCATACACTGGACAACCTGGATGGCCTACGGAACATCAGAAGACAACTCAACAAAGCACACTTCGGTGACCTCGCCAGCAGAATAAGAAATAATATGAAAACCCGGGAAACTAGTATCAGTGTCGAGATACTCTCAAGGCGAATATAATACCGCATTTTCCTTTACCATCACTATCTCCGATAGACTGGAAATGGTGTCGTATTTCACACCCAAATGCCATAAAGGGTATCCAATATCAAGCCAACTCAACCCTGCTCCTCCACAGGGTCTAAACTCAACCCGATTCAGACTTTCGGAACTTGATAACAGTTTTAAGACTTTGTGTATATATCCATATACAAATAATCGATTTGGATGTGATAATTATAAATGTACCTAGCTATATCCTCAGAATCTCCAAAAGAAGCGTCATAATCCTATAGAAGGCCGATAACCTACCGGAGTTATTATATATAATACCTCAAAGTAACCGATTATATTATAGGAATAGTCATCACAATTTTTTACAAATTCAACTAGATCAAAATAATATTGAAATGATGGATCATTAATTATTGATCTTGATAATTATGTAGGCCTAAAGCGTGTTGTTTATAAACATTGGCCGCAGCCGCGGTGCCACTCCCTTCGAGCCTAATCACTATTATATTTCGGTGTATTTTTACTTAAATGTATATCATTCGGGTTGATTAGGTTACACAATACAATATTACTAAGTAACAGTACACGCATATATATAAATATCATAACATTTGTGAAATATAGGTTCGACCGCGCTAAGCACCACGGCTGCGTGAGGGCCAGTAGGAACGTAGATATATCGAGGGGTGGGTGGGTGGGTGGGGCATCTAGCCTCGTGACCTTGACCAAGAGTCAAGTTCAGAAAATCAGTGTTCGTCACGGTAATTAATCCGTCACTCCTCCTCAGAATTATTGAAATGTCTATGTATGCGAATATTTCTTGCTCTACTATTAAACAAATAAATATGTTTTATAATTTCACCTAATATGTAATGTCACAACACATCTTAAATTGTATATATTCAAATTTATTGCCGATATGTTCTGTTGTCGATTATTCCAGTCCCTGACATACCTCATGATATTTGGTATATTACGCTATTTCGCTTTTATTTTGTCTCTTTATTTGCTTTGTAATAATTATTCTGCAATGCATATTTACTTTCATTCTTAAAAATAGTCAGGAAAGGTTGTCCATATAATGTATATATTTAAAAGTCTGGATCGCCCCTTGTCATTTTGTGCCACCACACTTTAATGAGAGTGGGTTATCAGACTTTGGGGTGACACAAAATGTACCAGTGATCGAAATAATCAGAGTTCTTACCATCTTAAAATACGTGGAAAAGTGTAAACAAGTGCCTAGGTAATTCAGAGATAACTAATAAGGAAGATCAAGGCCTCCTAACCTAAGTGAACTTCAAGGCATCATTCTCACCCTTAAGATAACCTATGAATTGATTTCAGACGGATTTCTACCTGTTCAGTAACTCAGTCATATTTTCCGCCAAGTGAAAAATAAATAGAGTCCGTTCCTCCCTAAAAGTCGAGTTATCTAAGCCAAGGGTAAAGTTATTCATTGAGCATTATCATCCTATTAGTGAAGTGTTCTTATAAGAATTACATCTATGGTCCTTGCCTACCATAATTCTGAATTTTCAATAATTTACGAGAATTACTATAATTTCACGAACTCTGAAAAATATCGCAGTAGAGACTTATGTCGAGACTCGTAAGTAACTCGACAGTTTAGGTTAAGTAAACATGCTGGAAGTTCAAATTAGGCACCAGTATTAGGCTAAAGCTGCGTTTTCTGTTACCCCAAAGTCTGATAACCCACTCTCATTATAGTGGGGTGGCACAAAATGAACAAGGGGTGATCCAGACTTTTAAATATATACATTATATGGACAACCTTTCCTGAATATTTTTAAGAATGAAAGTAAATATGCATTGCAGAATAATTATTACAAAGCAAATGAAGACAAAATAAAAGCGAAATAGCGTAATATACCAAATATCATGAGGTATGTCAGGGACTGGAATAATCGACAACAGAACATATGGCAATAAATTTGAATATATACAATTTAAGATGTGTTGTGACATTACATATTAGGTTAAATTATAAAACATATTTATTTGTTTAATAGTAGAGCAAGAAATATTCGCATACATAGACATTTCAATAATTCTGAGGAGGAGTGACAGATTAATTACCGTGACGAACACTGATTTTCTGAACTTGACTCTTGGTCAAGGTCACGAGGCTAGATGCCCCACCCACCCACCCACCCCTCGATATATCTACGTTCCTACTGGCCCTCACGCAGCCGTGGTGCTTAGCGCGGTCGAACCTATATTTCACAAATGTTATGATATTTATATATATGCGTGTACTGTTACTTAGTAATATTGTATTGTGTACCCTAATCAACCCGAATGATATACATTTAAGTAAGAATACACCGAAATATAATCGTGATTAGGCGCGAATGGAGTGGCACCGCGGCTGCGGCCATGTCCTCCAGTGTGTATAAACAACAGGCTTTACATACCAAGATCAATATTTGATCCATCATTTCAATATTATTTTGATCTAGTTGAATTTGTAAAAAATTGTGATGACTATTCCTATAATATAATCGGTTACTTTGAGGTATTATATATAATAACTCCGGTAGGTTATCGGCCTTCTATAGGATTATGACGCTTCTTTTGGATATTCTGAGGATATAGCTAGGTACATTTATAATTATCACATCCAAATTTATTATTTATATATGGATATATGCAAAAAGTCTTAAAACTGTTATCAAGCTCTGAAAGTCTGAATCGGGTTGAGTTTAGACCCTGTGGGAGAGCAGGGTTGAGTTGGCTTGATATTGGACACCCTTTTATGGCATTTGGGTGTGAAATACACACCATTTCCAGTCTATCGGAGATAATGATGGTAAAGGAAAATGTGGCTTAAGTTATATAGGCCTATCTATATAAAAGATATGTACTATTTCGTATTAAGTTTATATGGGTTTATTATCCATAAATATATCGGGTTATCATTATAATCAATCCGGTATATCCCTTTAGTTAGTTAAATGACGCATTGGTGGAATGTAACTGCGCATGCGTCGTTCTCGGAACTGGCGGGTTCATCGCCACAAACCTCAGAATCGCTTTCGCTACGACCTCATAAAGATCTCCTTCTAGCCGCTCCAATACAACCACCTGTTTCCTTCTAAGTCATCCTAATTCTTATATCTTAGTGGCCACTATATCTTCCATCTATTCCTACCACTATCATTGAGCTATCTATCCCTATCAACCAATAAAAGTAAGTTAACTCTTGTGAGTTTATAGGTAAATTCCTCTTTGTTTACTATCGAATTCTCACAATATGGTCCTTCGATACCTCCGACTTTTGCCTTATGCTATCTTTTCTTCTTTGTCTTTTCTTTCTTCTGCTTTCCTATTGTCTACTATTTCCTAGCTATTCATTCTTTCTGTTCCCTATTTCCGCTTCCCTGGTGTCCCCTGTAGGATTGTGGCCTGGGGTTTGTTGTCTTTGGCCTAATTTCCGCCGGGTCACGCTTATTTTGCCCGACCATATGGGCCGCCGCTATGTGTTTCCGACCGGCGCCTTTGGCGGGCAGGGGTTGGGGAGGACTATGGGCGTGTCATCACTTTTTGCCCCAAGCATATTAGGTAAGTTTCACCTTTGGACAATAGCTATGTCAGGGATATTTATGTGGGCAAGCCGGTGTACCACCCATTTTTCCATGTGGACACTTTTGCCCAGGGGGGTGCTAGGGTGGACACTTTCAAGTCCTCTGCGGCCTGGGAGAGCCACGTCAACAATAATTAGGTGGTAGGCTATAGGCTAGGTATAATTGCAACACTTAACTTAATGTAAAGCAGTATTATAGGGGTTAAATTGAATTTGTTTGGTCTTAACTAAATTTAAAGGGGGTAATTACCACAAACATTTTGGGCTAGCCTAGTTTAATATATGTTTACAATTTAAATTGGCTTGTTATACACCCTTTTGGCCTCCCTTCCTTAGTGTGCTCTAACAACATTTTGCCGCATTTAATATAAGGTTTACCATTTAAATTTAATTGTGGAGATCCTTATGCGTTGTCCGTTTACTTTTATTATTGCGTTCCGCGTCATATTTCCCGCTTATTTTGCCCTACCCCGACATCACACGTTTAATTCATTATTACGTTTAAGTCGGGGTTCCCTATATCTTGCCTTTATTGGCGTCAGCTAACTTTCTGAGTGCGCTTTACGTCCATATAGGTAAGATATAGTATTATTCTATTCTATTTCCTGTGTATTGCCATCATGTCGTTGACACTGTCCCAGTACAAGCGACGCAAGGGGGGTATCAAGAGTGGTTTGACTAGGATCACCAAAGATATTACTACATTTTTAGTTAATGCAGATAATGATGTGATTGAGGCTAAATTGGCTTCGGTATTAAGACAGCTCGAAGATTTAAATTTATGTCGCCGCGAAATGGAAACGCTCTATGAAGATGATGCCAAGTATTTCGCGGACATAGAAACAGACGTGGATTATATAGAGTGTCTTGATAAAGTTATCATCCTCCTCAAAGGTAAGCTAAAACACAAGGAGCCAAATCGTGCTGCAGTTAACAAAAATGCCGGTATAAGATTGCCGAAAATAACTCTTCCTGTGTTTGACAGTGATCCCACTCTATGGCTGGGATTCTGGGATATGTTCCACTGTAGTGTCCACAGCAATGCGGAGCTCAGTATCATCCAAAAATTCACCTACTTAACCCGGCAAGTGCGGGAAGACTCTTAAGAGTTTCCCCGGGTGACTGCGGGAAGACTCTTAAGATCCTGGGCATAAAAATTCCATTTAAAACACCCCAAAAAAACTTGAACCCTTTTTTTTTTTTTTTGCCCCTGGGCCATGCCAAATATCACTCCTCCACATCTCCTCCTTCACCACCTTCCCCCCCCCCCCCCCCCCTTCAATTATTACCTATTTTCCCTGTTATTCCCTGATTCTGTGGTCTATTTTCGTGCTAACATTAGCGAGTTGCAAGTAGGGCATTGTCATCACTGTTACCAAGCGAGTGCAAGAGAGAGAGAGAGAGTATCGATCGACAGTCTCTCTCCAGAGGTGGGGAAGTGTGGAGGGGAGGGAGGTTGCCTCAGCCATACATTATGTAACTCCCGGCCTGTATCACCGATTTTGACCATCCAAACGCTGTTTCTACTTGTTTTATTGCTGTAACAGGTTAATACCTTTATAATCAACGTAAAATAGGCGCATATGGATAAGTATTAATGCTATTTATGGTAAAATAACGATGTTAGTGATGGGAACAGCTCAAATACATGCGCACAGGCGTGTGGTGTCTCATACCCCCCATGCGCACGTCTTAGGTTAAGAGGTCAACTGAATGGCGAGGCAAAACAACTCATTGAAGGTTTCGCAATAGAGGGAGCCAGCTACCAAACAGCGGTTGCCCTTCTACAGAAAACCTATGGGCACAGGGATAGAATTAAGGCGGCACATATAACTAACCTTACTACTTTGAATTCTCCCTCTTACAATGTCGAGGAACTAAAGGGATTCTATGCTAGTTTTGAAAGTACACTAAGGTCAATAGAGACCCTACAAATTACCCTTCATGAAGCTAGTGTTGTAATTCTCATGAATAAATTGTCATCCCCACTAAAGGAAACATTAAAGAGAACTTTAGGTGAAGAAGGTCTGGACCTAGAAAGGTTTGTCCAGGCTTACGAGACAGAAGTGTTTAACATGGAAAGTGTAGCAGAACGGACTACGCCACACATACCAGTTGCTTCAGCATCCTTTGCGGTGCAGGAGGCCTCAGTGCGAAGGAAGGGTTGCAAGTTGTGCGAAGGGGCACATGCATGGTTTAAGTGTATAAAATTCAAAACCAGTGCTCTGAAAGTAAAACGCGCAAAGCAACTCAACCTTTGCACCGGGTGCTTATCTTCAACCCACGGGAGCAATGGTTGTGTGAACCCTGACATCCGTAGCTGCAAGTTCTGTCAAAACAGACACTACCATATCCTCTGTCAGTCCAGATCTCAATGGGACGGTGCAAAGAAGGAGCAAAAACCTCAACAGGTAACAAAGACCAAGACGCAAACTACCACGATGTCTGTGTCGTCAAAGAAGACTAGTATTATCCTCCCAACTGTTATGCTGCCAACAGTTAAGGAATCAAGAGGAACAGTCAAGATGAGAACACTGCTGGATCAGTGCTCACAGCGCACCTTCATTTTAACCCTTAATTAGCGGCGAGCAACATAAGTCGAGTTAAATAAAGCTGGACTATGTGGCGGCGCTCGACATAGGTCGAGTGGCAATTTCAGCACGTAATGTGGCTGAGAGAGAGAGACAAGTGGTGGCAGGAGACTAGCGAGCGTATGACTGCTCCAGACCACCGCGGCGAACCTACTGACACAAATCTCAGCTCCCTCCTCCCTCTCTCACTCGCTACATACTCAATTATGTACCGAAACTACCGAATTACCTGCTTTTTGCACTCGCGTTGCACGGTTATTGCAAGAAAACTATCCATCATACAAGGATCGTTATGGTGTCATTCGAAAGCTCTGTTTATGCCCTTTCAGGGATAGGTACTTGTTTTACGTTCTGGGTCTTATTTAGGCATGAAAATGATCACGTAAACAGCCCTATTTTGGCTAAAAACACCCCGCTGTGCGGTACATATAAATAAACCGCATAGGCCGCTCGTAAGGTGTTAAGTTCCGCTCTAGACTCGATCCATTATATAAAAGTGGGTGATAAAGAGCTAGAGTTGCGAGGGTTTACCGGAGCATGTGAGAGCAGAAAGTACCCAGTAGTGTCCTTCAAATACAAGTTCCAGGGCAGAAACTATCCTCTACAAGCAGTTGTGGTAGAAACTCTCCCGGATCACAAAGGATCAGAATGCCTTGAAGCAGACATGAGAGTTTTGCGAAACAAGGGTTACAAATTAGCTGATCCTCTAATGACACAGACATCTCGACTGGACTTGTTGGTTGGTGCCGATTATTATTATGACTTAGTGCGGCCAGGGTACAAGAAAGAGGGTAACATAATTCTCTTGCCCACTAAATTCGGTTATGCACTAAGTGGCTCCTGCCATAACGACAAGTCTAGCGCCCAAGTAGAGGTAGTTACAATTTTGAAAGTTGCGATCACCCCGATGGATCATATCCACGGAATCAAGTAATCCATGTCATAATGAATTAAAATGTATGTGGGAACTGGATCATCTAGGTATTTCTCCAAATGAAGATTCAAAGGAAAACATGACTGCGTTGGACATATACAAGGAGACAGTAACATACTCTGCACAGAATCAGCAATATGAAGTCAGACTGCCATGGAACCAACATAAAGAGAAGCTGCCTTCTAATTATGGTTTAGCAGCGGGTCGCCTGAGGGGTCTGCAGAAGCGTTTCAAGCAACAACCTGTCTATTGTAGTCACTATACCAACGTTATCCAAGGTCAACTTCATCGAGATTTTATTGAAGAGGTTCCTTTTGGTGTTACTGAAAACAGTCATTATTTGGCACATCACGGGGTCACCAAGAATAGCACAACGACGCCCGTTCGTATTGTGTACGACTGTTCCGCTAGTATTGGCAAGGGCAGACCAAGTCTTAATGACTGCCTTTATACAGGGCCATCACTAGTGCCGGATCTAGCAAAAATATTGCTGCGATTCAGGGTACACAAATATGCCTGGATAAGTGACATCGAGAAGGCCTTTCTCATGTTGTGACTTCATGAAGAAGATTGTGATTACATCCGATTTCTGTGGCCAAAGGATCCCTTGGACTTATCTTCACCCTTCCTTTGCTACCGATTTAAGGTAGTGTTGTTCGGGGCGACTTGCTCACAGTTTCTTCTTAATGCCACGATCTTAAAACATCTTTCCATTATTAAAGAGGATCCCAAAGTTGTGGAGGCTATTAAGGAAGGTTTGTACATTGACAACCTCCAGGGTACAGGCAGTGATGAAGAGACCGTCGTTAAGCGTTATTGGGATGCCCAAAGAATAATGTCTCAAGCACATTTATATCTCAGAGAATGGGCTACCAATTGTCCTCAACTACGTGACCTCCTGCAATTGGATGGTGTTGCTGCCAAGAATCAAGAGCGAGTGAAGACATTAGGACTCATTATGGTTACCTGACTCTGATCTGTTGACGTTCAACGCTAGTCTCCCAGAGACCAATAAGGCAACAAAGAGAGAGTGCTTAAGAGTGGCGGCGCAACTGTTCGATCCACTCGGTGTACTACTGCCCGTTACAATAAGGTCCAGAATTTTCTTACAGCAATTATGGAGACTGAAACTAGATTGGGACGATCCGCTACCTGACGACTGCGCTACCGAATGGTCTACATCTACAGTTACCAAGGACTTGCACCTCTGCTGTGACTTTACTTATCCTCGGAGGACGGTATATGCTCATTCAGTGGAACTTCATGCGTTTAGTGATGCAAGTGGTGTCGCCTATGGCACTGCAATATATTTTGTGAGCCCGGAACACTGCTGTCTGGTCATCGCTAAAGCAAAGGTCGTTCCCATAAGATCCATAACAATACCAAGACTAGAGGTAACTGCTGCTCTGCTAGCCGCCAGATTAATCAAATTTGTGGAGGAAGCCTATCATAATATTGTAAAAGTCGACAAAATTGTTTTATGGTGCGACAGCCAGGTTACATTGCATTGGTTGCGTAGTATGAAGAAGCTTCCAGTGTATGTCGCAAACCGAGTTGACGAAATAAAATCCCTTCTTCCGACTGTAGAATTCCTGTACGTGTCCTCTAAAGAAAACCCTATTGACTTACTGTCTAGAGGTGTTTCGGCAAAACATCTGAAATTTTCTGCGTTTTGGTGGGAGGGGCCCATGTGGCTCCGAAACAAAGACGAGTGGCCAGAAGATATATTACCAGATGACCCAACACCAAAAGTAACTAGCCAAGTCATTGGGACTAATGATGAACAGGACACACGGTTATGGAACTGGGAAAAATATGGCAGTTATGATAAATTAATTTGGGTAGTTGCATGGACTATTCGATACAAGAATAATTTGAAGGCAAAAATTAAAGAGACGTCTCCCACAGACAGTGCCCTCCTCAGCATAAAGGAGCTAAAAGTAGCAGAAAAGATTATAGCTCAAAGATGCCAGCAGGAATGCTTCCCAAAGGAGTACGAGATGCTGTCTGGTGACAAGGGTACTCGCAATAATTTGGTAAATCAATTAGGACTTGTCATGAAGGGAGGATTAATTGTATGTGAAGGTAGATTGAAGTTAGCGGCTCTTCCGGATTCAATGAAATATCCGATACTACTGCCTTCCAAACATCCTTTCACTACCATGCTCATCAATATGTGTCATCGTGTCTGTTGTCACTATGGAGGTAATCACGTGGTCGCATATATACGGCAAAGGTGGTGGATTCCTAAGATAAGACAAGCGGTAAAACAAGTGACCAGTAAGTGTATAACCTGTCGTAAAATACAGGGTAATACCAACGTGAAAGCTAGAGTACCTCCTCTACCAGACATCAGGACTACTCCTAGAGATCCCTTCGAGGTCACAGGGGTTGATTATACAGGAGCAATTCCTGTCCGTGGCTCACACAACAACAAGGCTTATATGCTTTTATTTACGTGCGCTACTACAAGAGCCACATTGAAGTAGTTAGCAATATGACCTGTGACAGCTTTATCCATGCATTCCGGAGATTTTGTAGTAGGCAGGGATTTCCGCAGATAATGTTAAGCGACAATGCTGCTACATTTGTGGGAGCTTCCAGACACTTGGAAGACATCCAAAGCGATCCCAGTCTTCAGGCTCATCTTGCCGAAATCCGATGTGAATGGCGTTTTATCCCAGCACGTGCGCCTTGGTTCGGGGCTATTTGGGAGAGAGCCATAGGTATTGTGAAGGCTGGGCTTAAAAAGGTACTAGGTCGTGCTCTAGTCTCCTTCGAGGAACTAACTACTGTCCTATTGGAGCTGGAGGCTACCGTGAATGATCGCCCTTTAACATATGTCTCGGGTGATCTGGAGGACCCTTGCCCTATTACCCCATCCATGTTGGTTAAATCTCGTAGACTTTCTTGACTTCCCAAAGGACCTAATTCAGCTAGATGAGCTGCAGGATCCTAGTTACGATAGTAAAGCAGCGATACACAGCAGGTACAATTACATCAATAAATTGATCCGGGACCTATGGAGGCGTTGGTCTAATGAATACTTGGCATCACTACGAGAAGCCTATAAGAATAAAAGAGGCTCATCAAGCAGTGTATGGCCAAAGATAAATGACATTGTGCTTATACATGACGAGGGACCTCGTGTCCATTGGAAACTTGGTAGGGTAGTTAGACTCTATCCCGGACGAGATGATCTGGTTAGAGTGGTCCAGATTAGAACAAAGACTGGCCTGACCACTCGACCCATCGTCAAGTTGTATCCATTGGAACAGGGAATCGAAAGCATTTCGATCTCTCAACCGGCGGTCACTGGTGATGGTGTTAGCTCTCACGACTCCACCCCTATGTCACCAGCGGTCGCTGGAACATCTGCCAGTAATGATCCTGTTGGAAGATTACCTCTTCACTGAGCCGCTGTTTGCTCTTCACAGCTATGGAGATCTAATATCGCTGCGGGATTATTGTAGATAATGTATATATTGGTGGTGGGAATGTGTCGAGACTCGTAAGTAACTCGACAGTTTAGGCTAAGTTAACATACTGGAAGTTCAAATTAGGCGCCAGTATTAGGCTAAGTTATATATCTATATAAAAGATATGTACTATTTCGTATTAAGTTTATATGGGTTTATTATCCATAAATATATCGGGTTATCATTATAATCAATCCGGTATATCCCTTTAGTTAGTTAAATGACGCATTGGTGGAATGTAACTGCGCATGCGTCGTTCTCGGAACTGGCGGGTTCATCGCCACAAACCTCAGAATCGCTTTCGCTACGACCTCATCAAGATCTCCTTCTAGCCGCTCCAATACAACCACCTGTTTCCTGCTAAGTCATCCTAATTCTTATATCTTAGTGGCCACTATATCTTCCATCAATTCCTACCACTATCATTGAGCTATCTATCCCTATCAACCAATTAAAGTAAGTTAACTCTTGTGAGTTTATAGGAAAATTCCGCTTTGTTTACCATCGAATTCTCACAACTTATAATATTTTAGAGTCCACGATCTCGAGGAAGTTGAACATACCTTGAGGCTTGAGTGATCGTGTTTCGTGTTTAGTGCAAACAAATACGAGAATACGTATCTCCATAACCCCTATCGTTATGGCATTAATTTCCTTCAATATTGGTGAAACTGAACCAAGTCTCCTTTTGTTTGTGATTTTCATTTGTTACTATGTTTGCAACCAGAGAAGTGTACCTAATTCTCAAGAAGATTTAGGAAATATAAAGTTGAAGTGATATACCTGATTTCTATCCAGAGCCGCGCATGTAGGCTACTGGGAGATTTTAAACCAAGAAGTTGTACCACTTATGAGTACCCCATGTGTTAAAAAGTGTTTATACAATTCATCATATGTATTCTAGTGAATAAGTGAATAAAGCTGTATTACCAATTATCTTTCGAGATTATACATGTCCTCTATTGATTCTTTATATGTATTTGCCTGACTTCCAATATCCCAGTCTTGAAGAACTCACCATTACCGATTGTTAATCCTGCATAAAATCAGGGCATAACATGCTACTTAGAGGGCTTAACCCTTGTCTAGCTGGACCGGACTTAAGTCGGTCTAGAGAACCATGGACTATGTGGCGGGGACCGACTTCAGGCGGTGTGCAATTCTGAGCAATATTTGGCTCTGAGAGAGAGACGAGCGGTGGGAGGAGCGTAGGTCGGCTCTGACCGTTCGGCACGGCTCCCGCGCCAGCACTGGGCCCAGCTCCACACACACCCACACTCACTGCCTCACTACACAGGGAATTATGTAAGGAAATTACCATATTTTAGGGATTTTTCCTTCGTCTTGCACGATCGTTGCAAGAGAATGCGTGGTCGTAGAAAGATGGTTCTGGTGTCATTGGAAAGCTCAATTATCGCCCTTTCAGGGATATATAATTGTATTACGCTCTGGCTCTTGTTTATGCATGAAAAAGAGCACGGAAAAAAGGTCGTTTAGGGTAAAACCACCCGCTTGGCGGGTAGTAGAAGCTACTGACGGGCCCGCTCGTAAGGCGTTAATAAAGACGCATTCCTTTCCCGACATCGTACAAGCGAACGCAAGCCATTGTTCTTTTTGTTTTGTTTTAAGAACGTCAACAAACGCTTCGTATATTTGGGTTTGGTGAACCTTTTGGGATTCCTAGTTATACATTAGAACATATTTATATCTTGCACACACTTATACGTATAAACACTTACTTGTTAAAGAGGAAATACACAAAAGCCCAATTTCGAATGATCATGAATTACTTTACTTTGGCGTATGTTTGGGCTTATTTAAGACTACATTTAGATAGATAGATTTTTTTTACACTCGCCAATGAAATATGATGACTTGCTTACAGATATATACTGAAAGCCCGAATCGGATTGACTTCAAACCAGTTCTTCACTTCCTCAAACCTGTGGAAAAGCAGGTTTGAGAGGGTTTGATATTCGATACCCTTATATGGCCCGTACAGCCCCAGCGACGCGTCTGACGCGTCGGCGATGTATGTAACGCACAGCCCCAGCGATGCGTCTGACGAGTCACCCTAATTGCTCCGACCGTAACCTCAGGTGTAGCCACTCGAGAGGGCTCAGATTTGTATGGGAACTGTGTACGTATCCCACGCAACCGTGCCGATGGTTGAAAACTCTCAAAGTCCACGTGCGTGCGCGTGAGTGCGCAATAACCTGTTTTTTTTTGGGTAATTGCCTTCAATTTTTTACTCTTGTAAAATATGTTTTCGGGGGCTCTGTAGGACCATTCTTTATGCTTTTTGAGCGGTTTTTCGTGGTTTTTCCTTCATTCCTAACCCATTCGCTATTGTTTCTGGAATAAAATTATTTTTTGAAAACCGGCCGGGTTCTGGTGAACAAACATTACAAAACTAGCCGGGCTCCACGGGTTAAGGGTGAAATACGACACCATTTTCAGTCTATCGGAGATAGTGGTGGTGAAGGAAAACGCAGTTAAAGTCTGAATCGGATTGAGTTTGGACCCTGTGGAAGAGCAGGTTTGACTTGGTTTGATATTCGACACCCTTAACCCGTAAACGGCAGTAAAGCTCTTAAGAGGTTTTACTGGGCGACGGCGGCAAAGCTCTTAAGAGGGAGGCCTAAAAAACCCATTTAAACAGCACTAAACAATATTATTTTTTTTTTCCCTATACCTCATAATTTATCACTCCTCCACATCCCCTCCTTCCTCCCTTTCCCCTCCCCCTTCAATTATCACCTATTTTCCCTGTTATTCCCTAATTTGTTGGTATATTTTTGTGCTAACATTAGCAAACTGTGTGGAGGATGTGCTTACGTGCCTAGCGGGTGTGTTACACAACCGAGTGTGTATATGAGTAGGCTCAGTGTGTCTTAAGGCCTCGTGGAGGGAGGGGTTGCCTCAATTTTCTCCATAATTCATGAATGGGCTGGTCCATCTATATTCGTGATTTTGACCAGAAAAATTATATTTTCACTTGTTTTATTGTTGTTACAGGTTACTATCTTCATAGTGAAGGTAAAATAGGCTCATATGAATAGGTAATAACGATATTAATCGTAAAATGACGATTATAGGCCTGAATGGAGCCAATATGCTCGCCCATGGGGAGCTAGTTCATTACCCCCCCTCGCCGTTACCGGGTTAAGGGTGAAATTATACGACACCTTTTCCAGTCTATCGGAGATAGTGGTGGTAAAGGAAAACGTGGCTTTGTATTGTGTTCTAATTTTACCATCATTCTCCAGAAGACTTCCTACATGGTATAGTGTGTTGTTCTAGTGATAATTAAATATTATATAGGGCTATTTTAAGTTAGCTGTTAATTGTGAAGCAGTAATATGCTGGACGATGAGAATACTGTATGTAAACATGTCTCGAATATCACAAATAATTTTTTTAATTTTCTGCCAAAAGCCCAATGGCTAATCAGTGGTGGTAACGAAAAACGCAGCTTTAGTAAAGTGCCTACTTGGGGTAAGAAATAATACGAGCACACACATGTGCTTGGTTGAGTCGGAAATACTCCCAGTGCAATTTATCATGTCTAAGAAGAGGAGAATATTTTTGGAAGGAAAGATACAGTCATTAGACATAGATGGTCCGTTTTCATTTGTATATAACCTGTGAAGTAGAAATAACACACGAGGATTTAGATTTATTCAGAAGGCATTAGATTTTAATATTGCAGTTAACCCTCTGGAAACTATAAAAGATTCAATTAGAAGTAAACCAGATTCTGTTATTTGTTACATATAGAACAGTGTTAAACCCTGAATTTAAAGTGCATGACGTATATTCTAACAAGGATTATATACCAGAACATACACGCATAGCATTTTCAAGATTGCATTCAATGTCTCATAATTACTTAAAGATAGAATCCGGGAGATGGAGCAGAACACCGGCGGAGTTAAGACTTTGTGGATGTGGAGAAGGAAGGGTTCAGGATGAGGCTCATGTTTTACTAGAGTGCCCTATGTCTAATGATCGTAGAATCAGTTTCAATATGTTAATTTACTAGAGTGCCCTATGTCTAATGATCGTAGAAGCAGTTTCAATATGTTAATTTACTAGAGTGCCCTATGTCTAATGATCGTAGAAGCAGTTTCAATATGTTAATTTACTAGAGTGCCCTATGTTTCAATATGTTAATTTACTAGAGTGCCCTATGTCTAATGATCGTAGAAGCAGTTTCAATATGTTAATTTACTAGAGTGCCCTATGTCTAATGATCGTAGAATCAGTTTCAATATGTTAATTTTTTCTTCTGTGCCTAGATTGCTAAACGAGAGATAATACTGTGGTGAACTGTGCAAATATATTGACAGGGTCTTAAACCTGTAGGCCTATACGTATGTCATACAATATGCTGTAAGAAAGCAAATATGTTGGTATTATAATTGGGCCTTGGCTATTTATTGCGTGGTAATTGCGTGTGTTGATTTTGATCTTAATAATCACTGCATGGAACTGATAAAGCCCTCTTTGATATGAGTATATATTCTTTTTGATGGACACAATTTGTATTGTACTCACATTATGTAAATCATGTATTACAATGTATTGTGGATTGTATTTTGTCAATAAACTAACTAACTAACTAAGTATCTTCTGATATATTGCATGTTACATGGAAAAGTTAAACAACCCATGCTAAAATGTTCTCTTACCTGAACCACCTCTTGATGATTTATGTCTACAACAAACATTGGTTTGCTCTTCTCTCCCGTCATTATGTTGCGCAAGTCAACCACAGTATCGTCAAGCCCATCATGGTAGAGAAAAAGGAACTTTTCTTGGCCAATAATTTCAATTAATGATTCTAGCATCAATGCGTTATAATTGGAGTAGGTACGAGATTGGCTGGCCTTCATAATACTCCGCTTCTCTCGCAGAGCACCGTGTATAAGAAACAATTTACTTGGATATCGTCTTTTAGTTTGAACACTCTTTAAGATGTTCATGTCGTTTAAGTTCTCTCTTTGATTATTTTGTTCATAATAATCAACCTCATAATTGTGACTGGTGCCCAAAGGGAAGTTCCTTGGAATAGGTTTCCCATTGTTGCTACGAGATGACAGAGGAGTGCAACTTTCCTCTTCGCCAGCATCCCCAGCGGTAGGCAAGATGTGAACTTGAATCACTATCAAAATTAACACTGACATCAGAGACCAATAATTTATGTGTCTTTCAAACTCCATTTTATGAAAACAGCTTTGTCTATTTGATTGATTAATTTTGAAGAAAAAAATCGCCTAACGAAGACATTTGCTTGGGAGAAAGAGTTGTATGGCAATTATCTGAAATGACTAAAATATGTTGCTTTTGTTGAGTGTATTCGGAGTATGATGCCGCTGCTGTTGCTCCATCAGAACTGGTGGACTCTGAGGCTCAAGTTCAACTTATATAAATATGCTACTGCTCCCTTGGTATTTTCACCATGTTTTCTTGAAAGGTCAAATATTACTGGTTTTAGTATTGATAGCCCAGTTAACAGATGAGTTAATAGTTTATGAAAGATCCGGTGACTCATTTCCGACAATGAAGGCAACTTTTTTCTTTCATGTTTTCGTTAGGTCGACTGTCGTGCGTGTGCGTGTGTGTTGTGTGAAAGTTATTACAAAATATGCAGTTTGAAACTTGATCTTTTTTGTTGATCATGCACAGATATTCCAACGTCATCTGAAACGTTCTTACCTTTCAAGCATATCAATGTCAGCTTTCATTTTCACAAATTGAAAAGTTTTCCTTATATACATATTTGCGTAGCTTATTGTAATACCAGGTTTTTACTGGGGTTGTATTGACTTTATAGGTAGGTTCTTACTTGACTGGAGAAGATGAGAACACACAAGAACACAAACACAAAGGTAATAGAGGAAAATATAACAGAGAGTACAAACATAGGTTATTCTTATTCACACACAATCATATGGTTAGAGGTGCAATGTTACATAAGACAGGGATAGGTTTCAAATAGCAGCATGATCGAGGATCCTCTAGGCGTCTCAAGGGGAAGACACAGGCAGGTTCTAAAGATCTGTGAAGACGTGGCTGTCTGGTATTCCCTACGACGTCCTAGTCCATGGGGTGGTCCTGTCTTGTGACAGTGACAGAAGTTAGGGGAAGACTTCCTTGAAGATCTCTGAGGACTGTAGAGGTGAGGGTCTTATTGAAAACGACCCGTCTCACCAGTGTCTTACGATCTCGTATCATGGGTCGTGTTTTCTGTGATGTAGTTGATGGGGTGATTATGCTATTAATTTCTGGTCCTGTTATTGGTAGGCGGGAGAGGGCATTGGCGTTAGTATGCAACTTCCCGGGCCTGTAATGGATCTCGAAGTCGAATTCCTCCAAGGTTTCCCACCAGCAGACGAGGAGGGTACAGGTCGTCTCTGATCGCCGTAACCACTGAAGGGATTGGTGATCAGTAATTACGTCGACTTTGGTTCCTATGAGAAAAGACCGGAAATTATTTAAGGCCCAGATGACCCCTAGGCACTCTCTTTTGGTGGCAGCATAGTTACGTTGGGCAGCGTTCAGAGTGGCACTGGCGAAGGCTATTCTATGTTACCGTCCGTCCTGTACCTGAGCAAGAACAGCTTCTATTGCGTAGAGGGACACTACGGTATACAGACGGAAGGGTTGGGCATAATCCGGAAAGGCTACTGTAGGGGCTTGGATGAGGTATTGTTTGAGTGAATTGAAAGCTTGGTCCCTTTCCTTGGTCCATTCGAACGGTTCGTCCTTCTTGGTGAGTTCGTGAAGAGGGCGTGCAATGGTTGCAAAATTCTTCACGAATCTCCGGTAGTATGTGGCGAGTCCCAGAAAAAAACTGACGCCCTTGACAGTGCGAGGGGGTGTTTGTGCTGCGATGGCGGTGAGTTTTTTAGGGTTGGGTGAGATGCCTTCGGCCGAGATGACATGACCGAGGAACCCGACGGAGGTACGAGCTACTGAACATTTCGTGGGCTTCAGCTTAAGTCCGGCTGCTCGTATCCGTTCCAGCACCTGCCATAGTCTTTGTAGGTCTTCCTCCCATGTTTTTCCGTTGATAATCACGTTGTCCATGTACATCAGGCAGATCTCCCATGTGAGACCTTTGAGGACAGACTCCATCAGGCGCGAAAAGGTGGCACGCCCGTTTAAGAGACCGAAGGGGAGTACGTTAAACTCGTACAGGTTTCCCTCACTTTCGAGAATGCCGTCTTTTGTTGGTGTTTTTTCTGGATGGGCACCTGTCATTATCCAGCCTGCAAGTCCAGGGTGGTGAACCATTTGGAGCCATTTAAGGAGTCAAGGGAGTCGTATATCCTGGGTAAGGGTGTGGCGTCTTTTATTGGGGCGTCGTTAAGGCGACGATAGTCCACCCAGAATCTTGTGGAGCCGTCCTTTTTCTTGACCAACACGATGGGGGACGACCATGGACTGACTGAAGGTATGGCTATTCCTAAGTCCAACATTTCCTGAACTTGGTGTTCCTCTTCTTGCCTTTCCAAGGGGTTCTTATTTTTGGAGGGTTGACAGATGGGAGGTCCTGTGGTGTGGATCGGGTGTTCCAATGCCCTTGTCTGCCCGATCTCAGTAGGGCTTTAAACGAAGATGTCCGTGAAGTCATAGAGGATTTACAGAAGTTGTTGACGTTGGGTGCTGGTTAAGTCCTCAGGAATGGATCTGTCAAAGGTAGTACCATCACCCTCCCTCCAGTTACCACCAGCACAACACCTCCACGTGATGCCCCGCCTAGCCTTCACAACATGCATTCACCAATTAAGGCTTCACTACCCGTCTCCGGCTCCTACAAACGACCCTAGCCTCCCCTTCATCAAAAAGCTAAAGTGGGGCGAAGAAGCCGGCCCCATGTCCACCATCAGGTTCCAGGACGAACTAGAAACAGGGCTGGAATACACACAAAAGGCCTCCTACCTTACAGTGTATGCCAACACCACCAGACTAGCAGACGCCTGCTCCCGAATATGGTGGGAATACCTTGAAGGCCACAAAACCCTTCTCCCGCCAAGGCGAATCTGGATTTTTTAAATCAAGCCACGAGGCTGTGGCTATTACTCCGGGAAAGCGAGTGAAATGGGGAAGAAAAGCGTGAACTAAAGGAACGAAGGAGATGAAGCCCCGCAAACAACGACAACCACTGCCACCACGCCACCAAGACAAGAGGGCACAAGAGCCTCCTCCCCATGCTTCGCTCGGATCGCATGTACTACCCAGGTACTTCCCCTGACCCTGGTAAAGAACATACCTGTGAGGACGCCAACAGACAATGATGCACAAACCAGAGATGGCCACTCAAGACATCGTGGGGAAAGAATAGTGCATACATCTCAGCAGATCACGCGCCCTTCTTGCCCTGAGATGCACCACTGTCGTGGTGCGGATTCCCAGAAAGGCTACCGCAGTCGACCCAGACCCTCCTCAAAGCAAAGGCGCCCCACCGAGGAAAACAACGAAAATGGTAAGAATACCTCAGCTGACCTCATCATCAGTAGAGTTGGAAGGATATCAATACCACACAGGTCGGATTGATAACCAGAAGACTTGGGCCTGTTACCCGAGAAATTGCCTTGAGGGAGTAATTAAGACACTGGTGTAACTACTCAACGCATTTCTCGAAGGTATCTTGGATTTGCTCGTATCCTTGTTGGACCACACTGGTGACCACCCAACATCTTTACATTGCCTTGATACAGGAATTACTTTAGCTAGAGTATGCAGTACTGACCAAGCGCTCTAGATTTTATAAACCTACAAAAACAGTAAGACTGGTTGGAAGAGTGTAAAGTGCGGTTCCCATATCTCCATTTTGGTCTCCGTTTAGGACGGACCTACTTCATCGATGACGTAGGTCCGTTTGGACGTGTGTGCTCTCCCAGGAGTTAAAATTGCACGTGTGTGAAATCCAATGTTGCCACACTACCTCTTAGCTCGACCAGTTAGGCTTACTTTAAGTATAGATGGCAAATTATTCGTCTTTGTGGTACTGCTTGACACAATTTAACGTGATATGCACTATGTAATCAGAGTCAAAATATGGGAGAGTATTTAAAAAGCCTGAAATTCAAGTTAAATTAACGAGCACTAGCATCAAAAGAGGCAATGTACTTCAAGCCAAAATTTGTTAATTTCGGAATAAATATTACACAATATCCATAACTTGTTGTCGTGACAAAATGCACAGCTATCAAATTACCCTTTCTATACATCTCTGGCTTCACAAAATGGAAAGTATGAGACTATTTATAAATGTGGACTACATTTTCGCCTTGTTCCTGGGCTATAACACATTGGCATACTTCAGAACTCGCCCAACAGTGTGTCCGTGGCGGAGAGGGCGAGTGTTTCTCTTGTTTACATTATAAATACGCACTATACTTACATCCTGTGTGTGTATGCATAGGTTATAGGGTGTGTACCATTCATTGGTGACCAGTACAGGCCAATATAATCTCATGGGCACCATAAATACACGTAATTTTCTTCCAAAGTTAAATCAGATTCAACACTGATCGGAGGGTTGCATCCGGCTGTGACGGAGGGCTTCTAGCCTCGGGTCCCACACGTGGATGGACCTACGTCATCGATGACGTAGGTCTGTCCAAAATGGAGGCCAAAACGGAGAAATCGGAACAGCGCTTAAGACACTGGTGAAACAGCTTTCTTCTAAGTCAGGACTCGTAGCGGAGGGTGTAAGACTCTGGTGAAACAACTCCCTACTTAAGTCCTACGATACGATAGCATAATACACTGGTGAAACGGCTCGTGCTCATATAAACCCAAGATCCAACATCAAAGTTCTTCCAAAGACTGCTGTAGGAAGTCTAGGTCAAAGACTTGTAGTGGAGGACGTATGACACAGGTGAAACAACTCCCTACTTAAGTCCTACGATACGAGAGCGTAAGACACTGGTGAAATTGCTCGTATTCGTATAATATCTCAACATCAAAGTTCTTCAGAATATCCTCAAGGAAGTCTTCACTAACACATCATACAGCAGGATCACCACCACAGACCAGGTCGGGTGTACAACGCAGCCGCATCTTCAAAGACCATCGGTACCTGCCCAACATCTCCCCCTTGAGGCGCCTATTGGATCCTCAATTGTGCTGTTACATAATTACCTATCCATGTCTGATGTAACATTGTACCTTTAATCATATGTTACTGTACTCTGTGTTATATTATCCTCTATTACCTTCGTACTTGTGTTCGTGTTGGTCTCATTTTCTCCAGTCGAGTAAGAACCTACCTAATTAGTCAATACAACCCCGGTATAAACCTGGTATAACAGGAATACTTGCATCTAGCCTTTACTCTGGTGAACATGTCAAAAAAGGTCCCTGCCTCGATTTATTATGATGCAGCCATACACTACGGGCATCTCGGGATGCCTGGTAGAGTTCTGAAACATGGTCATTCCACCCATGGTATCAAGACAATTAGAAAGGCATGGGCAGTAGTTGATTACTGGAACCACAACACGCCCGAGCGACGTCACTCGACCATCGACGTTACTGCGGTCTCCGCACGTCACCTTCATTCGACTCGCCTAAATATAGTCTTCAAACAGGATCAGCATATTGTGTTTTCCACCGAAAATCTAGAGTGACATGTATAGACATAGACATATATAGAGTGACAAAACCCTATTATATATGAGAAAGTTGTTATTTTTTGCATTTGAAGATTATATAAACCGCTATGAGGTAGACATTTTACGATCGCTATAGTGTGCTATTTCACCTAATATGTAGAGTAATGTCAATTGATATCAACAATTTTATTGTAATATGACCCAATCAACATGTTAGCATTGTTATTCTTTATATTTGTAGCTTATATGAGGATATATATCGAAGTTGTTGATGATTTCCCTTCGTAGGTCGGGAGAAAGGATGGAGGTATACGGATTCTCGCTCGTCCCTTGTCCAACTTCCTTTAAATTCACGTAGTTTGCTGATAACACTTATCGACTTTCACCCAGTGATGGCGTGTGAGGGTGTATTAAGGCCCAGGGGATGTGGAGAGATGATACAGTATGTACTGTATAAGTATATGGCTAGGCTGCTAGCTAGGAATCTAAAAGTGAACCAGGGATTTCGAGAAGCAAAAATATTATGGTGGCGGAGCAGTGTGGCGCAAAGAGGGACGGTGCTGCCATATCGTGGCCAGAGAGAAGACTATAGCAGCGCCTATATCAACACACAAGCAACGCTGGTATACGAGTATTTCACTAAATATTCGCCCATAGATTAATTGACGTTATTCCTACAACTATATCCTATATTATGACGGTACCATGGTTGAACGTGAAGTCACATAAGAAAAAGAAGTAATAGCCGTCTGTTTACTGATTTTTAGAAGCCTGCATAATTATACTGTATATGAGTTCAAGACTTTTAGTGTGTTTACCTTGTAAAGTTATTATACCATGATTCCACCCAGGTTTGTTAAAAGTGCAATTTCTTTTATGATTCTGAAATAGTATGTCACTAGCCTTAGTAAGACAAGTTATAATAAAATACTATGAACTTCAAAATGTTCACAAAACCTTGACTATAATTATGTTGTAATTAATAGCGTTTGCTGTCGGTTTTAAAACAATAGCTGCGTTTTCGATCACCACCACTGATTATCTATAGGGCTTTTGGCAGAAAATACAAAAAATTATCTGTGATAGCCGAGACATGAAGGGTTTATTATAACGGTATCTCCGGCATCGACTACATTAAAACAACAACAACAACAATTAAAAGTCGTCGACGCGAAAGCTTCTGCGCATCCACTAGACACGTAAAAAGTCCGGAAAACGTATCGTACTAAAAGGAGTTCTCCAGCGACTTCTTAACCCGGCAAGTGCGGGAAGACTCTTAAGAGTTTCCCCGGGCGACTGCGGGAAGACTTTAAGATCCTGGGCCTTAAAAAATCCATTTAAAACACCCCAAAAAAACTTGAACCCTTTTTATTTTTATTTTTTATTTTTTTGTTTGCCCCTGGGCCATGCCAAATATCACTCCTCCACATCCCCTCCTTCTCCACCTCCCCCCCCCCCCCCCCTTCTTCAGTTAGCACCTATTTGCCCTGTTATTCCCTTATTCTGTGGTCTATTTTTGTGCTAACATTAGCGAGTTGCAAGCAGGGCGTTGTCATCACTGTTACCAAGCGAGTGCAAGAGAGAGAGAGAGAGAGAGAGAGAGTATCGATCGACAATCTCTCTCCAGATTTGGGGAGGAGTGGAGGGGAGGGAGGTTGCCTCAGCCATAAATTATGTAACTCCCGGCCTGTATCGCCGATTTTGACCATCCAAACGCTGTTTCCACTTGTTTTATTGCTGTAACAGGTTAATACCTTTATAATCAACCTAAAATAGTCGCATATGGATAAGTATTAATGCTATTTATGGTAAAATAACGATGTTAGTGATGGGAACGGCTCAAATACGTGCGCACAGGCGTGTGGTGTCTCATACCCCCCATGCACACGTCTTAGGTTAACACGGGGTAAAACTGTAGTCAGCTGCGCGCGCAGGCAGATATCCTCGAGAGAATATCTCGGAGTTGCCAGATTCAATGGATTATAATACGGGATATGATTAAAAAGAACTAATGTAGCAGCCCATGCCACTGAAATTTCCTCTTGGGCATTACAGTGTTGTGTATTATAATGCTTTAACGGTCATCAGTGGGTAAACAAAATGTTAGACCAGAGAATAAATTAAATATAATATACAACATTATCGCTCACCACCACCCTCCACCCATATTCGGCCGACCAGCGTTTCTCCGCTTTCTCGAAATTCTCGTTTCAGTGTTGTGTTTACATCGATGGGAGGTAGTGGTTGCATGCTTCTACCAATCTAGAGTAGTCTGCATACCATACATATCTTCGAATATAGGAATAATAATGTGTGGAATATAATAGTTGTGTTTAAATTATCCTATATGAATAACAAAAGTGAAATGTGAAAGCCAATTGGACATAATTACATAACTAAAGCGATGACAATCTCAAGCTCTCATCCGCCTGTGGCCTAGACATCATAAGCAAAATTCACCTCAGATCACAAGGCATACAAGCACTCACTAACATATCAAACTACAGATACTCACACAACACAATACCAGACATCTGGAAGCATGGTATCATCATCACATTCCCCAAACCTAACAAAGACCCCCATGCTATCCTCCTCACACCACCCTATCACACTCCTTTGCACCCACTCCAAAGTCATAGAGCGCCTTGTACTACAACTGATGACACCTGACTTACCCCTTTCTCCAACACAACACTGCTTCAGGCCATTGCACTCCACAAACACTCTTCTTACAGACCTTACACAAAGAGCTTTTGACGGCATCAACTCAGCTAGACCACCACACAGGTCAGTACTTGCCACACTCGACATTAGTAAAGACTTCGATGCCATCCCCCGCCACAACCTAACAAACAAAATCTACAACACAAACATGCACTACAACACAAAAAGATGGCTGGCCAACTTCTTAGCAGGCAGATGTGCACACGTATCTTTTGCCGGTCAGTCATCTAGCATTAGAAATTTCCCAAACGGAGTCCCACAAGGATCCGTCCTGTCGCCCGCACTCTTCAATCTGTACATGCATGATATAAATACACCAAATTCACCCCAAATAACCATAGCCTCCTATGCAGACGACATAACACTCACAAGCACGCACCAAAACCCAGACACAGCAACAAGACTCCTTCAAGACTATCTCGACACATTACATGAATGGTGCACTACAAATAGACTCAATTTAGCCCCAGCTAAAACCATTGCAACCCTCTTCAGAGCACGATTACGTCCCGGGACTCAACATAAACAACACACCCCTAACACACACACACACACACACAAAATCCTAGGAGTAACATACGACACCCAAATGACATTCAAACAGCACACCACAAACACGAAAAAGAAACTGACACCCAGACTTAACGCCCTCAGATCACTTGCCCACACGAAATTTGGACACAACAAAGAAACCACCACCACAGTCTACAAACAATACATAAGATCAGTTATGGAATACGCAAGCCCGGCCTGGGCATCTAATCTAGCTGAAACACATCATAAGACCTTACAGACTATTCAAAATAAAGCCCTGAAAATCATCACAGGATGCACAGCTACTATACCCACAGATCACCTAAATCAAGAAACCTATGGCTAATTTAGATAAGTGGACTGTATATTTGATAATGAAGAAGTATTAACCATATAGAATATATTACCCTTTGATGAACTCAGCTGGTGATTGGAGGATGGCGGAAAATAGGCTAGATGACTGGAAGTGGTTAGTATAGTAAACAGAGTATGAAAAGAGGCTACAATAGGCTAGGATAGGCTAGATATTTACGTTAAGTTGTGCTAAGTAACAAAGATGATGATGTAGTGACTATGGAGTATGAGATGAAAAGTGAAGCGAAAACACCTGGTGAAATAACTAGGAGAAAGAAGGCTTAGCTTGTGTAGCTGGGACGGAGGTTGGTTGGAGAGTGAGCGAGCGCGTTATGTTTGTCTCTGTCGTGACATACCGCGCACGCGCATAACATATGGAAAATGTATCCCATCTTCTTTACAATGAGATACTTATAAACAATCTTAAATAATACAGATATATATATATATATATGGGAATTATAATCCTACAATACTTTCCCATATACTACTATAGAATAATATATTCTACCCAATCATGGAACGTTCGACCAAGGTTATGGAAGCGTTCAACTTCAGACTACGGAATGATACGTAACGCTACATCAACCCCGATTACGTAACATCGAGACTGTTCATACTAGTTTGAGTACACTAAGTATGGACATATTCACACCAACAGAAAATATACAAAATTTACATGATTAGATTTGCCCGGAGGCAATCTTATCCCGCCAAGCTTGGGAGGATATCTGGGCTGCCTGTCGACGTGGGCGTTCGCCAGACGCGTCAACAGGCTGCGCCGAAGTAGAAGCCAGAGAGGGGACTTCAATGGATAACTGATCCGAGGGGGTGTCCTTGCGATCGAGGTCACCCTCAAGAGGATATAGTCGGACTGTTGGCCGTGTGATTACTCCAGTCCTGGTGCGAACCTTTGCTACCCGAACCTCACCATCACGACCTGGTAATAACTCCTCTATCCGACCCAATTTCCAAAATGCGCGCGGGCCCTCCTCATGGATGGTTACCACGTCCCCTACCCTAGGCCAATGACCTTTTAATGGTGTTAGTTTATTCTTTTGTGCTTCCCTTAAAGTCACCAGATATTCTGTTGACCAGCGATGCCAAATATCTCGCGATAATTTACGAATGTATTTGTAGCGGGCCGATATCACTTCCTTATTTATGTAGTCTGGATCCTCCATAGTATCCTCGTCATGCTCTTCAGGAAGATCCCGCAGTCTGTATCCACGTACCAGTACTGAGGGTGTGATTGGGGTAAGGTCTTCCAAATCACCAGAAGCATATATAGAGGGCGATCATTTACGGTGGCTTCGATCTCCAAGAGTATGGTGTTGAGTTCCTCAATCGAGATGAGAGCTCTACCCAACACCTTCTTCAGACCCGCCTTCACGATGCCTATGGCTCTCTCCCATATGGCGCCAAACCAAGGTGCTCTGGCGGGAATGAAACGCCATTCGCATTTTACATCCGCTAGGCAGGTCTGAATCTTAGGATTGTTGCTCACTTCTTTGAGATATGTAGATGCCCCTATGAAAGTCTTTGCATTGTCACTCAGCATGATACACGGATATCCCTGTCTACTGCAGAATCTTCGGAAGGCATGTAGGAAGCTATCACAAGTGAGGTTGGTGACCAGTTCCAGGTGAATTACCCTGGTAACAGCACAAGTGAAAAGTATCATATACACCTTAAGATTGGGTGAATCTTTCACAGGGATTGCTCCACTGTAGTCAACCCCGGTAACTTTGTAAGGGTCACCTGGGGTAGTTCGCAGGTTTGGTAGGGGAGGAATTCCGACGGGATCATAATGTGTTCCCTGTACTCTTCTACACTTTAAGCATTTGCGAAGGACTTTCTTGACCACCTGCCTGATTCTAGGCACCCACCATCGTTGTCTTACATAGGTGACTATATGACCAACCCCATAATGACAACAGAGTCGGTGACACCTATCGATGATAAGATGGGTGAGGGGATGATTGGGGGGCAGTAGTATTGGATACTTACTTGCCTCAGAGAGGGCTGCCAATCGTAATCTGCCTCCGCAATGTATCAAGTCCCCCTTCAAGTGTAAGCCCAACTGGTTGATCAGGTTATTCCTAGACTTTGTTCCCTTAACCAGTAATTTATATTCCTGCGTATATATTTCTTGTTGACAGAGCTTATGTAATAATTTATCTGCAATTCTGATCTCCTTCACATTGAGGTAAGCATTACCTGTGGGCGGTGTGCCTTTAATTTTTGCTTTTACATTTCGTACAAATCGTAACACCCATGCTGTAACACGTTATAACTTTTCATAGCTGCTGAATCTATCCCAGTCCCATAACCGTGTGTCTTCGTCAGGCACTGAGTCAATTACCGGTGCCACAATAGCAGTGTGTTGCTCGCTCAAATCTATATTCTCTGGCCATTCGTTGGGATCATTAAGCCAGCATGGGCCATTCCACCACAACGCAGAAGATTTGAGAAATTTAGCAGACACCACGAGTAATGCAGTCACTTGGATTCTCTTTGGTAGACACATACCGGAACTGTGCGGTTGGGAGCAGGGTACGAATTTCGTCGACACGGTTGGTGACGTACACTGGTAGCTTCTTATAGCT
This sequence comes from Paralithodes platypus, assembly GCA_032716605.1. Classification (NCBI taxonomy): domain Eukaryota; kingdom Metazoa; phylum Arthropoda; class Malacostraca; order Decapoda; family Lithodidae; genus Paralithodes; species Paralithodes platypus. The sequence goes on along the minus strand of CM064557.1, from coordinate 15,113,689 downwards.
ATGTAACCAGTAGAGCGTAATTTGGCTGTCACTCCATACAACTGTCTCCGAGATATTTAGCAAATTTTAAAAAGTTTCCTCTACAAAGTGAACGAGTCTAGCAGCCAACAGAACTGCAGTCAGCTCTAATTTTGGGATGGAAAGGGATTTGATCGGGGCGACTTTCGCCTTCGCCATGACTAGACGGCTGCCACTTGTGTCAACAAAGTATATGGCGGTGCCGTACGCGACCTTGCTAGCGTCTGAGAAGGCATGAATGGAAACAGGATGGTCCATGACAACTCTCCGAGGAAAATTAAAACCCTTACAGAGACGAAGATCCGAAATAATGTGTTCCCACTCCTGAACCAGATCGCCAGTCAAAACCTCATCCCAACCTAATTTTATCCTCCATAATTGCTGAAGGAATAATCTCGATTTGATCGACACCGGTAGAACTATCCCCAAGGGGTCAAAAAGTTTAGCTGTCATACTCAAGCAAATTCGTTTTGTAATCTGCGAATATTGCGCGTACTGAACGCCGAATGAGAGGGTATCGGTGTCCGTTTTCCAAAACAACCCTAGCACTCTAACATGTTCCTGCTGTACAGCCGCCACACCATCCCGTTGCAGTACAGTCCGCAAAACAGAATTATTAGTCGCCCATTCACGCAAATGTAGATGGGCGTCATTCATAATCTCTCGGACTACAGCATAGGTATCAACCAGGAAATCTTCTTCATTTCCTGTACCCAATAAATTGTCTATGTACAACCCTGACCGAATCTGATGAATAATCTGCGGATCTACACTGACATAAGACAAATGTTTCAAAATGGTGGCGTTTAAAAGGAATTGGGAACAAGTCGCTCCAAATAAAACTGCCCGGAATCGGCAACAAATTAGGGGGGAATCCAGTTGCCTCGGATACTTGAGCCACATAAATCGCGTATAGTCCTGGTCGTCTTCATGGAGTCTTAACATTAAAAATGCCTTCTCAATATCAGACACCCAGGCATACTTACCGAGTCGAAATCGAAGCAAAACCTGCGCCAAATCTGGTACCAGTGATGGTCCAGTGTACAGGCACTCATTAAGACTAGGATGACGTTCACTCATCTTGGCGGAACAGTCGAAGACAATACGTACTGGTGTAGTTTTGCTCTCCTTGACTACACCGTGATGAGCCAAGAAATGCCCGGTATCTGATGTATCAAAAGGCACCTCTTCTATAAAACCCCGGGACACCTGTTCCTTTATGACTTTTGAGTATTCCTCGCAAAAGTCAGGCTCCTTGAGGAATCTTTTCTGAAGTCCCCGAAGACGGCCTATGGCCAAACCCTTGTTAGATGGCAGCTGATCCTTAGAATTGTTCCAGGGCAGTCTCACTTTATACTGCTGGCTGTCGGGATCGTAGGTAACGGTATCCTCATACGACGATAGTGCTTGCCGCTCAACCAGTGAGTATTCCTTAGGGGTTATCCCGATATGATCTAATTCCCACAAAACATTTAAGTCATTTTTGCATGGTGGAATATTACCAGTGGATATGTATTCGTCCATTGGTGTTACTGCTACTTTCAATACAGTAATTACTTCTGTGCTGGAGCTGGTAGGCTGTGTCACATATGAACCACTGATGGCGTACCCGTACTTGGTAGGAAGCAGAATTAGGCTACCTGACCTTTTATACCCAGGTCGCACTATATCGTAGTAGTGATCCGCACCGATGAGCAGCTCCAGCTGATCTGTGTCCGTTGCGTGAGGATCGGCTAATTTTATGCCTTTACTTTGTAAACTAACCAGTTTAGACTTTAGGTTAAGTTCACCTTTATGTTCTGGCAATTCATCAACCACTATTGCGTCTAGATGATGAAATTTACCTCTGTGTTTGTATTGCAGTGCCACAACATTATATTCCCTAGACGCCTGCTTCCCGGTAAATCCGTGAAGACATAACTCCTCAGTTCCTTTAGAAATGTAGGAAAGGGAGGATAGAACAGAAGACTTCACAAAGGTCCTCTGAGAACATTGGTCAAGTAGCGATCTAATTTTAACACAATTATTATCCTTACCCTTTACCGCCAGCTGTACGGTGGGCAAGATTACTGTATTTTTACCTGTGGCAACGGACATTGTAGTTGAAGTAGCAGCAGTCTGCTCTCTCTTGGTGTTATCCTCCGCTGGTCTACTTTCCTTCCCTTGTTTTGTGTACACAGGGAATGAAAGTGTTTGCCCTTACAAAACTTGCAGCTTCTTATGTTAGGATTAGTACAACCAGAATGGCCATGGTCTTTTGACAAGCACCCAGTGCAGAGACGTAGTTGACGGGCTCTTTTAACTTTAAGTCTTATACTTCATACACTTGTACCATAAATGATTGGTGCCACTACACAGAACACAGTTGAATTTCCTGTACTCACTCTGGGCGGTAAATGTTGCCGTAGCCATGGGTGTACCCCCTATTCTGTCTTGACCTGCCATATTGTACACTTCAGCCTGGAGGCAATGAGTGAATTTCTTATAATCCAGGCTCGAGTCTCCCATTTCCCGTTTTATGGTTTCTTTTAGTGGTGATGGTAACTTATTGACAAGAGTCACCACACAAAATTCCTCCAAACAAATACCATGGCTAATGATTGACCTCATCACACTCTCTGTATTGGCATAGAAGTCCTTCAGGTCAGCTGTTTGGTGTTTGGGTGACACTAATTGATTGAATTTGGTAACATAAGCTGCCTTGATTCGATCTGGATGCCCATATGTCTCTTGCAGGAGCTCAATTGCTGGGGCATAGCTTGCACTTTCGATAATGAATCCTTCGACCAGCTTATGTGCATCACCCTGAAGCTGACCCTTTAGATAGGTGAAGCGTTGTATATCTGTGAGGTCGGGATTATCATGGATGGTACACTTGAACATCTCCCAAAATCCCGACCACATGGTGGCATCACCTTCAAATTTTGGAAGAGTAAGATGTGGTAATTTGACTGCGGATTTCTTTGGCTCTTTCTTGACCTCCTTCTTGACCTCTGTAATCAAGATCCTCTTCAGTGTGGCAACGATTACTTGTATGTCCTCCATATATAAGGTATCCTCTCTTATCACCTCGATATACTCGGCGTCCTCGTAGGTGTCGGCCAGGTCCTCCTGTGTGACCTCATACTTGTCAAGTTGCTTTTGAATACTGAGCAACCTGGCCTCCACCTCCACTCTAGACGCCGAATCAAGGAATTCGTCAATATCAGAGGTCAAGACCGTCAAGAGCCCTTAAGTCCAGCCCGACGCTTTTGTACACTTTTAGCCATGATTATACGGGAAGGAAATCTATTGCCGTTAAATCAAACTATCAATGCCAGACCGAATAAGTTGCGGCCAACAATACAGTACTCCGAGAAATCAAATAAATCGCGAGCCGAAAATAAAACACCCTCACGAAATGCGGAATAAGAATTGTGCGCAATGTAGACTAGCAATCTGGAGCTTTTCAATTTAACTCCTTACATAATAGTTATGAAATTATAGAATCATTACACCATAAGTTAAGAAAAGCCGGGAGGGAAATTTAGTACAATACAGTATAGGCCAAAAGTCTCCAGATGTCAAAAAAGAGGTACCGTTTAAAGTTATAATAAATTCAAGAATTTTTAAGAGCGAGAGAGCCTATAGGGTAATTTAAACAGGCTAAACTCAATGGGTACCGCTAATTTTATATTATTAAATTTAATAATTGTGAAAATTATACACAAGAAAAGTTCATCTCAAGAAGTCACAAGGAAAAAAGTTTTGAGTTGGATTAACACACTTAGCCTATCAGCTATCATATTACCCCGCCTTCAGGGCACACGACGAGAGTAGAATTTAGAAAGATATGTGAATGAATAACCTTTAAATTTTAAAGAAGTTATTTTTCAGTATAGGCCTAATTTTGATCTAGATTTAAATTAAATCTAGATTAAATTTAACATACAGTACAGTATGGATGAATTTAATCTTAATGCCGTGCCAATTGTGCAAGATTTTCTAGGGCTAAAGTAGTTTTAATATAATTTAATGAGTCTGAAAAAGCATTTAAAGTAGGCTAATAATTTTTTTGAGTACTGTACTGATTCATATTTACAACTTTTCATTCTGGGTAAAACTCCCGTCGCAGCCCTGACCTATCCACTAGTTTCCACATCCTGTCCCACTGGTCAGGCACCTGGGGCGGCCTGAGCAAAGAGCGGACGAAAAAAACCCGACAGCCCCACGGGGCCAAAAGACCGGGGCCTGGAGGACGTAGGACACATGACAAAAACAGGGATAGGCCAGCCCCACTCCAAGCAAGGCAACTACCGACCACCGAATAACACCCAAAAAAATGGGGGGGGGGCCTAACTAGTGAAAGGTTTAAGGACCAATTATATGGCTAATTTAGATAAGTGGACTGTATATTTGATAATGAAGAAGTATTAACCATATAGAATATATTACCCTTTGATGAACTCAGCTGGTGATTGGAGGATGGCGGAAAATAGGCTAGATGACTGGAAGTGGTTAGTATAGTAAACAGAGTATGAAAAGAGGCTACAATAGGCTAGGATAGGCTAGATATTTACGTTAAGTTGTGCTAAGTAACAAAGATGATGATGTAGTGACTATGGAGTATGAGATGAAAAGTGAAGCGAAAACACCTGGTGAAATAACTAGGAGAAAGAAGGCTTAGCTTGTGTAGCTGGGACGGAGGTTGGTTGGAGAGTGAGCGAGCGCGTTATGTTTGTCTCTGTCGTGACATACCGCGCACGCGCATAACATATGGAAAATGTATCCCATCTTCTTTACAATGAGACACTTATAAACAATCTTAAATAATACAAATATTATAGGTTTGACTTCTGTAAGGAGATAAAGAAAACCTAATATTTAGTAGTGGCCCCGTAATCATTGACGAACATGCCTATTACATAAGGCATCCTCTTCAAACACTAATCCGCCGTAGTTTGAATCTACCGCGCAGAGCATTTAAAAACTGAGGAGCCTTCATCATGAGCGCACGCGACCTCACTCATGGCTTCAGTCATTATGAATTGGGTTCTCACTACGAAAAAACTTCGTAAAAAATAAAAACAAAAAGAAAATAAGAATAACTATCCAATAAGCTTTCCATCATATCGTGGATGTACTTGTGTGGATTTCTGACCAGACGCTGATTCAGGCGTCATTCCTCCTTCACTGACATATCAAGTAAACTAAAATCCTTAATACATCAACGAATGGGAAGGGGACGGTCGGGAGGGCCCCAGTCGTCAATGATTACGGGGCCACTACTAAATATTAGGTTTTCTTTATCTCCTTACAGGAGTCAAACCTATAATTTATTAGTGGCCCCTCCATCATTGACGAACATGCCTGATATCTAAGACTGGAGGGGGACATTCGTAATCATATCATAACTCTAGAAAAGCAGATAATAAAAACAACCACATAGTATTCTTACTTTTGAAAAATGTATTTAATACGGCGTAGGCCGGAAATATACAAGAAAAAGGGGTTCAGGCAGGTGCGTGCTTCAAAGAAGCCTGCCCGACAAAAATGGGTAACCCTGAAGATTCTGAACACAGATCTGTAGTTACAAAAGGCACCCCACTCAACGAGTGGTGACAAAAATAATAAGTTATAAGTTTATATGTGCACATCATAAACCCCAAAATACATGTGGAGATCAATTGCAAATGAACTCCATTGAACTAATATTACATTGCTTTCGCAGCTAAAACTACTATAACAACACCGTTGTTTTGTACTAAACCTTGTACTAGCACAATTTCTCGCAGAGAAATTTTCATATCACATTTTAACCTTAAATTGTATCACAGCTCTCATACTCCGGCGGGGTCTAGGGTGTCCTATGTCAACTGACTGCAACCCCCCCCCCCCCTTCCGTGAAAGTAAACATAAGTGACTGCAGGGCCACCTAGACCCTCTGCCTTAAAGCTATACATGGTAAGGAAGGTTTGTCTAGAGCAACTGACAAGTATCTAGAGAGAAACGTATGATTAGACGCCCACAACTGTGTGGACGCAATATCTTCAACTGAAAAGTTTTTCAGGAAACGTAAAGAGGCCGCCCACTTGCGTAAATCGTGGGCCCGACCCACAACGCTGGGATTACTCTCTTTAATGACTTCTACCAGAAGAGAGGCTAATCGCCGTTTAAGTAAGCGTTTACCCGTACTCGCTACCCATAAAGCACCTTGGGGGTTTTGAGGAGCTATTCTCAAATATTTGGTTAGAGCTTGCACTGGACATAAATTATGATGCACCTTTCCCCTTTTTAACGCCGGCACCGTGAACTCAGAAAACACGTGTGCACTATGCTCATTCTTGGCTACAAACGCCGGGGAGGGTGCAATGGAAATTGAATCATTAAGTCTACCAAACCTAAGACAATTAGGTGTGTTGCTCATCGCCGCCAGCTCAGACACTCTGTTTCCGGTGGCCAAAGCCAAAAGGAAAACTGCCTTCTTTAAGATTAAAGCAAAGTCTGCAGTATTTTGATACAGACGAGAATGAAGTAAAGACAAAGCTTTGTCCAGAGACCAAGTAGGCATGAGCTGACGGGGAGGTGGGCGGAGTTTAAAACACGCTCTCATAAATCCTGTTTCCTCCGCCACCGGTATGGATAGACCTGTAAGGTCGAAAAAGAGCACTCTAATCGCAGTTAAGTGATTCTTCAAAGTTACCACAGATAAACGTTTCTGCTCAAACAGATAGTTCAAGTAATTAAATACCTATGCCACTGAGGGTACAGTTTGTTCCGTTCTAACAATCCAAGAAGTAAAAGCTTTCCAATGTGATTGATATTGTCGCTTAGTAGACTGAGTATATTGATTGAGCAATTTATTGGTCACATCCCTACCGTATGGTGCTAGCCACTTGGCCTCCTGAATGTCCATAATGCAAAAGTCAGCGAGGTCGCTAGGTTGCCAATCGTGTCTAAGAGGAAGTACCCGACCGGGAGCGATACCGGGTCCGGGCACCACATTATTAATTGCTGGTACCACACCTGCGCCGGCCACAGGGGCGCGATTAGCGAGACTAAGCCTCGATAAACTCGTAGTTTGTTCACTACGTGGCACATTAGTGACGCATCTGGCGGCGGAAACAGATAGATGGAGCTCCATCTGTTCCAGTCTGTCACTAGGGCATCTGGCCCCCCTGCCGGCGTTATCGCCCGGCGGGTGAGGTATAGAGGGAGCTTGTGAGTCTCCTCGGACGCAAAAAGATCCACTTGTGGATGGGAGAGCTCCGCAATCATTAGGTCGAAAATTGGTTGCTTGAGCTCCCATTCTACTGTCGTGCTCTGTCTCCGGGACAGAGCGTCTGCCCAGACGTTCGCTACGCCTGGGAGATAAGATGCGTGAAGATCAATATCTAGACTGCTGGCTAGAACAAAAATCTCTTCCGACACGAGTAGCAACTTCCTTGACCTCGTTGACCCTTGTTTCTGAATACAGTGAACTGCATTCAGTGGAAGTAGTGAGAGCTGTTGTGCCTGGCACATTGGAAATTGGGCCTGACACAAGCGGATGGCTAGGTATTTTCGCTAAAGCAAAGGATGTAGCCAGAGGTCGCACATTCGTCGACATCGCGGGATCTCCCGTATCAGGAGGAGTTTCCGGCGTAGGGCCCAAGAACCTATTAAGTGCATTCAATAGTAGTCCATCAATCTCTTCCGCCGGTACATACCTAGCCGATGACGAACTCCATGGAGATTCGACAGTACCCTGAGAGTCGCCTAAAAGGTGACTGGACTCTTCAACCTCCATCTCTGAGACCAGAGATCGTTGTTCTTCATCCGTTAAGTCTGGCTTATCATGGGAAGATCCCGCCGAAGCCGGGACCTCCACATGTTGCCATGTTAAAACAGGGGTAGAAGATGGTACATCGGCATCCCGTGGACGTCAGCACTAGTTGAGTCACAAAGGGATGTGTTCTGTCCTGCCAGGACTGTGAGTATCGCCATACACCTTGGCTGTGGCTGTCCCTCGCTTGCGAGCTCGGTATACTC